>CM052543.1:51701625-51746777 GCA_028533065.1 Trachops cirrhosus | reverse complement strand
TCCCGGAGGTTCCTAAGCCTCTCCTCATTTTTTTGAATTCCTATTTCTTCATTCTTTTCTGGTTGTATGTTTTTTTCTTCCTTCTGGTCCACTCCACTGATGTGACACCCATCTTTCATTCCATCACTATTGGTTCCCTGTGCATTTTTGTTCATTAAACTTATTGTAGCCTGCATTTTTTCATCTAGTTTGCGACCAAAATCAACCAATTCTGTGAGGTTTCTGATCACCTGTGCTTTAAACTGTGCATCTCATAGGTTGGCTATCTCTTGGTCATTTAAAAGGATGGGTTCTGGGGCTTTCAATTCTTCTTGTTTGAGTCATCTCTTTGCTGTTTTTTTTGGTCTTGTTGAGCACCTGTAGTGAGGGGCAGGGCCTTAGGCGTTCACCAGAGTGGGGCACCCCAGTCACTGGGTTGTGATGCTATATGTGGGGGCGGGGTCCGAGAAGGAACAATGGCGCTGGCTCTGCTCTCCGTAGGACCCCAGACCCCTCCACCGCTTTCTGCGAGCCAACTGGACCCCTCTGGCACCAATTCCGGAGTGGGTGGGCCTGTGCACCAGGCGGGACCTTCCTCCTCAGTCAGTGACCCAAAGCTGTATTTCCCGGCGCTGGGACCCTGAGTTGGGTGCAGTGCCTTGCTTCACAATGGCTGCCTTGCTGGGTCTGCCAGTCGCCAACCCCAGCCCAGGGCCCATCAGCCACCACTGCTCCTGCGCCCAGGGTCCGCCCAGTGCAGTCTTGCGCACCGCCCTGGTTGCTCTGTTCTCTGCTCCATGTCCCTGGTCCCTCACACAACCGGACTCCGCCCCTCCTACTGGTCTGGATGAACGTGTGAAATTTTAACTGCTTGGGTGTCCGACTTCCATACACTTCAATTTTCTGTCAGTTCTGGTTGTTATTTTGTTTCTATATTGTTGTTATCCATATCTTGTTTGTGCAAGGAGGCACAGTGCGTCTACCTATGCCTCCATCTTGGCCGGAAGACCCTATAGTAGTTCTTAAAGTCATTTATATCAGAGTCCCCATTAGTTTCAAAGTTCATTTAACTTCCAACTTCAAAGTCCCTAGGATAAATAGTCAAAGTATTCAAATAGAAATAAAAGTCAGGGAAGCACAAGACAAAATTCTCTTCTAAAGTAATAATAAATCTACCTCCAAATGAACTACTAGAATAATGATATTTTCTCACATTCCAAGCCATTCTGTCCTTTAACCAGAGAGCACACGATCTAAAAATTCACCTGCTTAGTCCGTATCCATGAACACCTAGGAAAACTCATAGAATGGGTGTGTACAAATATATTCATCACCACACTGTTTGTGATGTTAAGAGTTTGAAGCAATCTGGATATCCACTGCTGGCAGAATGAACAAGTAGAATGTAGAAGATGAAATAATCTAAAATTAGATAGCAGTAATGGGCACACAACTGTGCATGCTAAGGCCACTGGACTGTAATCTTTAAGGGGCAAACTTTGGGGTTTGTTTTTTATATCTCAATAAAGCTATTATAAAGCACATATAGAGGATGAATATTCGGGCACACTATGCAGTAATCAGAGGCACTGGAAGCACAGGTCTTGAAAACAAGATGTCAAATTCAAAGTAAACACAATATGAGTATATCTTTAAAACATAGCATTAAATTATCTAATAAAGGAAAATAAAGAAGGATTCTCTAATAATTGCCCTTTATGCTCACAAGCTTGGCTGCAGTCTCTGGAAAAATCCCCCTCTGTGTCTGCCTTTGTGACCAAATGAACCATGGCAACTTTAAGGAACCTATTCTCCTTGGACAACAAATATCTCACCTTCTACCAAGTGATAGACATGCTCTAACTTATATTTCCAATAACTGCTATGTGAAAGATAGACTATAGGAAGACAAGAAAGGGGAGAGGTAAACCAGTTACATTATTAAGACATCTCAGACAAGAGATGTTAGGGCTCAGACTATGGTTATACCCATGGAGGTGGTCAGTCACTGTAAGATCCAGAATATGTTTTAGAAGTAGAATAAGATTTCCTAATGGATTGGACTAGGAGTATAAGCAAAAGAAAAGAATTAAAGCTCCTAAGTTTCTAGTCTGAGCCTGGCTAGTTGATACCATTTGCTGCACAGGGAAGGCTTAAAGGAGCATTTTGAGAGAGGGTGTTTATAACTATTTTTGTATTTAATAGTTTCACTTTATTTCTTTCTATTTCATCTGTCAAATTTCTCCAACTAGTTTACAATCCATTTTGTACTTCTTTTGTATTCTCATGTGCCTAGCACAGCAATGACTTAATAAATGCCTGCTGAATCTAATTAAACTGAAGTAGCCTTATAAGAACACATTTGAATCAACATTTTCAAACCTTATGTTTGAAAAATCAAACACAGATGTTTCAATCAAAGACAGTGCATGTTTAAAATTAAAAAGTAAATGCCAGCAAATACCTACTACATATATATGTTTACAATTTTAAAACGCATACACTGTTGAATGCTTGGTGGCATAAATGAAATTGCAGAGAGAAGTTTTCAAAAGGACTTTTAAATGTCATAAAATATAATTAAAGACATCACATTTCAAGTAACTAAAGGCAGGACATGATGAGTTTGGAAAGACGGGAGTCCTCAGTCACTGTCACAACCAACATAATAAAGGGAAGTCATGTGCATGCAGACTTCCACACGTTCCCTTTTAAGTCACACTGTGGCAAGGCTGAGCCCTAGCAGGCGCTGTTCCTGTGGTGGTTGGTTCTGGCATGTCAGCCCCAGGAAAACGTCTCCATTATTTCATAGCCATCTCTTGGGCAGAAGCCAGATAAAATATTTAATCCTTTATTTTATACCTTTTCTGTATAACTTTTATACATTTTCCCTTTATTCTCTATCAATTCTAAAAATCTAAAATACAGTACTAGTTTAAAATTACACTCTTTTCCTTCCAAAATATGCTTGCCAACAGATAGCAAGAAACAACATTTTCAAATAGGTACCAATTCAATAGCCTTAAGTTTGTAATTTTTTAAAACTGTTAGTTAATCACTAAGGCTCTAAACTACTGGTCTAATAACTGAGACTTACCAGGGCTTCCTGCCAGATGACCATGAGTAGTAAGAGTAACTATAAGGTAGCCCAAGGGAAGATCTTTTTATAATAACAAATCATTAATATAGATGTCCCTTATTTAGAGTATATAGTTCTTTAGCTGCTTATAACACTAACACAAACACAACTAGCAAAATTTATATTCATCACTGTACTGTTTTCTGTTTTGAGACAACTATCAATACTAAAAAAAACAACAGAGATGTGATTTACTCCCACTGGTTCACAAATTTCTCTCTCCCCTAAAGGTAAGGTCTGTGGAAGCAGTGACTATTATTTCGGTAACTCCAGTTTCACCTACAGTGGCTAGCACAGCAGATGTTCAATAAATGCTTGTTATCCTTTTGTTGTTATTGTTGTTGTTTTTCCTAAACCCTGGCCCAACCTGGCAGCCCTTGGGAAGGCATGAGTTTTGTCCGGTGGTCACTGATACATCTCTAAGATGTAGCTTCCTCCAAGGCCTTTCCTTTCTTTAAGGTTCAAGTCCCCTGAAATTCATAAAACCCTCTCTGGCTGCCCCAGCCAAAAGCTAACTCACTTTTTTTTTTTTAATTCTAAAAACTGCGTTGTCTAGTCACATATTTCACATGAATACACCATCTTGGACTATTAATTACTTATTCATTTAAAATCCTGACCTAGTTATATGTTGTTCCCTCAATGAAATTAGTTTTAAGGGCAGAATAATGGCTTATATTTGTGCCCAACACCTACCAAAGTGCTTTGCACTTAGTAAATAAATGTTCACTTAATAAAAATAAAGACAATGACAATAAAGATAATATGGAGCCCGTTTTGTGTATTCTTCTATCATGTATTCATTCAAAGGCACAGCAGTGTAATTAAAGAATAAATAACTGTCACAACCAAAACCAACAAAATTCTATTATTACTAACAGTTATTATTTCACTGTCTCCCAATATTTTGAATGGGGCTGTGTGTATGTGTGGATGTATAAAATCAACTCATGATGAAGACATAATCAAGAAGTGAAAAGGCACTCTCCAAAACTGATTATCATGAGCAATACAAACAATGGGTTACAGAGTTGTACACTTCAAACCTGGATGGTGCCCTGGCTGGTGTGGCTCAGTGCACTGAGAGCGGCCTGGGAACCAAAGGGTTGAGAGTTCAATTCCCAGTCAGGGCACATGCCTGGGTTGCAGGCCAGGTCCCCAGCAGAGGCCACATGAGAGGCAACCACACATTGATGTTTCTCTCCCTTTTTCTTTTTTCCTTCCCCTCTCTCTAAAAATAAATAAACAAAATCTTTTAAAAAAAAGAAACCTAGATGGTTTTACTAACCAATGTCACTCCAATAAATTCAATAAAAAATGAGAGAAATAAAACAATTTAAATTAATAAGTATATGGCACAGTAATAAAAATGTCACAAAACAATATGCCCTCATTTTTAAAAAATTGTTATACAATGTGAAATGTGAATGTGCATCTATGTTTGTGTATTTATGTACATAAACTGGAGGAAAAAAGAGAATAAAAAATAAATACTAAAATGTTAGTAATTACTACATGGTACAATTATAGACTTATACTTTCTTCTTTATGCCTTCCTATGCTTTCCAGATCAGAAACACATACCTAAATACAATAAATAACTTTTTAAAATAAAACCTTCCAGCATTTAGAGATTTTGTTGTTGATGGTATAAGCCAACAATCTCAATTTAATCTAATAAGCAATACAACAAAGTTATAAAACAAAGTTATTTCTTAAGACTAAATTGGTATCTCTAAAAATATTTAAATTCTTACCTATTCTGAACCAATCACCTTGTTACTATAATAACAGTTAAATAGTAGCAGTATATATAAAAAGCTCTATTTAGATAAAGGGAAGATGAAGCTTATTAGATTATCATTAGTATCCAGAATATATCATGTACAGATTCACTTTTCTTTAGAAATAGTCAAAAATCTATGCATAAAGCCTTTCATCTCATTAAAGTTTTTAATTACAGACCCTTTATAACTGACTGACAAAGGATAAAAGACCAATTCACATTCTTCATTTTCTGGAAAACTTTTCTAATATTCTAATGCTGAACTTTATTAATCTGGACAGAGTATAAATCTACTTAACAGACAAATGCCCCTCCCCTGGAGAAGTTTTCCATTTATAAAGAACTATATATTCAAAGGCTTACTCTAGACTGGAAACACTATCAAAACAACACAGTACAGCCACTCAGGAAAACAGTTTAAAAGTTTCTTTAAAAAACAAACAGCAACTACCATATGACCTGGCAATCACACTCCTGGGCAATTATCCTAGAAAAATAAAAACATTCACACAAAAAGCTGCATGTGAATATTTATAGCAGCTTTATATGCAATAGCCAAAAACTGGAAATGAGCCAGATGTCCTCCAATGGGTGAACAGTTAAACAAGTTATATAGCCATACCGTGGAACACTATTCAGCAGTAAAGAAGAATGAACTAGAGACATGTGCCAACAACTTAAATAAATCTCTAGAAAATTATGCTGAGTGAAACAGCTAATCACAAACAGTATACACTATATGATTCTATTTATATAGCATTCTTAAAAGGACTATAGAAATTATAGAATCAGAGGAATAAAGAAGAGATTAGAGGCCGCCAGAGGTTAACTGGGAGGAGGAACGGTAAGAGTAAGAGAAGGGGATTGGTTACAAAAGGGCAACATGAGGGGTCCCTGTGGTGAAGGAAATGTTCTCTATCTTAACTACAGTAAATACCAACGTAAATACCCGAATTTTGATACTACTGCAGTTTTGTAAGATATTACTAGTGAGAGAAACTGGGTAGAGGGTACATTAGATTTCTCTATTATTTCTTACAACTGCATATTAATCCATGATTATTTCAAAATAAAAAGTTTAATCTAAAAATACTACAATATTTTAAGGGCACTCTCCAACACTGATTACATCAAAGTCAAAGCCCTTCTCTTCAGGAATTTACAATCTAAACCAGAAAACACAAAGAAAGTTTGTGAAATTTACTTTAGAGGTAAGTGTGTAAAATATACACAGTATTTGGTTACTGAAGTATACACCATGCAGTAGTGTAGAAAAGCATGTGCATGGCTAAAAGAAAAAAAGAAACATTAAAACTCAAATCCATTCTAGTATGCAAGCATATTCTTAAGATTTTTAACAAATAAGGGCTGCAACTAGCACCAGAATAATTTGGTGCTGATATGGTTCCCACAGCACCATATTATTCATCTTTTAGTCCTTTTCAAACAATATTTCTATTGTGACTTCTCCATTAGACAGCAAACTCCATAAGTACAAAGACTGTCTCCATGTTGCCTACTGGCATATTACACAGTCACTGACACGTGGTAAGTTCATAGCAAAAATTACATATTGTTTGTAACTGAAATTAGTTGGTAAATATAACTCTGAATTACATTCTCTTGTTACAGAATTCAAGAATTTATCACTAGGTAAAAAAATAACTATATATCTTTTAGTTAAATTTGTCAATGCTGCCTTTTAATTCTAAACAACTTTAAAATTTTTTATTTTTTTATTTTGTATTGTTATTCTATTACAATAGAATTTTTCCCTCTGCCCTCCTTTGCCCTGCCCACCCCCCCATTCCCACAGTCAATCCCCACACTGTTGTCCATGCCCATGGGTCACTCATATGTGTTTTTCGTATGAATGACCACCATTCATTCAAAAAGCCTTCCACCATTATCCCCCTCCCCACACCCCTCGGCTCACTGTCACACTGTTCCACGGTCCCATGCCTCTGGTTCTATTTTGCTCATTACTTTATTTTGTTCATTGGATTCCTCTCACAGGTGAGGCCCATATGGTATTTATCTTTTGCCAATTGGCTTATTTCACATTAATATAAGTAAGTATCCATATATGAACTTGACAATCAGAATTATATAATTTTGAGTATACATTGACCATAAAGAATATCAGACTAGTTAACATTGATTTCACTTCGGTAAACTTAGAAATTTGAGCCTGGCTAATTATTTTCTTAGATAGAGTCAGTGTTTGACGATAGAACCACTGCTGTCCTGATGTACAAGAAGAATGTGCCTCATAAGAGCTCATCCTTACATTGTTTTTCCCATAAGAAATGGCAACAGAAATACAATATGTTCAATTAAGGATGTATAGAGATACACAGATATAGATCCTATCAAAGATGAAGATCTACAGCTTTGGGGGGATGGAAGGATGGAGCAAAGAAGGAAAAGGACTCATGGACAGGAACAGCAGGGTGGTGATTGTAGGAGGGGGAGGGGGTGGAAGAGGGCATAAGAGGCATAAACTGCAATGGAAAAAGTATAATAAAAATAAATAGATAGATAGATAGATAGATAGATAAATAAGACAGAGCTATGCTTTTTTTAAAAAGTCACAAAGGGCACAGGGCTGTGGATCACTTTCCACCTGGATAAGTGAAATTCGGTCACACACGACAGGAATAAAGCCAACCGCATGGAGGTTCTTTCGAACAGTCAGGTCTATCCTTTAAAATAGAGACAGAAAATGTTCTCAAACTTAAGCAGATGCCCTTTCTTTTCTCTTTTTTAAGGGAACTTGATTTAAAAAGGAAAATATGAAAAAGCACATGGAAAACCCTCAAAAGCAAAAAGAAAAAAATTACTTACCAAGTTAGCCATATAAATTGTGAGCAGCCCTCTCCTGAAAATAATTTTTAAAAAGAAATAGATGAGATTAAGCATTAACTTGACTTAATAAATCACTTTATCATTTTTGAAAAATATATCAAAATGATGATAAGGAGTTGAGAAAAAGGGGTACATTATTCTGAGCTAAATTTTCAGTACCCCAATACTTGGATCTAAATAGATTCTACAAGTCATTTTGCTTAGCTTTCATTAATTTAAATTCTTTAAAATTACAATTACCTAGTAATTTGTTGTTTTGGGTTTTTTTAAAGATTTTATTTATTTTTAGAGAGAGGAAGTGAGGGAGAAAGAGCAGGAAACATCAATAAGTGGAGGCCTCTTGCGCAACCCCTACTTGGGGACCTGGCCTGCAACCCAGGTATGTGCCCTGACTGGGAATTGAACTGGTGAGCCTTTGGTTCACAGGCTGTCACTCAATCCACTGAGTCACACCAGCCAGGGCCAAAGTGCCCAGTAATTGTTAACCAGACTTGTGGGGATCATTTCACAGTATTTAGTAATATCAAATCATTATGTTGTATACCTTAAACTAATATATGTTATAGGTAAATTATATCTCAATTTTAAAAATTATTATTGCCTTGTTATTATTTATTAATAGGAAGAGTAGAACAATTTGCTATTAGTATACATCAGAGATTTACAACCAGTGTGCCACAAGGATTTTTAAAGCATGCAATACCTGACTACTTAACCAAGGGCACTGGCCCCTTTTCCCTTAGACTGTCAAATAAAAAATGACAACAGGCAACACAACAACAGCCATCAGTGTGAATGAATCAAAATTATACCTATTATTCCTGTCAGATTGGCAAAATATATAATACATTTTCTGGTGTGCTTCAAAATTTTAGTAATCAGTTTATGTGTGTCATGAGATGAAAACTGCTAATCTATATTTATGGTAGAGAATTCCAAACTTAATAAAGAATCCTAAGGAGTTCATCTTGCCAAAAAGTCAAAGCCAAAACAACTCTAACTAAATGCAAATTTTTTCCAAAAAATCAGGTCTTTGATTTGTTTCACACACAATACAACTGTTTCTTAGATGTGATTATGACTCATACTAAATCACCTCGGTTTTTACCTTCCTTGTGAAGTGAGAAGTCAGGCACTAAGTGAACCTTCTAACGCCAAAGCACAAACAAAAGTTCTACAAACAATTTACAGGACAATAGCTTATTTACCAAGTCTGTTTAATAAGAATTCAGCTAGAAGCTCAAAAATAGGGACAATTTTATGGCTTTAACCTCTCCACTTAACTTATCCTGCACAGATCATGAATGAAGCACATCTTATTCTCTAGGAAAGAAGTGTTTAATGTTTTATGAGTTTAAGAGGAAACAAAAGAGTTTAAGGGAAAAGTAAAAATAATAAATTCTGAAAATGATAAAAACTCACTTGAGTTTCAATTATAAACATTTTTAGTATTCAAAGAAAACAAATACTTTGTATATAAAACAGTACCGATTTTCCAGGTATGGATAGCAACATGAATGAAATATTGCCAATGAAATATTCTTTTTTTTTTTTTTTTAAGAATTTTTATGAGTTTATTTGAGCCAAACTGACAATTGCCGGGAAGCAAAACTTCATGGGATTGAGAAAATGCTCCAGAGAATGGTGGTTACGCACCTTGTTTTGTTTTTTTTTAAACATATTTTATTGATAATCCAATGAAATATTCTTGATGTCAGATCCAGTCACACCTAGCCTGGATTGTTCGTTATGTAAAATGGATTAATCAGATTTCTAATATTATCAAAATCACATGGAGGCAGAATGATTTACCTGAATAACATTGAAGTGAAGTGAGGAAATCAGGGTTCCAGTTAACTTTAATTCTCTGGTACTCTATGTCATTAAAATAGGGAACAAGACTAGTTTTCTAACTTACATTTTTAAACATAAAAACTATTTTAAAAAAGCTTTCATTTATCATCAATATACAATATAAACATCATACCGGATCTACTCTAGTTGAAAGGGGAAGGCAACCTAGGCACACCTACTGAGCATACCACGCCCCCCGCCCTGACAATGTCCCTCTTCAGCAGGTCCTAATGCACCTCTGCAGAACAGAAGAACAGAACAGTGTTCTTCTAAAATGAATTTTAAAATCACTGATAAGATGATCTGTAAGATCCCTGTTGGCTCTTCTTTTCTATGATTTCTATATATGAATTGAAATTGTTTCTACTAATCTTTATCAATCTTTTCAATTTACCAAATTCTAAATCAAAGATGTTCTAACAATACTTATTTTAAACAAATTATATAAAGAAAAACTAGGTAACATCAATATCCAGGAGTCACACATATACAGAAAAGATAAATCCTTCTCACGTGAAACCTACTCTTACTAAAAACTAATTATATATAAAGAATAAAATAATATTCTTAATTATAAAACAAAACAATATTTCTGTAATTTCAGTGGTGGTGCCTGATAATTGATGTCACTGTGAAGCGAACCAATATATAATGCTATCTTTAAAAACATTTGTTCCACTAATCTAATTCTGTCTCTAATACTCAATGCACATACAGTTTCGATCATTAGCTTCCATCTACTGGATGATATAAATGTTCATCTTTAACTACCAAGGATATATTATCTTGTTTACCTCCACATTTTCACAATGTTCAACAGTACCTCGCATCTAATGAGCACTAAACAAACAGTGAAATTACTAAACAAAGTGTTACTACAACCCAGCCTTATAAAGAAGAACACATTACAGACATATATTATAGAAATAAAATCACAAAAGATAGCCACTAAACAAAGGGATGGTCAATTAAAGATGCCAATGTATTACCAAGCAAAGACATGATCAGATTATCTTACATTTGCATGAAGTTTAACAATTTGTAAGGTATAATCAATATTTTGAAATCAGATTTATCCTCTCAAAAGTCTAATGACTATGCTATATACCTCAAACTAATGTAAAATAATACTGAATGTAAACTGGAATTGAAAAAAAAATTTTAAGCAAAAAAACAAACAGTCCTATGAAGTGTAAATGCAGATACCATTATTCTCACTCTACTAAAAACCAGGATTCAGAAAAGTAGTTTCCTTAAAAATATAAAAGTTACCCTGACTATCGTGGCTCAGTGGATTGAGCACCAGCCTGTGAACCAAACGGTTACCAGTTCAATTGCCAGTCAGGGCACCTTCCTGGGTCACTGGCCAGGTCCCCATTAGGGGCACGCAAGAGACAACCACACATTGATGTTTCTCTCCCTCTCCTTCTCCCTCCCTTCCCCTCTGTCTAAAAATAAATAAACAAGTAAATAAATAAATAAATCTTTAAATATATATAAAAGTCACACAAAGACAAACTAGAATTAAAAGTCAGTTACTCTGACTCCACAGTTTTGTGTTCTTTCTAATGCACTGTTTCTACAACAGAAAGTCTTACTAAATCACCTTTAAATTCTGCAATTCACTCACTTTTTAATCAGGTATCCTAACAGGTTTCTATGCTTTGTGAATGAATAAATCCTTGACATATTTTTACTATTGAGAAAAAAGCAGAGAATACAGTGTTCCTAGATTATGTCTGATTCTGGTTAAGAGTTTCAATTTATCATTCCCAAATAACGAAGATTATCTCCTTCCCAGCTTTATCTAAATTCCAACCCAGCTCTCGTAGCCACAAGAATGAGAGGACAGTATCTGTGAAGGGCAGACAGGCTGGATCATGCGGCCAGTCTCTTTTTGGTAGGTTTCCCTGGAGCGTAGGCAGACTTCAATCTCCTTTCCAGTGCCAATGACAGGGGCAGAACATGAGGACAGTAATGTGCTTCATCACTTCTCCAGAGATGTTCAGTATCTTAAGAAACTGATAAGTTAAGGAAATGCTATTTTATTATTTATCACTTGACTATATCTAGCCTGAGTCTGAAGACAAACAGGTCACTCCCTTTGTAGTGAGTAGTTTCTTTCTGGAAACTGAGTTACGTATTAAAACACTGCTACAAGCGTGATGGGGAAGGGGGAGGTGCCATTTAGAACAAAAGGTGGCAAAGGCCTAAAGAGGAAGGGATAGGGTCAAGAAGGACAATAACTTTTAAACTGCACAGAAGTTTCTGATACATAAATACTCCTATTCTGCTGAAAAGAACTAGGTTAAAAGACTGGTAAACCTCAATTAGTCAAGTATTTTTTTAAACCTAAAATTTTTTTTCTTTTTTTAATAAGGGAAAGAGATGACTCTCTTAAATTTAAATATATTTCAGTGGGCGTGCACATCAAGAGGTACTACCTAAAAAGTATTAAGAACAATTGCTATCAGAAACTTGTGTAATCAGAGTATCACTATTCCTATGGGAAAATATTAAAATAATTAAATTTTCTTAACATCTTAGTAGATTAAAAGGAATCCTCACATTATGCAGAAAATTCAGGTATTACTTTCATCTAATGACATTATGGTATCTAATTAGAAGAGCAATAATGCTTTTTATTTTGGAAACTCTAGTGTCCATATTCTTTTAGCTAACCTTTTCAAACTTTGGAATGACACTCTATGTAACACATTTCATAACTAAACTTACTAGGGAGTACAGTAGAAATAGTATAAGTTCTAAATTATAAATATATATTCTATATATACTTATAAAAATATTTGTGTTCTACAAATGGGTAGAAATTAGAGATTAAAAAAATATATAGTGACCCTAGTACATCTAATCTGACAAAGACTTCACATATGCAAAAATGAAACTAAACTAGCTAACAATATACTGAGTGAAGTTAGAAATGAGGACAGTTTTATATACAACAGCATCATTCTCTGGCGGTGCCTAGAATCCTAACAAAAAAAAAAAACATAGTAAAAATTCCTAAGCATTGAAACCATTTACTAGGTGATGCTATGTAATCATCTCAAACATCTTTCAAGGTAAAACAGATTTCCATCTGTCAGAATGTTTAATAAGAGTATAAAATTACTTTAAGGTATAAAAATGAGTAAGATAAACTTCTAGTCTACAGGAAGAGTCAATGATCATAACCTACTATATAGTGTTTAACACAGAGTAAATTTTTCAGAAGACTGCAAAGTAAATTAATCCTCATCCTGTGAAGATAACATGACACTGAAACATGAAGATGCCAAGAATTTATAGACAACACATATGGTATTCTTTTACTCACACATTATATATATATATAATATTCATATATATTCACATATTATATATAAAATATAGAATTCAATCATTTTGGTCATAACTGCTTTAGGAGTTTCACAACTGTAACAGTGCAATTTAACAATTCAACCCATATGTATGCTTAGAATAAATATGCAGTTTTTGATATTTTAATCCATGTCCATTTTTTGAGCACCCCACAGTTTTAATCTATCTAAACTAATACTAAAAATCAAAGCAAATTCCATAGCAATTCTACAAAACAAAATCCATTAGAACAACTTCTTTCTGCACCACAAACAAAGCACTTCCTAGAAAAAGAAAGAGAAGAGTAGATCTTAACAGCCTACCTAGAGATAAACTGGATGTTACCAAAGCTTCCTGCTGAGTCACTATGATCTCAGTTCGCTGTGGCACGAATTTTTTAAGCAACCCTGGAAACAACTTCAAAGCTTTTTCAGAACCCCACAGTGATGCGATTAAGATTTAAGCAAACTGCCCTCTTACTAGCTGTCAGGAACTAGCTGGCAAAGCATGTTTAATTCTATAAAGGGAGGAAAGGAGACAGGGAAAGAGAGATGGATGGATGGATGGATGGATAGATGGATGGATAGATGGACGGATGGACGGATAAATGGATGATGGATAAATGTATGAATCACTTGGAAAGAGAAAAAATGGAGGAAATAAAGTTAAATTAATTTAAAAATTTATAAATATTTATGACTATAGAGCTTCACTTTATATATAATATCATATATATGTATGTGTGTATGTGTATGAATAATCACTGTATGTTCTTCATTAAATGTTTTTTGAAAAACTGATTATACAACTGAGTCCAAAATGTATAATTTCAGAGTAAAGATTCACTATTACATAAATCTTTAGAGATTTAAAAATTAGGACTATCACTATTTGCTAACTGGAAAATAATACTAAACTCTACATTGTTTCCTCCACTTTTTCTAATTATTATAATATTTAATTTTAAAGGATGGACTATGTATACATTTTAACTGACCACTAACTCCCTTAATGCTGTTGTTTCCCAACCTCTAACTTCAGACCTCGTACTCTGGGCTTTCACACACTGATCTTCTCCCACAGCTTCAATGACCACTCATAAAAAAATGCCTTCAAATTTTATTTTTATAACTACCATGCATCTCCTGAATCTAGACTCATATTTCTAGGTGTCTACTGACTGTCTCCACCAACATATCATTTATTTTCTTTGTGAATGAAAAGCATAAGTATAAATTCCTTTTCCCTAAAGTAAAAACTATAATACTAATATGCTTCATTTTAGGTACCAGATGTAATAACTTTAAAATATAAATAACATCAACCTTTATAAATTATTTACAATCTATTAAAAGATATTGATGGTTAATTTATTAAAATATTTAAAATTTGTGGTAGAAACAAACACTTTTTCAAAGCAAAAAGAGACTACTGCCCTGGCCAGGTGGCTCATTTGGTTGGAGTGTCATGCCACACACCAAAATGAGAGGCAACATCTCTCTCTCACATTTATAGTTCTCTTGCTCTCTCTCTCTCTCCCCCAACCTCTCTCTCTCTCTCTCAACCTCTCTTTCTTTCTCTCTCTCTCAATCTCTCTCTTCCTCTCTTTCTCTTTCTCTCTCTCTCTCTCTCTCTCTGAAATGAATGAAAAAAAATCCTTGGTTGAGGCTTAGCAAAAGAGAAAAACAGACTACTAAATTAGTTTTTATGTACTTCCAGATAAACACAGACCAGACTCCCTTAAAATAAGGCAAAAAAGATTTGCTTTGCTAGGTTTTAAGGTTAACTCCTAAAATATTCAAAAAAAAACCCTGCTTTATAAAAAGTCACTAGCTTCTGAACAATACTAAAAACTAATATCTAAAGTTTTTAATTAGTCCCCAAACTAAGATTTGTGCTTGATACAGACATATACATATATATATAAACTGTCAATTTAAAAAAGTACTTCCATATATTGCATCACTTAATAATAAAGAGAAATAAATCAACAAGTCATTAATAGTTTGACTACATAACAATCACATCAAGATAAGCATCAATTTTTCATCAGCCACCCTTATGACAGTGCTCATAGAGACCTAGACTTAAAATTTTTATTAGGTTTGTAAAACAGTAAAACCACTACAATTAATATTTAGAAAAGGTCATAATCTATAACAGCTATAAACTTTTTGTGAATGCCTAGTGTCTACAAACAAAACACTAGTGCAATCACTCAAAGAAAATAATAGCTGAAAGTTTTTTTTCACATTTCTATTTTCATTTTTTTCCTTCATTCTATTGTTGACTCTAATAGAGATATCCCCATTTTCCCCCTTTGCCGCTTCTACCCAACGCTTTTTTCAAAAAGTTCACTATATTCTTCTCTCTTCTGAGCTTCAAGTACCTTCTTTTGCTTCTGTAGTTTATTTCCTGAGCCCAGTTCTACCTAGTGCTTTTTTAAAAAAAACTTTCTCTTATAGTTGGAGTCTTGACTCTTAATTCTTTCCTAGCCAGAAGAAAAATACCGAGGTCTGGTCTGACTCCACTGGTGTAATACTGGTGCTGTTCTCGCCACCAACATTATGGTGCTAAGACTCGGACTGCCTTGCCATGACTCAGAATGCCTTAACATGGCATAGTGCAGAACGATTCTGGAGATGCCTACACAGAGCCTACTTGCAGACATGGAGCCATGCAAGGTACCAGCAGGGGCCCACTGCACCCCACTATCTTCTTGCTTTGCATTGGGTGGACTTCAGTGAGTTTTCATTGGAATTCCAAACCTCCCTGTTTTAGGAATGGCAACATGAGGAGCTCTGTGAACTCAAATCAACAGGAAACAACTATAATTGGTGAAAATTATATAAAAGCAACCATGTAAAATCTCTAGAAATAGTCCTAAGAGCATATAAAAATGAAGACAGTGTAATTATTCAAGTAATTCTAGACAAAATGCAAGGCAGCAGAGGAGCAGATGAGCTGCAGTCATCTACTGCCAGAACCTGAATGACTAACTAAAGACAAGCTGAAGAGAAATCTTATAACCAGGGATTACAGAAGACGACACATTCAGACTGCTCCAAACAGGTCACCCAGGACCAGCCACAGGTAGCATCTGACATTGGGCCGAACCAGAATCCCTCCCAAAAGGCCCAGAAACAACACAACCAGCGACAAGCTTCAGACAACATCAAAGAAAGATAAAAAAAAAAAGCTTCACAAGCAGCATATTCAAAGGGAGATGTCGGCAGGCACCAAAGCCTGCTGAGGCAAACTCGACTTCATGTGGTAAGCACCTGCACAGCAGCCACATGCCATGGTCAGGGTTGAGCCTCACTGTCAGGCAGTGTACGGGTCAATCCTACACACAAATGGGCCAGTAACAACCAACATTCAATTACAACAAGACAGACCAATAACCCACACAAGAGACATCCCTGGAGACTGCACCACTGGACCCCACATAACACCTACTACAAAAGGCCACCCCACAAAGACTGGGAGTGATAGCAGATCTGTATCATACATAGAAACAAAGAGACAGTCAAAAGAGGGAGACAAAGAAACAGGCTCCAAATAAAAGAACAAAAGAAATCTCCAGAAAAAGAGCTAAGTGACATAAAGCAACCAATCTATCAGATATAGAAATCAAAGCAATAGTTAGAAGGATGTTTGAACAGCATGAAAAAGGACACAGGAGCCATAAAAGCCAATCAGAAATGAAGAATACAATATCTGAAATGAAGATAGACTGCAAGGAATAAACAATAGATTAAATTAAGCAGAACACTAAATCAGCAATTTAGAAGACAAGGTAGGAAAAAAACCCAATCAGAGCAGGAAAAAGGAAGAATTTTAAAACATCAGGATAGTTTAAGGGACTTTGGGGAAAACATGAAGGGTACCAACATCCACATAACAGGGAAACCAGAAGAAGAGAGAAGAGGAAGACCAGGAGGGGGAGAAGAAAATGGAGAAGTAAAAGCAGAAGAAGGAGGAGAAGAAGAAGATGACAACAATAGAAGAGCATAATTGAAAGAATAAAATAGCAATAAATATGTATCTATCAAAAATCAATTTAAATATAGAGGACTTCCGGGCAAGATGGAGGCATAGGTATGTACACTTTACCTCCTCACACAACCAAGATAATGACAACAACAAATTTAAAAGGAAAAAGAACCAGAACTAGAAAACCAAACTATATGGAAGTCCAACAACCAAGGAGTTAAAGAAGAAATATTCATTCAGACTGGTACAAGAGGCAAAGACGGACAGCTGAGGCATAAAGGACTCACAGCAAGGCAGCTGCTGGAGGAATAAGAAGAGCAAGGAGGTGGCTGGCAGAGTGGGCAGTCCTACATTTGCATTCGGATAAACTGGGAGGAACAACTGGGGAGAGAAACAGACCACACAACCCAGGGTTCTAGCCTGGGGAAGTAAAGCCTCAAAACCTCTGACTGAAAAAACCTGTGGGGGTTGAGGAGGCAGGAGAAACTCCCAGCCTCTGTTACTCCAAGGAACAGAAGAGTTCCTTGGAGAAACCCACAGGGTCCTAGAACATACATAAACCCACCCACCCAGGAATGAGCACCAGAAGGGCCCAATTTGCTTGTGGGTAGTGGAGGATGTGACCGGAAGCTGGCCAAGAGCCAAACAAGCAAGATTGTTCCCTCTCTGACCCCTCCAGCACACAAAACAACACAATGCAACAACGTGGGTTGTTGCCCCACCCTGGTAAATACGTAAGGCTCCACCCCTTACAATGTAACAGCTGCGCCAAGGCAAAGAAATATGGCCCAAATGAAAGAACAGATCAAAACTCCAAAAACAGAACTAATAGATGAAGTGATAGCTAACCTATCAGATGCACAATCTAAAATGCTGATAATCAGGATGCTCACAGAAATGATTGAATATGGTCGCAAAATAGAAATAAAAGTGAAGCCTATACAAAGTGAAATAAAGAAAAATATATGGGGAACCAACAGTGAAGGGAAGGAAACCAGGACTCAAATCAACAATTTGGAGCAGAAGGAACAAATAAACAGTCAACCAGAACAGAATGAAGAAAGAAGAATTCAAAAAAATGAGAAGAGGCTTATGAACCTCTAGGACAACTTTAAATGTTCCAACAACCAAATCATAGAGGTGCCAGAAGGAGAACAGGAGGAGCAAGAAATGGAAAACTTATTTGAAAACATAATGAAAGAGAACTTTCCCAATATGGCCAAGGAAATAAAACTTCCAGGAAGTCCAGGAAGCTCAGAGAGTCCCAAAGAAGTTGGACCCAAGGAGGAACACACCAAGGCACATCATCATTAAGTTACCCAAGATTAAAGATAAAGAGAGAATCTTAAAAGCAGCAAAAGAAAAGGAGACAGTTACTTACAGGGGAGTTCCCATAAGACTAGCAGCTGATTTTTCTAAAGAAACCTTGCAGGCAAGAAGTATTCCAAGTCATGAAAGGCAAGGACCTACATCCAAGATTGCTCTATCCAGCAAAGCTTTCATTTAGAATGGAAGGGCAGATAAAGTGCTTCCCAGATAAGGTCAAGTTAAAGGAGTTCATCATCACCAAGCCCTTATTATATGAAATGTTAAAGGGAATTATCTAAGAAACAGAAGAAGATCACTAATATGAACAGTAAAATGACAAAAAACTCACAACTATTAACAAAAAACAAAAACAAACTAAGCCAACAACTAGAACAGGAACAGGCTCACAGAAATGGAAATCACAGGGAGGGTTATCAGTGGGGAGGGGAGAAAACGTACAGGGAACATGAAGCATAAGTGATAGGTACAAAATAGACAGGGAGAGGTTAAGAATAGTATGGGAAATGGAGAAGCCAAAGAACTGACACGCATGACCCATGGACATGAACTAAGAGGGGGGATGCTGGTGGGATTGGAGTGCAGGGTGAAGAGGAATAATGGGGAGAAAAAATGGGACAACTGTAATAGCATAATCAATAAAATATACTTAAAAATCAATTTAAATGTAAATCGCTTAAATGTTCCAATCAAAAGACATAGGGTAGCTGAATGGATAAGGAAATAAAGCCCATGTATTTGCTTGTCTAAAAGAGACCCACCTCAGCACAAAAGATATACACCAACTGAAAGTAAAAGGATGGAGAAATATATTTCATGCAAATGGAATTTTTTAAAAAACCTGGGTTAGCAATACTTATATCTGAAAAAATTAGACTTTAAAACAAAGGTTACAATTAGAGACAAAGAAAGACAGGACATAATAATACAGGGATTATTATTAATAATAATATTATTATTATTATTATTGGGAGCAATCCACCAAGAAGATATAACCCTTGTAAATATTTGTCCACCCAATATAAGAACACCTAAATATGTAAAGCAAATCTTCATGGACAAAAAGTAAGAGATAGACAATAATACAGTCCCAGTTAGAGATTTTAACACTCCATTGACATCAATGATTAGATTTTCCAATCAGAAATTCAACAAGGAAATGGAGGTTTTAAATCATACACTGTATCAGATGGATTTAATTGATATCTTCAGGGCATTTCGTGGCAAGGTGGCAGAATATATGTTCTTTAAATGTGCACATAAAACATTTTCTAGGATAAATGAATGATACGACACAAAACAAGACTCAATAAATTTAAGAAGACTGAAATCATATCAAGCATCTTCTCTGACCATAATGGTATGAAACTAGAAATCAATCACAAGAAGAACACTGAAAAACACCAAAGACACAGAGGCTAAATAACATGTTACTACACAGTGCAAGGGTTAACAATGAGATGAAAAAAGAAATTAAAAGATACCTGAATCAATGAAAATGAGAATACAACAACCCAAAATCTATGGGACACAGAGAGAGCAGCCCTAAGAGGGAAACATTGTACATAGCAATATAGGACTACCTCCAAAAAACAAGAAAAATCTCAAATAAACATCTAACTATACACTTAAAGGAACTTAAAAAACAACAATATAACCAAAACCCAAAGTAGAAGGAAGACAATAATAAAGATCAGAGCAGAAATAAACAAAATATAGTCTGAAAAAAGTAAAAAAGATCAATTAAACTAAGAGCTTTTATATGAAAAAATAAAAATAGACAAATCTTTAACCAGACTCATCAAGAAAAAAATAAATAGGATCCAAATAAATAAAATTGGAAACAAAAGAGAAGTAACAGCTGACACTAAAGAAATACAAGGAATGGTATTCCTTTATTTTTTGTGATAGAAAAATATCACAAACAACTATATACTGACAAATTAGATAAGCTGGAAGAAATGAATAAATTCCTAGAAACACACAGTCTTGCAAAACTGAATCAGAGAATCTGAATAGACAGACTAAAACTAGTGAAATAAAAGCAGTAATCAAAAATTCCCCACAAATAAAAGTCCTGTAGAAGATGGCTTCACAGGTGAATCTTAACAAACATTAAGAAAGAACTAATACCTATCCTTCTCAAACTATACCAAAAATTTCAAGAGAAAGGAAGACTCCAAGCTCATTTTAGAAAACCAGATACTTACAAAGAAAGAAAATTACAGGCCAATATCCCTCATAAACATAGGTGCTAAAATCCTCAACAAAATATTAGCAAACTGGATATAGCAATATATTAAAAAGATCATATACACCATGATCAAATAGGATTTACTCTGAGGATGCAAGTTGGTACAATATCTGCAAATCAGTAAATATAACATACAACATAAACAAAATGAAGGATAACAACTACAAGAACATTTCAATAGATGCAGAAAAAGCATTTCATAAAACCAGCACCCATTTATGATAAAAACTCTCAGCAAAGTGGGAAGAGAGAAAACGTACCTCAGTGTAAGCCCATACATGACAAACCCACAGCCAACGTCATACTCAGCGGGCAAAAGCTACAAGTGCTTTCTTTAAGATAGGGAACAAGAGAAGTTTGTCCGCTTTCACCACTCTCATTCAAAACAGTACTGAAAGTCCTAGCCACAGCTACCAGACAAGAAGAAATAAAAGGCATTTAAATTGGAAAGGAAGAATTAAAACTGTCATTAATTGCATATGACATGAAATTGTTTATAGAGAACCCTAAAGATTCCACCAAAAAACTACTAGAAGTGATAAATGAATTCAGTAAAGTAGTAAGGTACAAGTAAATATCCAGAAATCAGTTGCATTTTTATATACCAATAATGAACTATCAAAAAGAGGAACTAAGAAAACAATCCCATTCATAATTGCTTCAAAAAGAATAAAATACATAGGAATAAATTTAACCAAGAACCTAAAAGACCTGTACTCTGAAAATTATTTTTTAAAAAAACTGAAAAACATGAAGATACAAATAAATGGAAGCATAAATCATATTCATGGATGGCAAAAATTAACATCATTAATATAAATATCATACTATCCAAAGCAATCTATAGATTCAATACAATTCCTATCAAGATAACAATGGCGTATTTCACAGAACTAGAACAAATATTCCACAAATTATTATGGAACCTCAAAAGAGCCCCAATAGCAATAACGATCCTGAAAAAGAACAAGGTGGGAGAAATCACACTACCTGATATCAAACTATATATACTAAATAGGCATAGTAATTTAAAAAACATGGTACTGGCATAAATATAAACATATAGATCAACAGAACAGAGAGCCCAGAAATAAACCCACATCTTTATAGTCAATTAATGTTTGACAAAGGAGGGAAAAACATTCAATGGGATAAAGACAGTCTATTCAATAAATGATGTTGAAAAAATTGGCTAAATATGTGCAAAAATATGAAACTAAACCTTCTTACACCATACACAAGAATAAACTCAAAACAGATTCAAGGCTTAAATGTTAGACTCAAAGACGTAAAAATCCTAGAAGAAAACAGGCAATAAAGTCTCAAGATTTCTTGTAGCAGTATTTTTTTCTGATATATCTCCCCAGGCAAGAGAAACCAAAGAAAAACAAGACAAATGGGACTATCCCAAACTAAAATGTTTCTGCAGAGCAAAGGAAACCTTCAACAAAATGGAAAGACAACCACTGAGTGGGAAAACATTCACCAAAGATACATCTGATCAGGGGTTACTATCCAAAATTTGATAAGGAGTTACTATACAAAATTTATAAAGAAATTAACACCAAAAAGAATTCAATTTAAAAAATTGGGCAAACGACCTGAATATACAAACATCCAAAGAGGACATACAGATGACCTATAGACATATGAAAAGATGTTCAACATCACTAAGTATCAGAGAAATGCAGATGGAACCACAATGAGATTAAGATATCACCTCACAACTGCAAAAACGGCTATCATCAGTAAGTCAACAAAGAAGTGCTGGTAAGGATGTGGTAAAAAGGGAATCCTGTTGGTGAGAATGCAGGTTGGTACAGCCATGAGTGAAAGCAGTATGCAGTTATGTCAAAAAATTAAAAATGAAATTGCCTTATGATCCAGTGATTCCACCTCTGGGAATATATCTGAAGAAGCCCAAAACACTAATTCAAAAGAATACATGCATCCCTATGTTCACTGCAACATTGTTTACAATCGCCAAGACTTGGAAGCAACCCAAGTGTCCATCAGTGTATGAGTGGCTAAAAAAGCTGTAGTACATTTAGATGATGGAATACTACTTAGCCATAAAAAAGAAGGAAATCTTACCCTTTGCAACCACAGACAGACCTGGAGAACATTAAGCTAAGTAATACATGCCAGTCACAGGAAGACAAGTACCATATGATTTCACTCATAATGTGGAATCTAAAGAACAAAATGGACCAACAAGCAAAATAGAGACAGATTCATAGACAGAGAGCAGACTGACAGCTGACATGGTAGGGGCAGGTGTGAAGGGACTGAACAAAAAACAAAAAACTCACGGACACGTACCATAGTTTGGTGGGTGCCAGGGGAAGGGGGAAATGGGAGGGAGGTGGAGGAGGGTAAAGGGGGAATAAATGGTGATGGACGGAGACTTGCCTTGGGGTGGTGAACACTCAATACAGTTTCTAGATGATTTGCTGTAGAATTATGCATCTGAAACCTGTGTGATTTTGTTAACCAGTGTCACCCCAATAAATTTAATAAAAAAGAAAAAAAAGATGGTCCCATCTTGATTAATATATGACCCCTTGATTTATATATGACCCCATTTTAATTCTCTGGGATAAATACGGAATCAAAACAGCTGTCAGTAATCATTATTCATGAGATGGCAAAAATTATTTTATATAAAAGCTTTAACTCAACTCTTTACCTGACAGGACAATTTACACAACAGTTTGTAGCATTTTATAGAAATGTCATTATTTTTCATGGAACATTTTCAGTTTAAATAAAAATAAATATATATTTTTAAATAGGAAGATACCTTAAAAATAATAGATTTAATGATGAGCCTGAAACAAATTACAAATGTAAATGATAATTAAAAAACTACTGTTAATTTTTTTAGGTGTGATAATGGTACTATGATTCTGGAGCAGATCTTTAATCAGAATTTGTGGATGCCATGTTTTAGTTAGGCACACCAATGATTAATGGATATTAATGTTCTATAATGTCAATCTTTATATTTTTAGGCTTAATAAACATAAATAATAATATTAGTATAAAATTAAACTTTCCATCATATATCTCTGCAAGACTGAAAAATACATGTGGAAATATTTCTTATACCTGGACTGTAATAAACAACAAACAAAAAAATTTTCTAGTTGTCATTGGGGACATTTAATCAGTTCGATTAAATGTGTAGACATGTAAAAATTTACCTGCTTTTTCTTTCTATTAGAATGGCCACATAAGAAGCTGGCAAAGCAGCACCAAAGCCAGGACTCCATGAGTAGAATTTTCCAAGTATCCTCCTGAAATTCAAATTTGGAATGTTTGTATGAAATTTCTATTTAGTCATTTCAGTTATTACAAATAGAAGTTCCCTTCTCAGTCCACACTCTACTAAATGTCCCACAGCACCTCAAACTCAACATGTCCAAAACCAAACTCTCTACCTCTCTCCCATCCTCATGAACTTATTTTCTCTCCTCTATTTTCCTAGGTTATTGGCATCAACAACTACCTCTCCACCTGTATGTGATAGGGGCTTTTCCTTCTCCCTTAACTTTTTCCATATACAATTAATCTCTCAAATTCCTCTCCAACCTACTGCCCCCAGACTTAGGTAAGTACCTCACCAACTCTCATTCTGGCTACTACAACTGCAAACTAATCGG
The DNA here is from genome assembly GCA_028533065.1 of Trachops cirrhosus. Taxonomy (NCBI): domain Eukaryota; kingdom Metazoa; phylum Chordata; class Mammalia; order Chiroptera; family Phyllostomidae; genus Trachops; species Trachops cirrhosus. The sequence goes on along the minus strand of CM052543.1, from coordinate 51,722,550 downwards.
TATCCTTCCCTCCAGTGATTTAGTCCAGCAATTTTCAATTGGTGTGCTGCAAGAGACACACGAACGTGCTACAAGGATTTTTAAAACATGCAGTACTTGACTATTTAGTCAGAGGCACTAACTTCTTTCCCCTTAGATTGCCAAATTAAAAAATGATAACAACCAACACAACAATAGTCATCCAGTGTGAATGAATCAAAGTTATATACCAATTATTTTGTCAAATCAGCAAAATTTATCATTTATTTTTTGGTGTGCTGCAAATTTTAGCAATTAGTTATGTGTGCCATGAGAGGGAAATAGTTGAAAATTGTTGATTTATCCAGTCATATTCATTCAGACAAGTCCTGGATCCAACACTGCTCACTACGCAAACCCTCTATATTCTCAATTCCCTTCTCTATCAAATGGGAATAATTAGATTACCTATCTCATATAGTTGTGATAAAGACTACATGAGCTATTTCCTAGTACCATGCACAGCACATTAAAAAGTACTCAGAAAATGTTGTTATTACAATAATTATATAAGTTTTAACACATAATAAATATTTAACAAATGTATTTCCCTCTTTGTTTCTACAACCCTTCATAATTCCTTCTTACAAATACCTGCTAAAGTACTTCATGTTTTTAGTTATACATTTGTATAATTTTTCATTACTAGAATACGTCCCTTGAAAGTGAGACTCTGAATACTGTCTCACACATTATGTAAAGCCATTAGCTGCTTAAATTAAAAAAAAAAAAAACTGGAGATGTTAGAAAGACATTTTTCCCCTTTCAAAGACAATATGTTCCTAAGAAAGGGAGAAGCACATAATTATAAGATGTTTTCTGAACAAAGCTGGTCAATTGCTAAATGATACATTATAAGAAAACATACATATATACATACAGATGAGGATCAAGAATCAAAGATGAAATGATCTTTTTAATTGAAGCTTAGCTTTAAAGAATTAGTAAACCTACTAAGCATATATAACATCAGCATTTCTGAAACAGACAACAGAATCCTCCTGCCTAAGAAAACTAGAAGTAGTTCTCCCTCCAATATAAACTCCACAAAGAATGTAGTAAGTTACTGAATATAAAAATTAAAGGAAACTAACTCAATGACTCAGTTACACAAGAAACAGAGATGGTGCCTTATTTTAAGTAGTTTATGTCTCCACAACTTAACCAAACAGGTTCACAGAATATAAAGAAATATGCTGCAATAGCAGTTTATTATTACTGCCACTTTTTTAAAAACCTAATTATCATATCACTTTATTTTTAGAGTTTCTAACAAGTGTTAGTAACTTTCCAGAGACCACATAATAAAGAGTTTCTTACACAAATTTTCAGGTCAATTTGAAAAACGTGACTTATTCAATAGCATAAATTTTATCAATTATTTTCTGTATAATATGAACATTTATAAATATTAATGTTCTGAGGGATATATCTGTAAAAGACATTTGAAATATTTTTAATTACAGTTCAAACATCCCTGCAGAACTTTGGACAACACTAATTATATAACACTGATATGAGGATAATGTAGTTAGTATTTTAAATTTGACAGATTAAAAAAAATACTAGTTTGGGTTTTCAGCAATCAGTGGGGAAAAGATAAAAAGTAAATATTTAACAATTATGTTACACGTACCACAGGACTAAAACCTGAGTTCTATATAAATGACCCATGGACGTGGACAATGGGGTGGGGATTGACTAGGGGGCAGTAAGGGGCAAGGGAGAGCAATGGGGGAAAATTGGGACAACTGTAATTGAACAATAAGAAGGAAGGAAGGGAGGAAGGAAATCAAATAAAATAAAACCTGAATGCTAACTCAATCTATATTGTATGAAGCATGCTAACTGGTAATATATAGACTTATCAGACCAAAAGTTTCATCAGGAGGATTTGCCAGAAGTTAACTTACTGTTTTATATATAAATACAAGGATTTTATAGTTGTTTTGAAGTCTGTTCACTGCATATGAACTTAATCTATATCATGGACAACTGCTTTGAATTCATGATCTATGAAATTAAAACGTTAAGAAATCCTCATCAATGACTTGGCAAACATAGTAGCCCTCAAAAATGTATAATACATTAAAGCAATTCTGCTATATAATCACAACCATAATTTGAAGTTTATATTACATCTTGAGGCCAAGAGGCTTATAACTCCTGCTTTTACAAGCTTTCCTTGGGATAAATAAATGTCATTTCACAGTGAGAAAAACATACACAAGCAATAGGACCTGCACAACATTTTCATAAATATCTGTTTGTTTCTGTTTCGACAAAGGAATTTGTATTAACTTCCAGTAGTGAGTATGAGTACCAACCTTAAAATGCAAAAGAAGGCCATATACAAGGCCCCATTAGCAGTCAGAAATGAAGCAGACTGTAGGATCTCAGGGAGTAGTTTGTGTAAATAATAGTCTATTTTTCGTTTCCGGAGAATTGCTGCAATCTGAAAAGAGAAAGTCTTTTTTGTTTAATCCAACCAAATGTTTCCACTTAAATTAGCCCTTACATGAAAGCTATTGAATAACAGCATATATTTTAAAATTAAAGTAAAAACATTGGCGTTTTACTGGCTCCTCTATAAAAATATAATTTCTGGAACAGAAAAGAAGATACTTTAATTTATCTAAAGCATAATGAGTAAAATATACAGCAAGAAACTACCACACAGGTTACATAATGAGTAACCACCAAATATTGAGGTAAATATTTATAATGCTTTTAATAACAGTTTTAAACAAAAAAATGAACTATATTTTTAAATGGAAAAAATAAAGTGTAATTCAAATAGAAATTGCATACTAAAACAAAATTACATTACAGATCTTATCAACCTAAATATTAGAGAAATTCAAGGAGAGAAACCAGAGAAATTCATTCAGTTATTCAAACATGAATACTATATGACAAAAACCATGCTAGAAATACAAAAGCAAAAAATAAAATTAATGATTTCTGGCCTACTACAGCACATTAAAAAAAAAAAAAAGGCCTGAGCCTTAGCCAGGTAGCTCAATTGGTTAGAGCATCCTCACACTAGGCCAAGGTTGCAGGTTTGATCCCTGGTAAGGGCTAATACACGAATCAACCAATGAATGCATAAATAAGAGGAATAACAATTCAATGTTTCTCTCTTTCTCTCTCTTCCTCCCCCAGCCTCCAGCTGTCATCCCATACCTTCTTCTCTCTCTGCCCGCCTTCTTCTCTCTCTCTCAAATCAATAAATTAGAAAAAAATTTTTAAAAGACCTGAAAGCCCTGGCTGGTGCAACTCAGTCACACCAGACTGAGTGCCAGCCTGAGAACCAAAGGTCTCTCACACACTGATGTTTCTCTACCTCTCTTTCTCCCTCCCTCCCCCTCTCTAAAAAGTAAATAAATAAATACCTACAAAAATAAAAAAGACCTGAAAAACAAATACAGGGGTTGGCAAAAGGAGATGTACAATTGTTCATATGGAAAAAGACATGCAGGTTATGATTATCACAATAGCTTTATTAACCAAAAAAGTCGCAGTGCAACTATACACCTACTTTTGCTCACCCCTGTATTGGGAAATGTCTAACATAATATAGGTATAGGTACCCTGTGACACCAAAACACAGAAATGAGAACAAACTCCTGTATAGAAGTTTATCACAGAAGTATTTTATAAAGAATATCAACCCTTGAATTGTCATAACCTATCCCTTAAATTTAGATTAAAAACATATTTGTGTTTAGAGTGTTTTTGTGTGTGAACTTTGAATTTAAAAGAAAGGTTTCAAGATTAAAACAAAACAAAAAGCTCTAAGATATTTAGTAAAAATAGAGACATGAATTTCAGTATTTATTAAGAACAATTTAATATTATAGGAAATAAAAACCTTATGAAACATAATAAATAATAAGAAATGGATAGAGAACTCAAAGAATGATTAAATGTTAACAACATAATGCAAAGAGCCTTAGAAGTCTAGCAAAGAGTGAGTGTAGGCAGTAGTTGCATTGAGAAGGGAAGAATAGTAGAATTCTCACAGGTCACCAGGAAGGGATGCTTTCCCATCATGATGAAACAGTAGCATCAAAGGAATAATAGTTAGAAAAGCATAACTGGGGGTGGGGGAAAGGGAGTGCAGAAAAGGCAACACTGACTTGAGAAAAGTCAGTGACTTGAGAGAAGGAAAACTACAGAACTCTCCACTCACTGTCCACCATTCTAGAAATAACACTTTCCCTAAAGTCAGTGACCAACGAATCTAATGGCGACCTCAGTTCTTTTCTCACTCTATCCCCTTGAAGCCTCTGAAACTGGCCATCTACAACTGCATTCAATTCAACAAAGAATTACTCCATACACAGGAAAAATAATGATGTATAAGATCTAACCCTTGCCTTCAAGGAATATAAAATCATAAACAATAAGCTATACTATGGCAACGTGGTAAAAGCTAAACTAGAGGAAGAAGAAACTGCTATAGAAACATTTAGGGAATGACTGAAAAAAGAAGAGATGAGACTGGGCAGATGATGATGATGTCTGGAAGATTTCACCTTCCAAGGTGGATCTTGACAAATAGGTAGAACTTTGACAAGACACAAGTTTCTATGGTTTCTTTGACAGTGCACTTTTTTCACTCTCCCATTATATCCCTAAATGCTATCTCTTTGTTAACATTTCTTCCTCAGACCTCTACTCATTCTACATATGCTCTCTCCCACAGCATTATCTATTATCTCACAGCAAGAATTCCTATTTTAACTCCAACCTCTTCCCTAAATTCTTAAACAATACTTCAAATGTCTATTGGACATGTCAATAAAGATGCACCATACACATAAAACAAAATCAGTATGTCCAAAGTAGAACTCTTCATATTTCCCATAAATGCTTTTATTTCTATGTTTCCTACCTCTAGTAATAGCATTACATACAACAAAATGTTGGTTTCATTTTTAATTACTCACTGACCTTCAACCATCTATCTCATCAATTTTAATGGTTGTTCACTTACCATCTTCAGGTTTTGGAATGTAATCCTTCCTTCATTCTAGACTTAACAATGGGCAGAATCTGGTACTCTATTATACAGTTAACTAGTTTCAGAAAGAAAAAAAAAATCCCTTCTCTTCCTGAAAAGAAACTGTCCCCATTTGCAGATAACATGATTTTCTACATATAAAATCCCAAGCAATAAAAAAAAACCCTCCTCGAACTACTAAGATAGTACAACAAAAGCAAAGGATACAAGATAGCATATAAATATTACTTATATTACTTATATTGCTATATAAGAGCAATGGACACTAAAATTAAAAATACAGTAGCATTTATAGTTCCTCAAAAAATGAAATACTTAGGGAAAGCTCTACAACATTTATATACAAATTGTATGCTAAAAATTACAAAATTATGATGAAAGAATTAAAGAAGATGTAAATAAGTATTCATGGATTAAAAGACTCAACATGGTAAGGAGGTCATTTTTCCCCAAAGTGATATATAAGTTTAACAAAAATTCACAATCTCAGAAAGATTTTTACAGATATAGACTAGATTACCCTGAACTTTTACACAGAAAAGCAAAGGAACTCTAACAGCTAAAACAACCTCGAAAAGCCCAATAAACTCAGAGAAATCTGTCTACCCAATTTCAAGACTTATAGCTACAGCAATCAGGCTTTGTGATATTGGCAGAAAGACAGACAAATTGGTTCTTGAAACAGAACAGAGAACCTAGAAGTAGACCCACACAAATACATCCAACTGATTTCTGACAAGGTGCAAAGGCAAGTCCATGGAGAAAAGATAGATAGCCTTCTCAACAAATGGTGCTGGAGCAAGTGGACATCCATAGGCAAAAAAAGAAAATAATTAACCTCAGCCTAAGTCTCAATGCTTTATACAAAAATTAATTCAAAATCAATCACAGACATAAATGTAAAACATACAACTACAGAAATTTAGAAGAAAAAGCTGTAGCAAATCTTAGGAATCGAAGGCTAGGCAAAGAGTTCTTAGACTTCACACCAAAAGCCAGTTCAAAAAGGGAAAAACTGTAAATTATACTTCAACATTAAGTGTAATTTTGTCTTTCAAAATTAACTGTGAAAAGCCTGTTAAGAATATTAAAAGATACTTGAACAACAATAAAAGGAAAAAAGAACTGTGAAAAGTGAAAAAAAAAGATTAAAGACTAGCTACAGAATGGGGCAAAATACTTGTAAACTACATATCCAGGAAAGGACTAATATCTAGAATGTAAAAGGAAATCTAAAACCTCAACAGTAAAAAAAAATAAACAATACAATTAAAAATGGCAAAAGATATGAACAGACATTTCACCAAAGAGGATATGCAAATGAAAGATAAGAACATCAGCCATTAAGGAAATGCAAATCAAAACCATAATGTGCTATCACTATACCACTATCATAACAGCTAAAATTTAAAAATACTGAAAATAGCAAATATGGCAAGGATGCAGAGAAATTCATGCCTCTGGTGCGGGGTGGAGATGTGAAGAAAATGACACAGCCATTCTGGAAAGAAGTTTGACATTTTCTTAAAAATCTCAAGAAGCAACTATCATATGACCCAAAAACTGCAGTCCTGGGTGTTTATCCTCGAGAAATGAAAATGCATATTGACACAAAATTTGTGCACAAATGTTTATAGCGGCTTTGTTTGTAACTGTCAAAAATCAGAAACAACCCAAATGTCGTTCAAGAGGTGAACAATTTAAAAACTGTGGTGTACCCTGCCCTGGCTGGTATGGCTCAGTGGATTGAGTGTCAGCCTGTGAACCAAAGGGTCACCAGTTCAATTCCCACTCAGGGCACATGCTTGGCTTGCAGGCCAGGTCCCCAGTTGGGGGTGTGCAAAAGGCAACCACACATGGATGTTTCTCTCCCTCTCTTTGTCCTTCCCTTCTCCTCTTTCTAAAAATAAATAAAATCTTAAAAAAAAACACCATAGAATACCACTTAGCAATGAAAAGAAACAAGCTAGTGATACATGAAACAATCTTGATGAATTTCCATAATATTATTGTGAATGAAAAGGAACAATCTCAAGATGATTCCATTTATGTGGCATTAATGGTTGCCAAGGAAAAGATGTGGCGGGGAAGTGGAGGGGAAGTGGGTGTGGCTATAAAAGGCAACATAAGGACTCCTTGCCATGATGGAAATGTTCTGCATCTTGACTGTATCAGTGGCAATATTTTGGTGGCAAATCTTACTATCATTTTGCGAGATATCACCACTGAGAGAAACCCAATTCTATGAGTATTTCTCTATTATATCGGACAACTGCATAAGGAATCACAATTACTTCAAAATAAAACTTACAATAAAAAGCAGTCATTCACATGACCAACAGGCATATGACATGTGCTCAGCATCATTAGTCATCAGAGAGCTGCACAATGAAATACCACTGCACACACGCCAGAATGACAAAAATGAAAAGAACTGATAATGAAAAGTACTGTCTGAAATAAAGCAACTGGTACTTCACACATTGCTGGAGGGAAAGTAAAATTGCACAATTACTTTGGGAAACTGTCATCATCTAATGAAACTAAGTGTACACTTAATCTATGATCCAGCAATCCAACCCGACATATATACTCAAGAGAAGTGCTTATTTCCACCAAAAGTTATATTCATAGCGCTATCTGTAATTACAAACACTGCAAAGCACCTACATATCCATTAATAATACATTGGGAAAACTATAGATATTTGCAATATTGGTAGACTAAACTGATCAGTCTACTGTGAGAAACAGAAAAAATCTAACATGAAACATAGGAAATATCCTAAGACCTTATCATCACTGTTCTCTATCCCTGAGCTTCCAACCAGGGTTTACAGGGGTCTGAAATACCAATCTCCTCAGCATTCTGGGGAGCCAGGCCAGGGGTAACGGAGCAGGGTGATAACCATATCTCAGTTTTCCCTGGCATGCCACACAACTATTATCATTTTCTATGTACACCACAGCACGTTACAGTGTGAAAAAAGGTTAGGAACCAATGATCTAACCAAATAAAAAGCAGTAACTGTTTTAGCCATGTAGTAATTGTAAGAGCACATGTACACATTAATTATTAATATCTTATTATTAATCATTAATATTAATTATTATAGAAAAATCAGAATAAGAAGCAAAAATAATCAGCACGAACACTAAATAATTAGGAGATATCACTTTTAATCTTAGGTGAATAACGATTTCCTATGAAGGACCCTTGTTTAGGTGCTCGTTCGATTTCATTTTCTTCACTTATTAAATAAAGAGGTAGAATTAAATGACAGAGCAGTGACATTAGCAAGATGGTAGAAGAGCAGTTTCTAGCACTCATCCCCTCACCAAAATATCAATTTGAACAACCATCCATGTGCAAAACTACTTTCACAAGAGCTAAGGTTTCAGGTGAGAGATTACAGCACCTGGGTTGAACACAGAAAGAAGAAAAGATGCACTGAAGAAGGTGGGAAAGACAATCTCACATTTCCTACATCACCCAACCTCCAACCACAGACAACTCAGTGTGGAACAGGATACCTGCCCAATGGAGGAAGAAGACTAAAGTGAGCACCCAACTTCACCACAATGCTCAGCACCAAGCCTACCAAGTGAAACCAGGCACCACACAAACCCAAGATTCAGGAGCGCCCTCGTACACTCAGGCTACAGGACCATCTCAGCACCAGGCCAACCCCCCAGAAACAGGTCCAGGCTGGCCCCACACACCCAGGCTTCAGGCCAAACACTGAAGTCCCAGATACCAGACCTGCCCTCATGGACCCAAGAACGAGAGCCAGCCCAGTGGGCCAAGGCTCTAGGCCTGTCCCCAGCCTGTTGAAGGCGGACAGCAATGCAATTGTAGTGAGGACATTAATACTACCCTGGGTAGATAGCCAGACAGAAAATCAACAAAGATATGAACTTGAACAACACTATGCATTAAGTTAATGGACATATGCAGAACATTCCATCCAACAACAGAATACGCATTTAAGTCACACAGAACATTCTCAAGGATAGATTATAGGTTAGACCACATGACAAGTCTTAAAAAATTTAACAAGATTGTAATCAAGTGTCTTTTCCAACCACAATGGAATGAAACTAGGAATCAATAATGAGCAAAACTGGATAATTCATAAATGTGTGAAAATTAACAGACTTGTGGGGAAAAAAACAATGGGCCAAAGAAAAATCAAAAGGAAAGTAAAAAATATCTTGAGAAATAAAAGAAGAAACACAATATATCACTGGAAAGAAACAAAAGCAGTTCTAAGAGAAAAGTATATAGCAATAAATGCCTACATTTAGAAAACAGAAAGATCTCAAACAACCTAACTTACACCTCAAGAAATTAGAAAAAGAACAAATTTAAAGAAGGAAGAACAAATTAACAGAAGGAAGAAAATAATAAAGATCAGAGCAGAAATAAATGACATAGAGACCAAAAAAGTACAAAAGGCCAATAAAACTGAGGGGGTTTTTTGATAAGATAAAATACAGAATCAAACTAAGTGTCCATTGACAGATGAATGGATAAAAAAAATGTGGTATATGTATACAATGGAATATTATTCAGCCTTTAAAAAAAGGAAATCCTGTCATTTGTGACAACATGAATGAACTTGGAGGACATTTATGCTAAGTGAAATAAGTCAGGCGCAGAAGAACAAATACTGCACCATCTCACTTGAATGAGGAATCCAGAAATGTCAAAGCCAAAGTAGAATGGTGGTTACCCAATGGCTGTGGGAAAAACATGTTGGTCAAAAGGTACAAAATTGTAGTTATATAGGATAATTCTACAGATCTAATGTACAGTGTAGTGACTATAGTTAATAAGCCTGTATTGGACACTGGAAATATGCTAGGAATACAGAGGTGCTCTCATCACAAAGAAAAAGTCACTCTGTGAGGCGATGGCAGGTCAATCAGTTTGACTATAGCAATTACTTCACTACATGTGTATATCAAATCATCTTGTTGAAAATATGTAGATCAAACCATCATGTTAAAAATTAAAAATAAAAGGTCAACACTGGGAAAAATGACACAAAAGTTCTTTTTTCCCCTCTTCTAAAATTATATCACTTTTTAAATACATGGTTCTAGAAGAACGGTTATCTGTGTAGAACAAAAATTAATCCTGCCTCATACCATACACAAAAATTAATTTGACATGTATCATATATTTAAATTTAGAAAGCATAGACAATAAAGTATCTAGAAGGAAATTCAGACAAATATCTTCGTGAACATGCCAGGTGTACATCGAAAGACACAGGCAGCATTTCAAAGCAGTTCATGAAGGGCATATACAGAGGCCAATGTGACTAACCAGAAGGCTATAGCCCAAAAAGTGACACATAATTGTAACAGGCCCCAATTTAGGAATTTCTTTACAAAAATATCACTAATCAGCATCTGTCAGGCCCATACACACTTTGTCTTATTCATTTCATTGTCTGTTTCCCCATGTGGCTAATGTGGCACATTTGCCACAGAGATGGCTGACTAGCATTAGGGTTGCAGTCTATGACCATGGAGCAGAACAAAGCTAACTTGTCCTCAGAGGGGCTGGCCCCGTGACGTTACCCTTGCTAGTACCAAACTTTAATTTAGCAAGCTTTGCTAGCCCCAGAGCTTGACCGTTAACCCTCCCAGAAAACTGTATCTAGAAGGTCTGACAAATCTTGTTACTTTGGAATATAGAACAGTTTGCAATGAGAAAGAATTGATTTCATTTCATTTAATTAATCTTTCTTAACAAAATCACTAACAAATAGTGATTTCTTTAAAGCAAGGTCTCTCACCCTTGACACTATTGACATTTTGGACCAGACAACTTGCTCCCGTGGAAGACTACCCCCTGCATAGAGGGATGTTTGCCTGCAGCCCTGAATTCTACTCTGTAAATACCAGTAGTACACCCTGAGCTAAGAAAACCCAAAGTGCCTCCACATATTGCCAAATGTCTCCTAGAAGGCAAAATTACCCGTTATTGAGAACTGCTTTAAAGAAAACAGTGTAATGCATTTACATTAATATTTTATTAACAGAATATTATTTTATTTATTTAACAAAAACTTATAACACATTATGTCCCAGGTACTGCTCCAAACACCATGCCAATGTTAATTCACTTAATCTTCATAACAGCCTACAGGATGGGCAGTCATCTTCCCCACTTTAGAGATAAGAAAACATGAGCACAAGAGACTGTGTTGCCTGAAGTCACACAACCAGTAGTAAGCAGCAGAACAGGGACTGAACACAGGTAAGTGGCTCCAGAGCTCATGCTCTGAACCACCATAAATACCTCATGTTGACGTCTGACACGTTCTAGATGAGGAGGAATATCACTCATCCACAGCACATGTCACAAGAAAAACTTGTGATTTACTAGCCCCTATAGGACTTCAGGCTACCCATTCTAAAAGAAAAAAATATAGGGGAAACACAACCTGAGATATATAAAAAAACCCTAAAAGAATATTCATAAATTTGGTATATACATATGCCAGTAAGCTAACCTGGTCCAGGGAGACTAAGGCACCAAGGCCTCCAGGGCTAGAATTACAGGCCCAGTCTACAACAGCTTAAGATGAAAGTCAGAACTCACAACACTAGATCAGCAAATAAAAGTACTGACCCCAAAAGACGAAAGCGGACCCAATCATTTGTGCAGCTAACTTTCCTGGTTTTCTTTCTCATTCCAAGACTCAGTATTTTTTAAATAAATGAGATGATTAATATATTCAGCAGAGTAATTAGCATATAACAGCACTTTAAAAATGTTAGTTTACTTCACTCCTCAGTTTCTTTTCATGTTGTACAAATTTGTTTTAAGTGTTTTAAAGACATTTCTGTGTAAAACAAGATGTTTAAAAAAATAAATGGCAATTAAAATAACTACAAAGAATTCAATTATACTTCATGTCATTTTCCTGCCTTCTCTCATAATGGATCTACAGTGTTCCTCTGTAATCTAATTGTTACATGGTCAGGAAGGAGCTGTACTGCATTACTCAGAGAGGTTAAGTGGTCCTCGTGAGAATCAAAACTAAACCATATTTTTCTAGCACCAACAAATTCAAAATAAAAATAGAACTTCAATAAACAGAACTAAAGTAGGATACTCATCTTTAGTAAGAAGACTTCCTTCACTCTCAAATTTTAAAACCCTTTTAAAAACTAGGAACTTATTAATTAAAAATGGTATAATAAAGAAGGCAGAATTACTTTGTTGTCACAAATAAACTTATACTGTGCGTGCTGCTTAATTTTATTTGTCAACTTCACTGGGCCATGGGGCACCCAGGCATTTGTTTGGCCAAACATTACCATGGGTGTGTCTGTGATGGTGTTTCTGGATAAGAATAAAATGTTCAGTAGATTGAAGGAAGCAGATTGCCCTTCATAATGTGGGTGGGCCTCGTCCAATGAATTGAAGATGTGAACGAAACTGCTGAATAAGAGTGAACCCCTCCTGCCTGCCTGACCTCAAGCTGGGACATTGGTCTTTTTGCACCTTCAGACTCACAATGAAACATCTGCTTCTCTTGGGTCTCAAACCCAAAGACTTTCAAACTAGAACATACACCATTGGTTCTCCTGGTTCTTAGGCGTTCAGATTCGGACTGGAACTACACATCAAATCTTCTGGGTCTCCAGTTTGCCAACTGTAGACCTTGGGACTTCTCACCCTCCTTAATTGCATGAACCAATTCCTTATGATGAGCGTGACTCTCCCAGCCCCATCACCATCTACACATATGATGTGTATGATGCACAGACACACACACACATCCTTCCTTTTGGTGGTGTGTCTCTGGAGAACTCTAACTAATACACTGCATTTAAATCGTTTCCAGTATTTTTATTTTTAAGGTTAAAACTGTGAGCTACAGAAGCCAAATTTAAAATCTAAAACAAAAGGACAAATATTGCATTGTGTGCACATGTGCTCACATCCAAAGTCATGTCTCCTTCTGTCACCATATAACTGGTCCCCTTTTACCCTCTTCAACCTCCCCCATCCCCTTTTTCCCATCTGGTAACCACCACACTGTTGTATGTCTAGGAGGTTTTTTGATTTGTTTATTCATTTGTTGCTTTCTGTTTTATGTCCCTTACATGAATGAAATTATATGGTTCTTTTCCCTTTCTCTCTCACTTATTTTTTAAAGATTCTATTTATTTATTTTTAGAGAAAGGGGAAGGGAGGGAGAAAGAGAGGGAGAGAAACATCAATGTGTGGTTGCCTCTCGCACACCCCCACTGGGGACCTGATCTGCAACCCAGGCCTGGACCCTGACTGGGAATCCAACCAGTGACCCTTCGGTTCACAGGCCAGCGCTCAGTTCACTGAGCCACACCAGCCAGGGCTCTGACTTATTTAACATGATACTCTCAAGATCCACCCATGTGGTTGTAAATGGCAGTATTTCATCTTTTCTTATGATTGAGTAGTATTCCATTGGACATATGTACCCCATCTTCTTTATCCAATCATCCAATTGTTCCCACATCTTGGCCAGCATGAATAATGGTGCAGTGAACATAGGGGTACATACATCTTAAAAATGTTTTCAAGTTATTCAAGTAGACATCCAGAAGAGGAATTACTGGGTCATATGTAAGCATATTCTTCATTTTCTGGAAGCTCCATAATGTTTTCCAAGGTGGCTGTACCAATTTACATTTCCACCAGCAGTGTATAAGGATTTCTTTTTCTGCACATCCTCTCCAACATTTGTTATTTCTTGTCTTATTGATAACAGCAAGTGTGAGGTAGTCTCTCCTTGTGGTTTTGATTTGCATTTCCCTTATAGCTAGTGATATTGAGCATCTTTTCATATATCTATCCATATGTCTTCTTGGGAGAAGTGCCTGTCCGGGTCCTATGCTCATTTTTTAACTGGATTGTTTGTTTTTCTATTGTTGAGTTATATGAGTTCTTAACATATTCTGGATATTAGCCCTTTATCAGAGGTATTGTTTGCAAATATCTTCTTCCCATTTGGTTGACTGCCTTTCTGTTTTGTTGATGGCTTCTTTTGCTGCACAAAAGCTTTTTAGTTTGATATAGTCCCATTTATTTATTTTTGCTTTTATTATCCTTGCCCCTGAATACACAAAATCCTCTCGGACCAAGGTCCATAAGTTTGGCACTTATGTTTCCTTCTATTTATTTTGTTTAAGGTCTTATATATTAAGTCTTTGATCCATCTTGAGTTAATTTTTGTTGATGGTGTCAAACAGCAGTCTAGTTTTTTCTTTTGCATATGGCTTTCCAATTTTCTCAGCACTGTTTATTGAAGAGGATTTCTTTTCTCATTGTATGTTCTTGACTCCTTTGTTGAAAATTAGTTACCCATGTACATATGGGTTTATTTTTGGACTCTCAATTCTGTTCCATTGGTCCACATGTCTGTTTTTCTGCCACTTCCACACTGTTTTGATTATTGTAGCTTTGTAGTATAACTTGAAGTCAGGGAGTTTGATACCTCTGACTTTGTTCTTTCTCAGCATTGCTTTGGCTATTCAGGGTCTTTTGTGGTTCTCTACAAAGTTGATGATTTTTTGTTCTATTTCTTTGAAAAATATCATTGAGATTTCAATAGGGATTGCAATAAATCTGTATATTGTTTTGGGTAACAATCATTTTTAACTATGTTGATTCTTTCAGTCCATGAACACAGAATATCTTTCCATTTCTTTGTATCTTCCTGAATTTCACTCAATAATTCTTGTAATTTTCACTGTATAGGTTCTTCCCCTCCTTTGTTAAGCTTATTCCTAGGTATTTTATTCTTTTTGGTGCTATTGCAAATGCAATTGTGTGGAGGTCTTTTCATTTTTTTCTGAAATTTCATTTTTAGTATATAGGAATGCAACAGATTTTTGTACATTGATTTTGTATCCTGTACACTTACCGTATTTGCTTATTGTTTCTAATGGGGCTTTGGTGGAGTCTTTAGGATTTTCTATATAAAAAATCATGTCATCTGCAAATAAGTGGTCATTTTTCTTCTTCATTATCTATCTGGATACCTTTTATTTCTTTCTCTTGTCTGATTGCTCTGGGTAGGACTTCCAGTGCTGTGTTAAATACTAGTGGTGAGAGTAGGTACCCTTGTCTTATTCCAGATCTCAGAGGAAAAGCTTTCAGTTTTCACCCTTGAATGTATTAGCTGAGCATTTGTCATATCTGCCCTTTACTGTGTTGAGGTACTTGCTTTCTATATCCATTTTACTGAGTGATTTAATCATAAAAGGATGTTGTAACTTGTCAAATGCTTTCCTCCATCGACTGACATGATCATACCATTTTATGTTGTATTTTGTTAATGTGGTATACCACATTGATCCAGTTCTGTATGACGAACCATCCTTGCACCCCTGGAATACAACCCACTTGATCATGATGTGTTATCATTTTAATGTATTGCATTCAATTTGCTGTATTTTGTTCAGGATTCTTGCATCTATTTTCAACAGAGATATTGGTCTGCAATTTTATTTTTGTGTGTATGTGCACTGTCCTTGTCAGGTTTTGGTATCAGGGCAATGTTGGCTTCATAAACTGAGTTAGAAAGTATTGCCTCTTCAGTAATGAAGTACTTAAAGTAGGATTTTCATCATTTTATAGATGAGGACACTAAGGGTCATACTATAAATTTTAGAACAAAACAAAACTTCAGATCTTATAACTTATAGCCAATGCACTACCACCATGCTGCCCCATGGTATACAACCAGCTTATTTAAAAATAAATAAATAAATAAATAAATAAAAACCCTAGGGCAACTGCGTTAATAATATATACAAGTAAATACAAGCAAATATTCAAAAGTTTCCCTTAGTTTCTTATTACAAGGCCTCCCTATAGTAAAAATCATACAAATGTTTTAGTGATGACCATGAAATCAAGTCTTACTCTCTGAAAGGGCCACTTTCACATTTATGTGGAAGTTGACTTAGGCTTTAAAGATAAACCTGAAAATATAGTTTAGACATAATATTGAAATAAAATATCAAGAACAAGACTTGGATTGAGCCCTGTGAATATTATAGCCATGTTCTAAACTAAGTAATATTAACAATTTTGGCAATGTAGGAACAGATTTGAAAACATGCAACTGTTATTTCAACTTATTGATATCACTCACCATTAAATACAACAATCTTAAATCAAAACATTTTTATACCCTGCCATCTTCTACATACTTACGTATCATGAGCTCTAATATGAAATACCTTAGTTAGTGAAAAAAAATTCTAATATACTTCTTAATAAAGAACTTCATTCATGTGAAAAATAGAAGGTATGCACAAATAAATATTCCAGTCTCTCCAATAAGAACATGGGTGTACTGAAATGAATCCTCAAAACAGAACTCAAGCAAACTAAGAATTCAAGCCAGAGAAGTAGAGACAATGTGAGCAAGAGAAGAGATCACAGAAATCAGGAAACTATGTATGCTGAGTAAAAGATACCAAACTGCCTCATCATTTGTTGATACATAAAATTCCATTAACAGAAGACAAGCCATTCTCCAAAGGTTTAAACTGCACTTGTACTCACACATTTGCTAAAACTCACTCATAATAAAGTCTGAAAATTAGCCCATCAACTATTTGATAAATACATTTTTTGATGGGGATAACCTTTACTATTTCTTGATGAGGATAACCCTTACCATCTAACTAAACCAGAAGAAAAATTAAACCACAAAATTAACCATAAGAAAAAGAAAACTTTATAAAGATGCTTATCTACTCAGACCTCACAGTTTTGTCTAAAACAACCTTACCTTCAAGGCTGAAAATAAAAGGAGGCTGTTAAAACAGTTTTTCTAATGTTTTTAACTACAATTTTCTGACTATTTTCACTGAAAATATACACTTTATTGGAATACAGGTTCAATTTCAGAGAATCTGTTAATCAGAGTATTTGTATGGTCTGAGATGTTTAATTACCACCATTGGCCTCAAGTTCAAGCACAGCCCAAAGTCTAAAGGGAAGAAAACGAATTCTTGGCCAGGGTATTGGATTTAAGAAAGCATCAAATGACCTCTCTTTCTATAAACTAATGGCCTAAGAAACATTCACGTGATGTATATTTATATACTCACTATGTCACTTCTTTGGGAAAGCCTTCCCAAACCCACCACACTAGAATGGGTCCTCTTGTACCACTCTCTAGTATAACACCCTGTACTTTTTAATAGCACTTATCACAGTTGAAATTTTTTATATAATTCTTCTAAGTTATCTTCCCCCTTAAGAGTAACGTCCACATACATCTTGTTCCCTGCCCCCCGAAGTTCTGACACATTATAGGCAATCTGTAATTTTTAGAGAATGAAATGAGGGCAGAAAAAAGAGAATGAGAGGAAATGAAGGTTTAGCGTAAACAGTTACAGTAACACTCTATGTGCTCCAAAATGGAGCTGTGGGCACAATCCAAAACTCAGTCTGATCCGGACTAATTCAATGTCTGCTGGGTTTGAGAGTTTCTGAAATACAGGTCTATTTACTTCAAGATTTAGAAATCAAGAATGATCAGAACAAGGCTCCCTCTGTCACTGCCAACAGACACAGAATCATTCAAAACAATTCCCGAACTGGACTAATCACAGTCCAAACCCCAAATATCTAGTCAGAATCAAGAAACCAAAGCAACCTGACATGTAATGAGTCAACAGACTATACAAAATAAATGGTAATAAGCTGAAAAGCACTGTAAATTCGGCATTCTTACCAAGGAACCTGCTCTAATCTGATGACACTTGATCTAGCATTCTTCCTTCTGTTCATCCCTTTTTCTCACACATAAATTCATTGTACTGAATGTTTTCAATGCTGTTGAAAGCAACATAACTTAAAATCTGTATTCATTCACTTCAATTATTGATTCTCCTCAAGTATAATTATGACAGCCTCATATATGATTTGGAATATCAATTTACAATACTAATTTGAATAACTAATAAGGTTAATTAATAAATACTCATTAACTATACTCCTAGTTTCCCAAGATGAAACAGATTCATCTCATATTAAGCATGAAGGAAAAAATACACAAAAATATCTTAAATCACAACACTCTTTTAGCAGAGATCAAATAGTAGAAAGAAAGTTAAAATTGGTAATTGATCAAAAGACAATTTAAAAGTTTGACCTACAGAAATTCAAAGAAATCTTTAATACAAATATTATGTTATGATAAAATATTTTAAGTCTCCTAATTCTCCAATGTCATTCAAATAAATGCAATTAAACTATATATTAAATAAATAAATAAAATGTTTAAAACACTCAATTAGCAAATACTCAACTAATATTATGAATTACTATGTGCCTAGTATAGTCCTTAGGATGTAAACATATTTTACATTCACTATATTATATAAGTAATGCAAGAAATTGTACCAAGACATTTTGAAAAGACTTTCCAAAACTTTTCATTTAGTTCTTTGTTAAGCAATCACTTCAATGAACTCTCCTGTCCCAATTATCACCTAACACAATGCCTGGTAGATACTCAAGAAATATTTGATGAACAAATTACAAATCAATTATAAAAGTCTTATCACATTTTATCAGTAGCAAAACTTACATAGATAGACTTACAGAACATAAGTTTATGCTCCAGACCTTCAGTCCAGGTTTTCTTTCACAATCAATGAAAGCAATTACTTATATGTATATTGTTTATGCACAAATATAAAGCAAGATTTTTTCTCTAGTCATTCACTCCTTAGAATTGTTCATTGTTTTGACAATTTGTTGTCCCACTTAAGATATTTCCCAGAAATCAAGAGCTCTGTTCTAAATAACAAAATTTAGATTATAAAATATATAAATAGCGTGATTATATCTATTGGAAGTGAATAAGTGAAAGTGAAAATGGTATGAAATGCAATCCAATAAGCAAGAGCCAGATCACATAAAGCTCTGAGGAACATGGTAAAGACTTCCACATTTTACTGGAATAGAAAGACACTGAGGGTTCTGAGCAGAAGAATAACAAGAGCTGATTTATATTTTAAAAGGTATGAGATAGGTATTTTACCCCATTTTATACATGAGGATACTGAGGTTCCGATACGTTAAGAATCTCGCTCAAGATTAGAAAGTTAATGAGTGGCAGGACAGAGATTCAAGTCCACGCTCTTCCCATCTCTTAAACTGACAATGCCTCCCAACAGTTCCTGCTCAAAACCTCTGCAACACTCTCTTCTCAACCTCTTCCTATCTCCCTAACTGCTTCTTTCTTTTTTTGTACCTCTACTCCAAAAATGAGCATTCCTCAGGTTAATAATAACCAACAAGAAGTCACATATGAAAATAAGTTTAACAAACTCAAAAGGTCATTTAATGAGGAAGAAAATTCATCATTTAATGGCTCATTTAAAAGAAAATGAGCAAATGTTACATCTCCAAAGGTATAACAAATAGTATAAATATCATCATTTACTCATTGAAAAGAAAGATATAAAGAGTCCCTCAACTCTACCCCCTAAACTAGGCTTCAGGCAAAAATCACAGGAAGATTAGTCTACATGTTTAAAAATTCCTTGAACTTCAAAGGTCAAGTAGTACAGACAGATATTCTCAGCAGTTGGTATTCCTTAATAACTCCTCCCCCCCCTCGCTTCTCTTCTCCTCTCCTCTCTCTCGTAAAAAAATAAATAGCCTATTACCAAAAACTTTTTAAGTCTCATTGTTGTTCTCATTTTCTCTAGAAAATCAGCTAACCTACTGCCTTTAAAAACTCAGTCCATACTACATGCCAGCAGCCCTTTACATATTATGTCTCATGTAATTCTCACCAGGACCTCTGGAGTGAAAATTTACCATTCCCCCAATACTATAGACACCGAAATTGAAGCTTACAACAGTCAGGTAATTTATCTGAGGTTACCCAGCTAGTGAGCAGGAAGCTAGAATTCTAACATAGGCAACCTGATTCCAGAATCCAGAATCCAGCCACCTAAGCCATACTGAAGCACAGAAATCTGAACAGCCTCTTGTAAGTGTAGTTAAGTTCTGGACATTTTGTATAATTACCATTTTTCCCATAAAATACAACTGTATGAGAAAAAAATAAGCTCATTCCGTATCACTGAACTGATTTCTTCACAGTCAATGGACTTCAAGCCCTTAGCAACTAAAGACTGTCCACAGGTTGTTTTTCTAATTCCTAAAAATTCCAGCTCTTGTTTAAATTTTATTCAGAGTCTAGAGGTGATTAACTGACCCTCTATATTCTAACGAATTTGTTAGATTAAAAGGTTCAAAGGGAATAAATATTAAGTAAACATTTTCATACTTTAAATAAGGGTGCAAACAAACATTTAAAGGGCAATGAAAAAAGCAGCTTTAAATGCCGAGACTTCCGGCCAAGATGGAGGCATAGGTAGACGCACTGTGCCTCTTCGCACAACCAAGATAGGGACAACAACGATATAGAAACAAAATAACAACCAGAACTGACAGAAAATTGAAGTGTATGGAAGTCGGACAACCAAGGATTTAAAAATAGACACTTTCATCCAGACCAGTAGGAGGAGCAGGGTCGGGCCGGACCAGGGACACGGAGCTGAGAGCTGAGCACCCGGAGCAAGTCCGCAGCAGGCAGACCCTGGGAGCACAAGCAGCAGTGGCTGGTGGGCCCCAGCCAGGGGGTGGCGACCGGCAGACCTAGCAGACCCTGGGCGCACAAGCAGCAGTGGCTGGTGGGCCCCGGCCAGGGGGTGGCGACCTGCAGACCCAGCGAGGCGGCCATTGTGAAGCAAGGCACTGCACGCAACTCAGGGTCCCAGCACCGGGAAATAGAGCTTTTGGTCACTGACTGAAAAGGAAGGTCC
>CM052543.1:51684836-51701125 GCA_028533065.1 Trachops cirrhosus | reverse complement strand
TCTGGTGATCCTGAAGAAAGTCATCTGAAAATATCAAAATTAAGAAGGTCTTACAACAACCTGAGATAAGTGAACAAGTTTCCCTTCTTAGAGAAGACACCTAAGAACTTGAACAGCACAGAATCCCCCTGAATGGACAATTATGTATTCCAAACATGCCACAAATTATGGAGGGCACCATGCTTTCATTAATTTTAGTGACAGCTTAGAATTTAAACACTTTAACAATGTTTTCATATGTATGTGTATGGTGAGGGGTACCACTTATTGTAAGTGTGTGGCAATAATTAACATTCAAGAAACTTCCTGAAATACATTTCTGGTACAGGCATAAATCGTCAGCATATATTACAACATATGTAGGATTCTTTTTAAAAAATGCATGAAGTGACTTGACGATGAGTATTGATGTTCTTTACAAATTGTGAAAACACAAAGATTCACTAGTAAAAGGATTAGTGCATTTACATTTCAACATGGCTTAAGCATTATAAAGTGAATACTAAGAACAGTTGTAGATACCCAAATGAAAAAGAAGCATGACAGCCGATGTATTGAACAAGAGGAAAAATATGAAAGAAACAAAAGCAATCAGTTTAGTTCAAAACACAAAGTAATATTTCAAATGAAAAGCAAATATACAAGACCCATTTTATAGGGTCTGGAAAACACTTGATTAAAATTTTCCCCCAAATTAGCTTTCCTTCAAAACTTCCCCTTTTCTATCAAGGATGGCAACAGCATCAATGACTTGAAATCCTAGAAGCATAAACAGATCACACTGACCCTAATATTGTCGGTCTCTAAGTCATTTTCGTCCTTTCTGTGAAATGCCTCTTGTCAAATGCCTCTAAAACTGTCCTTCCATTCTCTCTGGTGCTACGTTAGACCTGCTGAATATCTGCATATTCCTGAGCTAGTCATGAGTTCATTCATGAATACCTATAATCATTCAGACACTTACTAAGTACTTACTGAAGCACTGTGCTAGTGCTGAAGATAAACACCATTTTAACAGGAGACAGAGACATTGATTATAATGAATGTACTTAATAATTGCAACACTTTATTAGGGCTCTACTATGAAAGCTGCTATTCCTACACACTATTATCCCATTTATGTCCTCACAGCAGCCCTAAAACACGGGTATAATAATT
This sequence comes from Trachops cirrhosus, assembly GCA_028533065.1. Classification (NCBI taxonomy): domain Eukaryota; kingdom Metazoa; phylum Chordata; class Mammalia; order Chiroptera; family Phyllostomidae; genus Trachops; species Trachops cirrhosus. The sequence continues at coordinate 51,699,967 of CM052543.1, read as the reverse complement.
GCCTGCAAAAAATGCCTAATTATTCAAAACCTGTTATGAATCAGAAAATATGATACATCTTCAATGCATTATTTCACTCAATTCTTACAAAGAAAGACAAAGTAACATGCAAAAAGTCAAAACAGCTAGTAATTGATGGAGCCAAGATTCAAATGCACAAGTCCCTAATCCCTTTTAAAAGCCCACTTCTGCCCTAGCCGGGTTGCTCAGTTGGTTGGTATCCATATACCAAAATGTTGAGTTTAATCCCCAGTCAGGGCATATACCTAGGTTGTGGGTATAGGAGGCAAAACTTTCCTGACACACCCCTGCCCCAACCTCAACGGTTGGAATAGAAGGACAGATGTGCCTGTTGCTTCTCTGAACTTCCCTGTCATGGAAGAGACCAATAAATTGTCTAGGTTGTAGATATGATAACTGTCTGGCACTTAACAGTTGTTGCATGAATGAATGAATGGGGCACCATAAAAGTACTATGGAGTTTCAGAGGAGAAATTACATAGCATAAGCTCTCTCCCTACCTACATCATAACCCTGCAAGGGCAGAAAAGTTCCTTTTGTATTACTGAACATATCAAGACCTAAAAAATACTTGTAGATGTTCTATTAAGAACAAATACTGACTGAGCTACAGACTGGCCACAATTCATGTGGAAAAACAGATAAATGTGAATCTTTGTCTTTGGAGATCATGGGGGAAATTTCCAGCTCCAATAATAAGTTTATTATCAACCCCCACTCTCAAACCTTACTATTCAATGTGAGGCTCTCAATCCAGCAGCATCAATATTACCCAGCAGTGTGTCAGGCCTGCAGAAGCTCAGGTCCCACCCAGATGTACTTAATCAGAGAACCCCCATTTTAACACGATTCCCCAGGGGATTCCTAACACATTAAAGTTTGAAAAGCATCACTCTATAAGATAAAATAAAACTGGCTTCTGCAATCTCAGAGAAAGTTACCACCTTCTCCTGTGTTATCTCTACAGTAAATAAACTGTTAAAGTACTACAATAATGGGTATAACACACTTCTAGGCATAATAAAGTATAAGTCCAAACTGTTACTCAATGAGAAGAAATGACCATCCACTGAATACTGAATGACACTTTTAGGAAACATACAAAAAAAATTATGATCTCTACCTTCTTAGGACACAGACTCTATTGGGCAAGAAAATAAGAGACTGAACTTCAATAACCAAAGTAATAAACCTTTAATATTAAGGACAAGGTTATTGGGGGTGGGAGGGAGATGCTGGTGGGAGTATTTAAGTACAAACTTCCTACCAGTTTCCAATGACACATACACATTATTTCCAAATAGTCCCTATTAAAAACTCCAAACTTAGCCCTGGCTGGTGTGGCTCAGTGGATAGAGTGCGACCTACAAACAGAGGCGTTGCTGGTTGGATTCCTGGTCAGGGCACATGCCTTGGTTGCTGGCAGGTCCCCAGCTGGGGGGCACGAGAGGCAACCCACAGATGTTTCCTCTCACACATCAATGTTACTTTCACTCTCTTTATCCCTCCCTTCCTCTCTCAAAAAATAAATAAATCTTTTTAAAAAATATAAAATAAAAACTCCAAACTTAGATTACCCTACATGTAAAGCTGTGTAATAAAGGATCTAGATGACACGAAGGAAGATCTCCTAATCACCTTCATTACTCAAGGACTGGAACCACCCTTTAAATCGCCACGGAAATCTCAACCAGATGTCTACTCTGTGAATTTGCAAAAAAACTTGCAAAACCTTCAAGCCACAATCCTGTCATTACAAAATGAGACAAGATCTGGGGTCACCGGGACTTGCTGTCAAATCTGCCCTTTAGAAAAATGGGGGTGGGGGTACCCAGGGATTTGTATTAAGAAAGATTGCGGGCTATTTCACTGAGCTCTCCATTTCCAGGCAGAAGAGAGCAAAAATAACGCAGGTCCCTGTAACCACAATTTTAAGTGTTCTAAACTTAATCCCAGCGTTGGGAGCCCATCCTCTTCCCAACTGCAGGCATTTAAGTGACAGCTCAACAAGTAATTCTCCTCCCTCTCCTACTGTACCGGGTAGGTTTTGGGATATCCACGCCTTGCAACCTCCCCATCCCACCACCCTCCGCCATCAAAAAAAAAAAAAAAAAAAAAAAAACAAACTCTGACGCCTTCAAATGAGATACAGACACAGGTCGAGCCCCCCAGGCCTCTCAGAGTAGGACTGCACCCCAGGCCCATCCTCCACACTAAACTCGCCCCGGGAGAGGGGCTGACGGGTCTCACCAAGTACAGGGGGATATAGATCTTCAGGGACTCCTCCAGGGCGCCCCCAGTGATCTGCACGAAGGAAACCCCGCAGGAAGGGTTCCAAGTGTGGCCGATCTCGTAGCAGTTATGAGGGATGGACTTGCTGAGAGCCGCCATGACGAGGAGTCGTGCGGAGGGGACCCAAAGGGGTGAGCCGAAGTTGGGGAGGGAGGTGGGAAGGAGGGACAAGCGCGCTCGCCCAACCACAGCGGGCTCACGGGGCGGGGCGCTGGAGATGGGGAATGAAGGGGAAAGGTCACCCCAGCGGGGTTACTCTAGGCCGAAGTCCTCGGAAGTTGAGCGCTCAGCGTAACGCAGCTCGAGGGGGCGGGGCGCGCACCGGGGGCGGGGAGAGGCGGAGCGTGCGCGCTCCCTCAGCCTGCCGGTGCAGAGGCGTGCACCGCCTCTCCGTTTCCGACTGAGCAGAAGGTGTGATAACGTTGGATGCGCCTGCCACAGTCGGACTCAGCACGTCCGTCCGCAGGAGAGCGAGTGTTTGGGTGGATGTGCAGTGTTGGTGACTGGGGTCACATTGTTGTACAGCCACTGGCCTCTGCAAGCCCGGACAAGTAGAACTAAGAGCAGTGGAAAAAAGGGATTAAATGTTTTTGTTGGGAGCTGGTGGAGGAAGATGGTTGCCAGGGAAGAGCCTGGACATCTATCCTGGCCAGCTCCCCTTCCTTAGAGTGCCAGGTAATGAATAGCTAAGGCTGCCTTGGTTTATGACCTCGCTGCTTTCAATTGCTGGATGTAATAAGCTCTATGGGGCCTGAAAGCCTTGAAAAAATCTGTTTTCAAGGTTCATACGCTTCCTGTGAGGGAAAAGGGCAGTAGTTGGTCTTATACAAACATCAGGACACTGAGCACTACTATCTACAGCATCCTCCACTCGTGCTCAACAGCCAAATAGTACACACAGTAGAGGCAGCACTAGCATTGAACTCATGCCTCATGTAGAGATTCTGGCCAACAATTGACATGAGAAGGGACCTGTGTGGCCTATGAGTCCTATAACCACTCTAAACATCAGTTTCTTCACCTCTAATAACCTCCCAGGTTCCTTGGAATTCTAAATTTTATAGTTTCTTAAAGCAGGAGCTTACTACATATAGAGGAACCCCATTCTAATCTAGTCTTCATTCATTCATTCTACAAATATTCACTGAGCACATACTATTTTCCAACATCTTTTCTAAGCTCTGTAGATTCAGATGTGAACAAGAGAGACAAAGATTCTGCCCATCCCTCCTCCTCCTCCCAGTGCCACAGAGCCAGAGCCAGAGCTGCCACTACAACCATAGACAGTGTACTATGGATTACGGAGTTGCAATGAGTGATGAAGTCACCGAGGTTTTCAATAATATCGTCAACTGATGGTCTTTGGTGTCAATTCAACACCAACAGGAATTCCCAATTTGAGATGTGGTGAAGAAGGAAACTTCATTGATGGAAACAGCTCAGTTGTGATACAGCACAGCTGTGAAACTGCTCACTAGTGTTACAGCTCAACTGTGAAGTACCATGGCCTGTGGACAGCACTGCTGCATAGTGGCCCTGGGACCAGACCCCTTTTCTGCTAGACAGCTCCACTCTGGTCTGCACTGCTCTGCGCTGTGCTGGTCTGCTGGGGTTAGGGAGCACAATCTTTAGTCTTTCTTGGATACAGAAAGTACCACAGGGGAGCTGACATGTACACAGAAGTCCACGAACCTGGTTCCTGACTGATTTGTCCCCATGTAAATGAGAACTCCAAGTCCTCACAGTTTGATTGGTCCAAAAATACAATGTTCTGATCAGTCAGAATAAAGCCTCTCTCAGTGACTGATGAGGATGCACATGGGGATATAGGTGCACAGCTCTGGTTGGACAGGGAATGCCTGAGTCCTATTGGTTGAAATACCATTCCAGGAACTCCTTTGTAAAGGCTGGCTCAGATGACAGGAGCCCAGTGAAGGCAGGCAGTTCAGTGAAGGAGGTGGGCACCGTAGTGCAGGATTCTCCCTGAAGTGTGGGTTTGTGTGGGAGGCCCCTATGCAGAAATAAATGGCTGTAGCTCTGTTTTGTTTTTTTTTATTTGAGTCCAATTAAGCCACTGAGAGTCCTTCTTGGTAGGCATCTTCTTTCTCAAAGTCCACAATATGAAAGTGAGGAAATCCCTCTACATGAGAGGAGATAAAAAAAAAGAAGAAGAAAAGAAAAAAAGCAGTTCTGTACTGTTTAACTGGTGGCCAAAGTGACAAAAGACAAATAATTGTGGAGGAAGCAAAGTAGATCTTGGTGGGTGACACTGTAGGGGATCTTTACATGTTTCTTGTGAAGTTACTGCTTCTGAATGACTGCTGATTTGCTTTGTAAAGTGCAACATACAAAACAAGAGTCTAAGAAAGAAGACCTGGTGTTTATATTCTGGACTCCTGAAAGTACACCTTTAAAAAGCATGGTGATTTGTGTTAGCTCTCAATATGCCAATAAAAAAAAACCTTGCACGTATTAAGCATGAGTGGCAAGTATATGGCTTGGATGAAATTAAGAATGTTCATCACTTGTAGAGAAATGGGGGAGGCCACGTAGTAGTCTCACTTGAAGATAAGTCCTTATAAAATGACATGCCATTGGGATGTTAAGAAGCTTTAGTTCATTGGAATAGTATTAGGTTTTGTTTTGTTTTATTTTTCCTTTTTATTGAATTTATTGTGGTAACACTGGTTAATAAAATTACACAGGTTTCAGGTGCACAACTTCACAACACATCATCTGTACACTGTATTGCATGTTCAACACCCCAAGTCAAACCTCCTTCCATTTATCCCCCATGTACCCTCCTCCACTTCCCTGCAATCCCCACACTGTTGTCCCTGTCTATGAGTTTTTCTTTTTTTCTTTGTTTTGTTTGTTCCTCTTCACAATAGGCCCTTCCAAAACAATGAGTGAAGGAAATATTCATTTAAGCAGCCTATCAGCAATTGCCATTAGACTGTTTAATACTGTCACCGTAACATAAAACCCAAGGAACGCCTTTCTGTCACGTTTTAGCCAAAACAACTGATTCTATGCCTGCCCTGCAGCAAGCACTGCAATGAATGAGATTGTCAGTGTGAATAGCTCAGCATACTGCAAAGGGTAAGCTAATTGAATGCCCTAAAACCAGTATCCTAGAGAAGGAATATGGAAAATAAATAAGAAAACTAAACAAGATAATGTAAGATAGGTGTAACAATAATATAAGATAGTATGTACTCATTTAGATAGTCGTTTAAAGGAAACAAAAGAGGAGTACTCATTAATGAAAAGCCCAAAATAACAGTGATAAAAAGATAAAATCTCTTTTTTTCTCAGGTAAATATTAGCTGACTTAGGCTAAGATAGTGACTCCATAACCATGAGGGATCCCAGGCTCCTTCTGAAGGAGGCTTTACTAACTGTTACCTATGATTTCCTCCCTGGCTTATAAGACGGCTGCTTCACCTTGAGCCTGACACTCACATGGGAGCCAGGAAGACCAGAAAAAGAGGAAGAGAGGATATACTTCTTCTCTTTAAGAAATCTTCCCAGAAGATCTATGCAAAGTACTTCTCCTTACATCCCATTGACCCAAGCTTTGTCACATGGCCACAGTTGGTTGCAAGAGGCTGGGAAATGTAGTTTTTTTATTGGTTGGACAAATGTCCAGCTAACTTTTCATTTCATTACTGAGCAAAATAAAAAGAATAGATAATGGGGGCAACTAGCAGTGTCTTCCACAGTTCTACGCCTCTGGCTACTCAAATATCTGAGCACGTCCTGCTTCCCGCAGATAAACATACTCTTCCAATTCCTGAGGGGGACAACCTAAAGTCCCATGCAGTTACCCCATCCTGCTCAAATTCCAGCAGCTTCCTCAGAACCAAATACAGCTCTCATGTTCAAGTTATCTCCCCATTAACACATTCAATATACAATGATAGGATAGGAAAAGATAATTGCACTTATTTTTGAAAAATTCTTCAATGCAAAATATGAATCGGAAACACATCATAAACTTGTCCTCAGAAATTACAGTAATAGCAATACAGGCTTTTCCTACTTAATTTCAATATGTGAAAATCTGATATTCTGCAAGAAAATGCTAAATGGAGACTATTTTTTAGTGGAAAAAAATTAAATGTGTTACACATCAACCCCCAAAACTGCTAACATGCTTAAAATAAAGGAAAATGCCAAACATAAGTTGCAAACTATCATGTTAGGATGTATAACACTTAAAGAATACCATTTACACCACCAAACAATTCACACAGTTGATATCAGTTATTTTTTTAATGTAATGGCTCAGGCAGTTTGCATGCATAACAATGAACATTATGTTCACAATGTGGCACAGCAAATGCCAGTAACTAAGGAAATTTTAAAAATACAATTGAAAGCAGGCAATTTCTTTTAATCAACTGTTAAATGGAGACTTGAAGCTTAAAGATATTTGAGAAAAGAACATAGTTATTGTGTCCACAGGTGCTAGGTGACATGATTATAAGTTGGATGGCAAAAGGACAATTTCAGGCAAACTTTCAGATTCAAAGAAATTTAAAGGTTTCTCTATATTTTTGCTCTTGCTGCTGTAAAGACTCCAGAACATGAAGGCATTGATAAATTCTCAGGGGAGATGATCTGTGCTTTAGGATTGAAAATAAAATTGCAAAATGGAGCAGTTTGCAGAAAAATCAGCAGCTTTTATTTGTAATTGCTTTGCAATGTATTATAAGATATAACAGGTTGTTTTTTAAAAAAAGGATTCTCATCAAGTTTAAGGGTGACGTTACATAGTAGCTTCACTACATATTCTCTTGGACCTTCATTTTTGCTTCTTTTCATAAAAAAGTCTTCAGGGTTCATCAGCAAGGTGCAGCAAGGATTCTTCAAAGAAGATACACAGTGAATGAAGGAAACTAATCTGACAATTTGTGGCTGAATTCAAGGCTTTGAAGATCTGCCAAGCTGAAAATTGTTGCCCTTGCAAGTTTCTGGTTTTGAAGATGTCAATGGAAAAGAATCTCCTTCAGAGGACTTAACAACACTAAATCGTTCAGCTTTACATGCAGTCATTAAAGAAATGCATATCAGGCAGGAGGACAAAGCGTGGCTCACACTAAGTATGACATTATGGCACCTCTTAATTGCAGCAGCAGTCACACATACATTCCCTTTGTTGACACTAGGCAAGCTTTTCAACATAGTTGCATGTAATTCTGATTTTCCTGCCAATTTTGGATGCAACATAACTTCACACTTTTCTTCTCATTACTTTACTTAAAATATTATATTATACTTTTAAGATATAAATATAAATTTTGTCCTACAAACATTAAAAACTTTTATATTGAAAGATACAAGCAGGCAGTGCTTTTGCCCATATAATTCCCTTCAAAATTTAGGGGAATTCTTATATATTAAATTATAACCACTCCATTTTTAATAGGCCATACCCACAAATCTCTTTGGAACAGATACTTTCCAAATCAAGCTGAGAGTCAGTCAATAGAAATCAAAAATATTTTCATACACTGCAATTATATTAAATTTTTGAAATATATCAAAAATGATAGTTAACTGTCAGATTTTGTTACTTAATTGGTTAATACGGTAGTATATCATAAAATTTTAATATTTTAAAAATTGCATTCTATAATCTTCTACATTTGAATTTTATGCATTTAAGGTATTATTCTAAGACGATGCTATGATCTGAATGTTTGTGTCCGCCAGAATTCATATGTAGACATCCCAATGTTCAGTATGATGGTATTAGGAGCTGGCCTTATAACCGAGGCCTCAGAGAGCTTAACCCGTCCCTTCTGCCATGTGAAGACACAGCAAGAAGACAGTGGCTATGAACCAGGAAGAGGGCCCCCACCAGAATGTGACCATGGTGGCACCTTGATGTTGAATTTCTGAGCCTCCAGAACTGTGAGAAGTGAATTTCTGTTGTTTGTAATTCACCCAGTTTGTGGCATTTTGTTATAGACGCCTGATGAGACAAAGGCAGAAGGAATCCATAGTCTTCCTAAGCTACCAGAGAGATCCATGGCACAAAATATTTTTAAAAACAATGCATTAGATTGATGCTAAAAGCTCTGTAGCCTTAATGACACTTAGCTTTTCACCCAGTTTCAACCTTTCGAACTCCTCATCTCATTGATTAGATTAGAGAGAACTAGAAGCCCACCCCCCACGCTCAGGGCCAGGGCAGCATGTGACCAAGAGCAGTGGCTTTGACCTGGCGGGAGCCTCAGCTCTCGGCCCTGCTTCATCACTTGTTCACACCTTCTGATCCAAAGAAAGTATCTTCCTTATTTTTGAGTATTTATTAATCTATTTTTAATAGGCTTGCAATTTTGGTGAGGGAGGGAGAGATGCTCAGCATGTATTTCATCTGCTGTCTTACAGCTTGGATGCATGTATTAACTTTGCATTCAGAAAAAAAAGGAGAAGATGCAATGCTACATTCTTTAATTTATTTATTTTCTTAACATATATAATATTGTAAGAATAAATGCTTACAAGGTCATTTTACAAGAGAGAAAACTGAGGGTGGTATAGGCTAATCAATGATTCAAAGTCATGTAACTAGTTAATAACAGGGCTGGAACTGGAACTCAAGTCTTCTGGCTACTTCTCTGGTGCTTGCCCTTCTGAGCTACCTTACAACACATGTCTTTCCTTTCCAGGAGCTAATGGTGCTGATGTTATAAACCATAGTCTAGAAAAATCAATATATCATTTACAGGGTGGGGCAAGAGTAGATTTACAGTTACTCGTATGGAAAATAATATAATCGATAAATAATAATACAAGAATAAACTCTCACATACTCACAACTATAAACCTACATTTGTTCTACCCTGTATTTGTTATTGTACATATAGTTATCTTTGCCTAAGATTCTGTTTGTTCAGTTGGTCAACAATTATTTTAATGTGTGCTAAATGCTGAGCTGGGTGCCAGGAACATAACATTGGACATGACCCAGTCCCTACCTGCCTGGAACTTATAGTCAGTCCAGCAGGAAGATAGCCACCAACCAAACACTGAATTCTTTGTCTCTTTTTTTGCTGACCTTTTCTACTCACCTTTCAAGATATGACTTAATCACAGCTTCTCTGTGAAGCCGTCCAGGTTGTTCTCTGTGCTTCAACAACACATGGTTCACATCTCTTACCAGCTGAGAACAGTCTTTTACTTTTAATATTTTAGTTAACGGTGTTTTCTGCCACCCCACTCACTTCTATTTCCCATCCAGGAGGTAAGGAACTCAAGGGTAGGTTTGCTCTTCCATCCTGATGGCAACTACAAGACCAGCCCAGTGTCTGACGTATAGTATAAATACTTGCATGACTGGAACTGATGGAGAGAGAAAAGAAGGGAAAGTTCTCTATGACTCCTTTCTACATACTCTGTAGCCACTTGTGTTTTCAAATTAAAAATGGCATTCCCTATTGATGATTTTTAAGTTTATGATTTGCAAAAACCCACATTTATTGTTTGGGCTAGTGACCAATATAAACTTATTTATGGAAATAAACTTGAACACTTGTCAGCTGTTGTTAGTTATAAAATCTTAAAGCCTACTCAAAAATGTATTGAGAAAAATCCACGTTTTGCTTCAATTTATCTGAGTTGACAATCTCCACAACATAAACCCACTAAAATCCACACCTCCAAATTCATTTAATTCTGCATGACCCGTGACCATAGAAATTGAATCCCTGAAGAATCTCAATTTCACCATTTGGCTAACTCCCATCCTTTCTTTAACCTTTATAAAATTCTTTTTGAATGAATGTTGACAAGCCGGGTATCTAAGGTTCAAGAAAAAGGAATGAAAATTAGTTCCATATTTATGTGGTCAGGAAAGGGCTGTGTCCCCTGGAAGGAGGAAGCAGTTTCTTTTCCCCTCACCTCAGAGCTGGACTCCCCTTCAGGCGTGAGACCCTTGGGAAAAGCAAACACCTCAGGGGGGTAACAGACACAGAGTAGCCTTAACTGGAGCCCTGACAAAATAGGCCTGAAATTTTTGATGACTGGGGTGTGGAGAGTAGCTTGAATGTGGTAATTTCCAATCTTCAAGTAGTTTTTCAAGAGGTGGAAACTTTCATTTGTATTGAGGTAGATTCAGCCTTAGTTTGAAGGAAATTATCAAAATGTATGAGGCTAGGTGCACTAATATTGAACCAGACCCTTTTCTGGAATGGAAGTTTGACGACGACTATGGCTCCAGAGGTATAAACTTTTCTGCATAATAATATTAAAATGTACTTCTGTTATGGGCAGAGTGGCATCTCAGTAGTTTGGAGAACTATTTATTTTCTTTAGATGTGGGTGTAGACTACCCCAGCCTGTATGGTATTGTTTATTTTAGTACAGACGCTTGTACTTCCTGTTTAAATAGCTTCTCACAGGAGATTGGGTGTGGAGACTTTAAGACTACAGGGAAGCTACAGCTCTGGATTTTCACTTCGTGGGGATGAAATGCCATAAAAAGAAACAGGACTGGGCTAGGCTTAGTCTAAGTAGACTGTCCTGTTATTATCTCACACGTGGTAATACTCAAACTCAGACTTGGGGAATGTACTCCATTGGATATTTTGCTTTTGTATGATGATCTCACAAAGGCCATAGGAGCAGACCTGACCCTATGGCGGAGGGGGGCGGGGGGAGGGCAGGTTCGGTTCAGGTCTGGAGTTTCCCCAGAGGAAATGGATAGGAAATGAGGATAGGGAAGGCAGGCCTGAGATGAGAGAAACTGCAGGGGGAAATGTGCTCTTCTGCTGGGGCTTCCAGAGCTTTCAGTAGGTTTTCAGTAGGACGAACTCACTGGAGGTCACCCTCAAAGGGAGAAGATAAGCAGACCCTGCCAGATCACCCAAGACTGGGAATTAGGCAGAAAGGTGGCTCCGCAGTCCTAAGACAGCCTGTGTTTTGGGTGTGGACTCTGAGAGCATTCAGAATTCATAGGCATTTCAAAGTCTATGAGTTTAATAATTCCTTTCTCTCAATGGTACAGCCTAGTCCCTGTCACAATGTAGGAAATTAAAAGAAGGGTCTGTGACCACCTTTAGAGACATTTAGTAAAAGGAAGAAAAGCCTTCCCTAAAGCCAGCTACAGCTACAGGAGATGAGAGGTGACCCTGTGGGGGATCTGTGATAAGCAACCTCAAACCACAGAGGTGGCTGGGAGCGGGTGGATTGTGGAGCACAGGAGCAACAGGGAGGTGCAAAGACTTGCTGCAGAGAGGAGCCTCATAAAAGGTGAGACTTCCTGTCATCAGATAAGATGAAAGTTTGAGTCACAGTAATTTGAACATTATAAGGTAAGCCTGACCTCATTTTTAATCATAGCCTGGTGAGGTCTGGGAGACTAGGTAAATGCATATGGAATGCACTATAAAGTGTAGTCGTTGTGTCTTACTAACCTGTTTAACATAAGGGTTCGCAGAATACAAAAGCAGGCTTAACATGGATTCCCAGGTGGGTTTGTGGAAATACCACATATTGATCACACTCTGCTTATCCATTCGTTAGTAATCATGTCCTGGATCCCAGCATGTACTGAACAATACAGTAGAAATCCAAGCAGACCTGCTGAAGTGGAGCTGGTATCCAGGGTCCATGCCAGTCTTTGATGCCTCCAGGTGTTGCTGTTGAAAGTTGGCACCCACTGTTGTCCAGGCACTGTCAGATACTGCTGCTGGTCCAGTTCACTGCACAGGCCAGCAGGTACCTTGATAGAGGGTGACTTCCTGAGAGACTCTTCTCTCAATGCAGTGACTAACAGAGAACACCCTCACTGGACCTCCCAGTCTGAGCATTTGGTGCTCAGTTCTCTCCACCAGATGCAACCATTCTCCTTCAAGCCCCAGTGTTAACCCTGTGACATTTCACTCCAACTGGCTCAGGTGTCAGCCCTGCACAGATTGCAAAACCACTGTCCGCCCAGTCCCAGAGGTCCCACCAGAGGCCAGCCCACTTCCTTTTCCAGCCATAAAAATGCAACAGCTATTTTCATTCCTCTCTCAGACAACAGACCTCTTCATGCCCTCAGCTGAAGTGAAATCTAGATGGTCTCCCGGGCTACCACTCACCTGGCAGAAGTTTTCTATTGACCCAGCTCCCTCCTTGGCAATAGGATTGAGAAATAGGCTTGCTCTGGCCACCGAGCGTTCCTTAGTGTACAAACATCATTCACTATTTTGATACTAAACTGCCACACCTTACATGCCTTTGACAAAAGATTCAGTGATGAATTTTCATGTTTCTCAAGCTTCTAAGATCCTAAGAACTACTAATTGTAAATAAAAATATCCAGGCTTTACTTCTAGAGATTCTAATCCAGTGGGGTATAAATGGGACCTAGGAATCTATACTTTTCCAAGCACTCTACTATAATGAAGGAGTTCACGTGAGGAAGGAAAATCCAAGTTATTTAATAAGAATCCACCATATCGTTTAATCGAGTAGTTTCTAACCCTAAACACTGGGATCACCTGGGAAGCTTTTGGTTCAACAGAGATGCTTTGGACCTATCTGAGATTTTGTTAACTTTTTGGAAATACTTGTAAACTTACAAAAAAGCTGTGAGAAGAGTACAAAAACTTTTTCTGAACTATTTGTTACTTGTTGACATGGTGCCCTAGCACTTTCAAATACTTCAGTATTTCCGACAAACAAGGACTTTTTCTTATGTAACCAGAGAAAACCCATCAAAACCAGGAAAATTAACATCAACATTACACTATTCTATTTCTTAGACCCCATTCAAGTTTTGAGAATTGTTCACAAAATATCTTTTAAAGTAAAAAGAGAGTATAAAATCACATTCTCTTTATTTCATGTGTCTATAATCTCCTTATTCTGAAAACAGTTCCTCAGGCTTTCCTTGATTTTTATGATCCTGACATTTTAAAATTAGAGGCCATTTATTTTGTAAATGACCCTCAATTTGGTTGTCTCAAGTTTTTTCAGGATAAGATTCTGGTTATGCCCTTCTGGAAGGAATGTTATAAAAGTGATGCCATGTCTTCTCTTTGCATCCTATCATGTGGCACACAATTTCGATTAGTCCCATTACTGGTTATGAGTACTTTGATCAGTTGATTAAGATGGTGTCTGCCAGACTTGTCCATCACAAAGTCATACTTTTTCTCTTTGTAATTAATAAGTTTTTAATGGGGGAGAACATTAAGACAATGTAAATATCTGGCTCTTCATTAAACTTTTTATTTATTTATATAAGTATATAATCATGGATTCCTATTTCATCCAATGGGTTATAATCCACCACTATCATTAATTATGTTCATGCTCAAATGTTCCAGATATGGCCAGTGGGAGCCCCTTTGAGCTGTCTCTTATGCTCTTTAGACATGTTCCCATTATTTTTTTAATATTCTTTGTTCTATGAGTTTTTCTATGGGTTGTTTTTTTTTTTTTTGCACAAAACGCCCAGGTTTATTTTTACTTTCACTGCCCCAACACTGAAATCAGCCAGTCCTGCAAAGAACTCTGATTCCTTTAAGTAAAGAATGGTACATCAATATGAAAATGCTGACTTCCGGCCAAGATGGAGGGATAGGTAGATACACTTTGCCCCCTCGCACAACCAAAAGAAGGACAACAACAAATTTAGAAACAAAAAATAACCAGAACTGCTAGAAAATCAAACTGTGTGGAAGTCCAACAACCAAGGAATTGAAGGGGAGGCATTCATTCAGACTGGGAGGAGGAACAGAGACAGGCAGCCGGATGGACAGGATGTGCAGCAAGGTAGTGGCAAGAGGACCGGGTTGTCTCACATTTGCATGCAGATAAACTGGGAGCAGCAGCTAGGGAGTGATACAGACTGCACAACCCAGGGTTCCAGAAAGGAAATAAAGCCTCAAAACCTCTGGCCACAGAAGTCTGTGGTGGTTGCAGCAGTGGGAGAAATGTCCAGCCTCATGGGAGAGTTCTCTGGAGAGACCCACAGGGTCCTAGAGTGTGCACAAACCACCCACCTGGAAATCGACACCACGGGGGGCCAATTTGCTTGTGGCTAGTGGGGGAGATGACTGAGGATGGGCCGAGGGCCAAGCAGGAGGCATTGTTCCTTCTTGGAACACTCCCCAACACACGGCACCACAATGCAGCAATGTGGGTTGCCCTGCCCTGGAGAATACCTAAGGCTCTGACCCTTACCATGTAACAGGCTCATAGAGACAAATAAATATGGCCCAATGAAAGAACAGATCAAAACTCCAAAAACAGAAGTAAGTAATAAAGAGATAGACAACCTGTCTAGATGCAGAGTTCAAAACACTGGTAATCAGGATGCTCACAGAAATAATTGACTATAGTTGCAAAATAGAGGAAAAAGTGAAGGCTATGCAAGGTGAAATAAAGAAAAACATACAGGGAACCAACAGTGAAGGGAAGGTAACTGGGACTCACATCAATGATTTGGAGAAGAAGGAAGAAATAAACATTCAAGTGGAACAGAATGAAGAAATAAGAATTCAAAAAAATGAGGAGAGGCTTAGGAACCTCCAGGACAACTTTAAACATTATAACATCCAAATCATAGCGGTGCCAGAAGGAGAACAGGAGGAGCAAGAAATGGAAAACTGATTTGAAAACATAATAAAGGAGAACTTCCCCAATCTGGCAAAGGAAATAGACTTCCACAAAGTTCAGGAAACTCAGAGAGCCCCAAAGAAGTTGGACCCAAGGAAGCACACACCAAGGCACATCATAATTACATTACCCAAAATTAAAGATAAGGAGAGAATCCTAGAAGCAGCAAGAGATAAGGAGACAGTAACCTACAA
>CM052543.1:51664697-51684336 GCA_028533065.1 Trachops cirrhosus | reverse complement strand
AAAAAGACAGCAAACTCACAGTTATTAACAACCACACCTGAAGCAAAAACAAGAAGAAACTAAGCAAACAACTAGAACAGGAATGGAACCACAGAAATGGAGATCACATGGAGGGTTAGCAACAGGGGAGTGGGAGGAGGAAAGTGGGGGAAAGGTACGAAGAATAAGTAGCAATGAAGGTAGAGAGAAAATAGACAGGGGGAGGGTAAGAATAGTAGGGGAAATGTAGAAGCTAAAAAACTTATGACACATGGACATGAACTAAAGGAGGGTTATGTGGGTGAGAGAGGGTGTTCAGGGTGGAGGGGAATGAAGGGGGGATAATAGGACAACTGTAATAGCATAATCAATAAAATATATTTTAAAAAAGAAAACAAATTAAAAAGAAACATGAAGATGCTTAAGTAGGCCTCCTGGGGTGTTGCTGCTCCTAAGCCCTTCAAATGAATATATGTCTTTATAAATATATATTAATAAATATATTAATTATTACTTATATCTATATTTATTTCTTTATTTCTATGTTGAAAACTATGAGAGCCTCCAATTCCAATCTGACACCATAAAATATATTCTAGTTTTCTCCTGTTCCATATTTGTAACTGTGAGAGTAAGAGACCTCTAATCAATAAATTTACTATTTACTCATCTTTTCTCACCCTGGTCCCTCAACACCAATGCAGATGCCCTCCTTACCCTTCTGGGGTGCTGACACTCCATAGAAGCAGGAAGACACAGCACTGAGACACCTCTCGTCTTTCTTGGACACTCTCATAAGGGGTAGGAGAAAGCTAATAGTTGAGCTGGGTTTTAAATGATGAATAGAAGTTTGCCAGGGGAAGAAAAGGAATAAGGGAATTAGTAGCAGGAGGAACTACTTGTTTAATATTTGGTACCAGTGTGAAAGCTGAATTCTGTATTTAACATGAGAACCTCCCATGAACATTATCATTTGGGATGGGGTGTAAGTTAGCTCTTCAGATCAGTCAGTGTGGTATTACATATCAGTCTATTAAAACCAGGGCTGGAAAGGGAATAAAGGATAGAAACTGTACTGAATAAACTAAAATAAAAATAAAAAATAAATAAAAAATAAAAAAAACAGCCAGTCAGTCTTTTGAGGGCAATATCTGGTATACAAGAACATAATACGAAATCAGCCAATATGTTTGTTAGAAATATCAGTACATGCTAATATTAAAGCTTTAAATATTCTAGAGACTATACAATGTAGAAAGTTAAAATCTCCTTTCATTCCATCTCCCAGGAATAACCACAGCACTAATTTATTATATTCTTCTCATGAACTTTTTTGTGTGTGTACTACCAATTATGTGTAGATATATTTATACTTTTCCCCAAATTGAACTTATGAGACTTACCACTTTAAACTTGTTATTTTTAACTTAACATTTCTTGGATAGCTTTCTATAGTAGTACATAGAATTATATTTAGTTTTATTTATTTATTTATTTATTTTTACTGATTTTAGAGATCGGGAGGAAGGGGCAGAGACAGAGAGAAACATCAATTTGTTGTTCTACCCATTTATGCATTCATTCATTGATTCTTGGAGGTGCCCTGATCGGAGATCAAACCCCCAACCTTGGTGCATCAAGACAACTACACTCTAACCAACTGAGCTACATGGTCAAGGCTAGTTCCTTTTAAAAAATATTTTTTTCATTTTATTTTTATCACTTTTCTTTATGTTTATTCACATACTACACAAATAAATTCTCAAGGTAAAAAAAATGATATATGTAAATCAATAGCTTGGCATTACCCCCATTTCTTATTCACTTCTTTTTCCAGAGGTAACCATTGTTGTCTGTTGGTACACATTCCCCTATTTTTCTTTATTCATTTGCACGTGCACACACACATGTATGTGTGTGTGTATTGGGTTTTCTTTTTTATAAATGGATCGTGGACAATGTCGAGTTTTAGGTATTATAAAATTTCAAAGCCTGAAAGAACACACACACAAGAAGGACTGCAACCTGTCCATCACTCCAGGCCTTTTTTCTCAAGGCCCTCCGTTGTTGCATCATGGCCATTGCAAACATAACCTAGGCACTGGGGACTGAGCCACATTAAAGAATGAGGTTCATCAGTAAAATCCCCCTGGGGTAGCTGACCCTTTGGCATTCTTTCTCTTGGGGCTTTAGCATTGCAAAATGAAGCTGAGGAGAAACAGATGGCAGAAAGAGAATTTTAAGAGGAAAATGTAGGGGCCCCTTGGGATCCCAAGTGCCTAGGCCTTTAGATTTAGATACAGTTCTCTCAAGGGCTCCCTGCCTTGCCTCTTGTAGCCAGAGGCATGGAGTTCGAAGCATGTAAGTTCTTGGAAAAAGTGCAACTGAGCAAGGTCTAATCATCAGTGATTGGAAGAGAAATGTGCAGTCAGAGCCAAGTGGGATTTAACTCAAAGGCATTTTGAAAGTTTGCTTCAGAGTTAGAAGTGCAGCTTTCTGCCCCAAATTTCTCCACAAATATTCTATAGGCATTTTTTAAGCCCTAGAGCCCTTAACTAATGTTATTTAAGGAAATTTTATGTCACTAATTGTACAGATTGTTTGCTAACTTTTGAGCAAGACATGATCTCAAAATACCCTTGTGCCTCCTGATATTTAAAGGTAAGAGAATATTCTGGAATAAATCCCATTTTCCAATGTAATATTTTCCAAAATAAATGTTGGAGTAACTGCATGGTTGATACCATGTGAACATTTTAATTTACACAATAATATTCTGCAGTTTATGGGAGCTTGGCCTTTTTCCAGGAGGTTTGGAAATCCAAAAGTCAGCTATTTCTTCTCAGTGGGAGAAAAGATGGAGGATGTGAATCAGAACTGGTAAATTGGAGAGGTCACAAACTGAATGGAGTTAAGTAGGAAAAAGTGCAGGGCAATCTTCAGTGGGAGGAAAGCCAGCTGCATAGAGGGGAAGGACTGGTTACCATTAAAGGCTTCAAAATTAGGCCCTTGGAGGAGAATCGAATGGGGAAGTTAACAACCCCTTATTTCTCTCTCTTCTAGAGGATGGGGTTGGTATAATGAGATCCAGTTGCAACACATACTTGTCTGTTCAGAAGCCCTCCAAACTTTCAAAGCTTGTAGCTCATGTGCCTCCTCTTCCAAGGAGCCTGCCCTGATATTATAGTCATATGACATCACACTGTCAAGATGATCTGTTTCCTTGTCCTTTTCCCCATGGTCTGTGAGATTCTTGAGACCAGCATATAAAAAAGCACATGATAATTATATGCTGAATGTTGACTGAATGAGCCTTTCTAGCTGGATATATTCCTTCTCTCTTTTGAGTTCTCTTGGAGCTCTGCACTTACCTCACTTGTAATTTTTTTCACGTTCTACCTTCTACTGTAATTTCTGTACATATTAGCTCCATTATTAAACTCAGAATTCTTCTATAAGAGAGATGAGATAATGCATGTAAAGTATGTCCTGTGCCAGCTGAATAAATGATAGCTATCATTATTTGTGTAATGGAATGCCTGAAGGAGCAGAAATTTAAAAAAAAAAAAAAAGCTTCGGAGAATCACTTTGAAACAGATCTTTGTTTTGCAAGAATCAGTTGAGTAACCTTTCTTAATTATACAACCACAAGAAAACTATTGCCTTGCAAGAAGGGAATAATGGGACATCTTAGTCTTAAAATATCTGTTTTTTCCCATTCCCCTTGGATAGAAATGTGGGATTAGGGTTAAGTAGTGGAGCTGGTGCTGAGTTGCACAACTCCAGGGGGCACAGTTTGTATTGTAATCTATTAGGATGGATGTCTATCCCCTTTGAAGATGTGCTCCAAGGAATATCATTCTTCCTGAATACAATAGTGATGGTGCACCTGAAGTTGTGCAAGGAGGCAGCCCAAAGAAAAGGAAAAGGGCTCTGACAATTTTTTTCTCTTTGAGGTTCAAGGTTATTGAATTGACCTCAGAAGGATTGGGATGGTGCTCACTGAAATCTCTTGGCAGGAAAGAGAGGCACTTGCCATAAGAGAAGGGCTACCTTTGGAGGGTTGGGCCCAGCAAAACTTTCCAATTGAGGATGCCATTGGGAAACAATAAGGCAAAGGTGTCAAACTCACTTTCACTGGGCACCACATCAGCCTTGCAGTTGCCTTCAAAGAGCTGAATGTAATTTTAGGACGGTATAAATGTAACTACTCCTTAACTAGGGGCAAGGAGCTCAGCATTGCCACTGAATAGAAACAAAGTGCCAGGCGGGATAAAACAAGGTGGAGGGCCAGATTCAGCCCTTGGGCTTTGTGTTTGCCACCTGTGCAATAAGGGAACACCAGCAGTGTGTACTAAGTGAGCTGAATGAACTTCAAAGGCAAACATTGTTGAATCAGGCAGGAGGGCAGTATCTGGACCAGCAATAGTATTATCTCACTAGTCAAGCCCAGTAGACTGAAAGAAGAGCAGGGACCCAGTATGGCAAAACAGGAGACTTTTGGATTAATCAACTTACCAGTTTTCTCTCAACTTGGCCTTTGGAAGTGGGTTATAACCCTTTGGATTAAAGAAATGTATTGAATTCTCAAGTAGTTCAGGGAGAAAGAAATTGAACTTTCTATTAATGAAGACAGAGCAGTTAATTGAAGAATCTGAAGAGATATAATTATATTTGGATTCCAGGATGATAAATGAGGTCATTATGGTTTTATCTTCTTTATCATCATTAGCTTTATAGATTCAGAGCATCTGATGGGCATATAATGGGTGATCCATGAGAACAAGGTATCTCAAGGAGCCCACCTTCTTAATAAAATTGAGAATTCAGATCATTCCAGATTGAGTCTAGAAAGAACCCAGAGTCCCATTGTAAAACAGACTCCTTGGCCAACTCAAGTAAGGACCTGAACTCCACAGGGACACTATAAACAAAATACCTGTCTGGGCTGCTTCTAGAACAGGTCTGAACCCTGAGCTGGGTCTGGGGCACTCCTTCCTTACTGCTCTTCATTTCACCTGCTGCTTCTCCTCACAGGTCCAGGAAGCTGAGGCTGGTGTCTTAATTTCACATAAACTTTTCTGTCCTGTACAGTACATGTTCAACTTATGCCTGACCAGCTAGCTGGTTGAGTGCAAAGTTTTGATGTTGAAATAATTGGAATAGTTCATTATCAGTTTATTCCAGACATAATATCAGAGTGAAAATCCAAGGAAACAAGTTCCTTGTGATTTTGTTTGTGTGTGTTTTATTATTGAAAATTAAATATGTCATATCAAGAGAAGCATTCAATTTACAATTTTATAAACAAGAGTATCCTCTGGCCCCACCTTCTCTTACGACTACAGGTGGTCAAGTTCATGGGTTTGGGTCAACCAGCACTAGGTTTGAATCATGTTTTTGCAACATATTAGTTGAGTGATCTTCAGCAACTCATTTAATTTTTAAAGTGTGTTTCTGGTGCATAAAAGGGGATTAGAAGTGTACCAATTTCATAAAATTAAATGAGAAATTTTATGTCAGGCATTGTGTTTGACACAGAATAAGCACACAATAAATTTTAGCTATTAACTATTTATTATTATTTCCTTCATCACCAAATTTTTCTCCGTTACTTATGTTCACACTCAAACCCACTAGAAAAACAACCAACATCCAAAAAATAATAATTTTCACACAATTATAATTTAATAAAATTAATATTTAACATTTGTTATTATTACTATGTAACCCTTTCCTATATCAATATTCAGTTGTTATACGTTAGCTATAATACTATATTGACAATCTGAGATTTTTCAAGATGATAGTGGAGAAGGTGGCTCTTGCATTCACCTCTTTCTAGAACCATACTGGAAATTCAAACTAAATTGGGGAAGAATCACCCTGAGTGACCAACTGAAGACTGGCTAAAGAGGGGAGTTATGAACAGGGAGCTATAAAAGAAGCCATGTAGAGACTGGTAAGAAGGGTGGAGAAGCGGAAGGGGCTGGCCCTGCTGAGCACCATGGAGGGCAGCTGAGGCACCAGAGGAATATCTCAGCTGCAGGAGGTCCCTCCTGAGAGGCACACAGCCTAAACCCCAGGCCAGACTCCCCAGCCTAGAGCACCAGAGTTAGGAAAAGATGCCCACATAGCATCTGGCAGTGAAAAGCAGAGGCTTCTGTCCACCAGCAAAAGGCGGAGTCTGCTGGAGGTACATGCACCCTCTTAAAGGGACAACATGCAAAACTGTGTTCTCAGCCACTCACTCTGGGTCTGACAAGGGAGAGCAGAGCAGACTGGAGTCTCCTGAGGAAAGTCTGGGGCTTGTGGTTCTAGGGAGAGACATGGGGTACAGCCTCCAGGATCCCAGTGTTGAGTTAATCACAGATACCGCAGACTGGAGGAAGACAATTACTGAACCATTAGGAATTTCTCAAACCCCACTGGAGAAGCCAGTATCATAGGCTGGGAAGGGGAACAGCAGTCTGGGTAGACTCAAGGGATTAGTGACTGGCTGTGGGGAGGAGTCTTTTTCCCCACTTTCCCATGAATCTGACTGCCACTACCTGCTCACAGGGGGCGGGGGGAGATCTGATAGAAACACACTCCCAGTTTTTGGCTAACCCAATCTCAGGCCCTGGAGGCCTCACCCACCTGAATACTAGGGGCTCCACCCTGCTGAAGTCAGGGCAAAATCCAGGATAGATGCAGTAGCTCCAGGACAGGAACCACATCTACCACCTTCCCTGAAGCCTGAACAGTACCTCCCCCTTACCAGAGACCCCTTAGCTCCATCCTCTCAATTCTGCCAGAGGTTCTCTCAGTGACTAAGTCTAGCAGGAAGCTGGCAGGTGGGTAGAGGTAGACAGGGTGTGGGGAGGGAAGCAGAACCTGAGCACCTTGGAACATTTGCTGTCCTGCCCCTGAGCTGGTGTTAGTAAAGTTGGCCATGGAGAGTGGCTTAGTCCTTCCCAAGCACAGCCAGGCCCAGCAGAGGCAGCCACAAACTCTGTGTACCTTGTAGCTGAGCTTCAAGCAAGTTCTCAAGGGCAAAGCATGAGCAGTGCATCTGACATTGGCCTGAGCCAGAGTCCCTCCCCAGGGCCAGGAATCAACACTCCAAATGGCCAGAGCCAGACAACAGTAGAGCAGGATCCAACAAGCTTCAAGAACAGTTTATCCAAAGAGAGATCATAGAGAGCACCAAACTCAGCAGACAATTCTGTTTTTCTCTTATTTTAATTTTTTGCTTCTTTCTTTTCTATTTTTATTTTCTTTTTTCATTTCTTCTCTTTATTTTCTTTTTATTCTTATTCTTTTTTATTTCCTTTTTATTTCTTGTTTTTTTGTTATTCATTTCTGCTTTTCTTATTCTTTTTTCCTTTTTTAATTTTTGTTCTTAATTGCTTTTAATGTGTTTTTAATTTCTACTTTATTTTTATTTATTTGTATATGTTTCATACATACTATTATTTCTTATTATATTTTTCTTTCTTTCTTTTTCATTTTTTTCTTTTTTGGATCAGCAGCCACACAGCAGTGTGCACACAGTAATCTCACAGTCAGCCACTCTGAGGGTTGATCGCACGCACAAAGGGGCCAACACCAATCAAGTCTCAGTTACAACAGGAGGGCCCACAAAACCCAAGCAAGGAATATTCTTAGAGCATCCAGCTCAGGAGGTCAAGGAGATCACAGCACTTGTTCCCACAGAACACCTACTACATAAAGCTATCACATGAAGACTGGGAGTCATAGCAAATTGCTCTAAAACATAGAAACAAATACAAAGAGATAGCCAAAATGGGGAGACAACGAAGCAGGCCCCAAATGAAAGAAAAGGATGGATCTCCATAAAAAGAGTTAAATGAAATGTAGGTAAGCAATTTATTATACATAGAGTTCAAAGTGATGTTTATAAGGATGTTCAAGAAACTTGGTGAGAACAACAACAGCATGTAAAAAGACATAAAAACAGTGAAAAAAGACAGTTGGAAATGAAGAATAGCATATCTGACATCAAGAATACACTGGAATAAATAAAAAGTAATCTGGACTAAGCAGAGGATTATATCAGCAATTTGGAAGGCAAGGTAGAAAAAAAAAAACACCCAAATAAAGCAGCAAAAAGAAAAAAGGCATCAAAGGAATGAGAAAAGTTTAAGGGAACTTTGGGATAATGAAAACATAACATCTGCATCATAGGGGTTCAGGAAGGAGAAGAAAGTGAGCAATGGATAGAGGACTTGTTTTAAGAAATAATGGCAGAAAATTTCCTTAACCTGGTGAAGAAAAAAGTCACAGATGTTCAGGAAGCACAGAGTCCCAATCAAGATGAGCCCAAGGAGACCCACACCAAGACACATCATAATTAAAATGTCAAAGTTTAAAGGCAAAGAGAGAATCTTAAAGGAGCAAGAGAGAGGTAGTTAGTTACCTACAAGGGAATTCCCATACAGCTGTCAGCTGATTTTGCAACAGAAACACTTCAGGCCAGAAGGGACTGGCATGATGTATTCAAAGTAATGAAAAGCAAGGACCTGCAACCAAGACTACTCTATCCATCAAGGCTATTATTTAAAATTGAGGACAAAATAAAGAGCTTCGCAGACCAAAAAAAAAAAAGAAGAAGAAGAAGAACCTGAAGGAGTTCATTCCCACTAAACCAGTATTGCAAGAAATGTTAAAAGGCCTGCTTTAAGAAGAAGAAATAGAGTAAATGTGAATGGACTAAATGCTCCAGTCAAAAGACATAGCATAGCTGAATGGATAAGAAAACATGACTCATATGTATGTTGACCCACCTTAGAACAAAAGAATCACCCAGGCTTAAAGTAAAGGGATGGAACAAAAATATTTCATGCAAATGGAAACAAACAAACAAAAAAAAGAGCTGGGATAGCAATACCTATACCTGAGAAAATAGATTTCAAAACAAAGGCCATAATAAAAGATGGAAGGTCTTTTATTATGTCTATATAATACTAAAGGGATCAATCCAACTAGAGGATATAACCTTTGCAAACATATATGCACCAATATAGGAGTACCTAAATACATGAAGAAAATCTTGGTGGGCTTTAAGGGAAAGGTTGACAGCAATACAATCATGTAGGTGATTTTAACACCCTACTGTCATCAATGGATAGATCATCCAGACAAAAAATCAACAAGGAAACAGCAACCTTGAACAACACACTTGATT
Organism: Trachops cirrhosus; assembly: GCA_028533065.1. Lineage (NCBI taxonomy): Eukaryota > Metazoa > Chordata > Mammalia > Chiroptera > Phyllostomidae > Trachops > Trachops cirrhosus. The sequence continues at coordinate 51,675,167 of CM052543.1, read as the reverse complement.
GGGTGGATTTAATCGATATTTACAGAATATTCCATCCCAAAGCAGCAGAATATACATTCTTCTCAAGTGTACACGTAACAGTCTCAAAGACAGACCACATGTTGGGACACAAAATAAGTCTTAACAAATTCCAGAAAACTGGTCATATCAAGCATCTTCTCTGATATAATGGCATGAAACTGAAAATCAACTATAATAATAAAACTTGAAAATATTCAAACACATGAAGGCTAAATAGCATGGGTTACCAGTGAGAGCAGGGAAGAAATAAAAATTCCCTGGAAACAAATGAAAATAAATACACAGCAACCCAAAATCTACTGAACACAGGAAAAACAGTCCTGAGAAGGAAGTTCATAGCATTACCAGCCTACCTCAAGAGGCAAGAAAAATCTCAAGTAAACAATCTAACCCAACCCCTAAAAGAACTAGGAAAAGAACAACAAACAAAGCCCAGAGTAAATAGAAGGAAGGAAATAATAAATACCAGAAGGGAAATAAATGACACAGAGACTAAAAAAAAATAATGCAAAAGATCAATGAAACCTAGACTTGGTTCTTTGAAAAGATAAACAAGATTGATGAAGCTTTAACCAGACTCATCAAGAAAAAGAAAGAACCCAAACAAATAAAATCAGAAATGAAAGAGAAATAACATCTGACCTCACAGAAATACAAAGGATTGTAAGAATATACTACGAACAACTATATGCCAAGAAATCGGACAAACTGGGTGAAATGAACAAATTTCTAGAAACATACAATCTTCCAAAACTGAATCAGGAAGAATCAGAAAACCTGAGTGGGGTTTTCTGATATACAACTAATGAAATTGAAGCAGTAATCAAAAAATACTTGCAGAAAACAAAAGTACTGGACCGGATGGCCTCACAGGCAAATTTTACCAAACATTCAAAGAACCAACACCTATCCTCCTCAAACTATTCTGAAAAATTCAAGAGGAAAGAAGACACCCAGGCTTTTTTTATGAGTCCAACATTATCCTAATTCTAAAACCAGATAAAGACACTACAAAGAATAAAAATTATAGGCCAATATCCCTGATGAACATAGATGCTAAAATCCTCAACAAATATTACCAAACCAGATCCAGCAATGCATTAAAAAGATCATACACTGTGATCAAGTGGGATTTATTCCAAGGATGCAAGGTTGGTACAATATTCACAAATCAATTATTGTGAGCCTTGACCAGTGTGGCTCAGTTGTTTGGGCATTGCCCTGCAAATCAAAAGGTTGCAGGTTCAATTCCCATTCAGGGCACATGCCTAGGTTGTGGGTTTGGTCCCCAGTCAGGGTGCATGTGGGAGGCAACAGACCAATGTTTTTCACATCAGTGTTCTCTCCCTCTCTTTCTCCCTCCCTTCCCTTCTCTCCAAAAAAAGGGGTAAGGGGAATAAATGGTAATGCAAAAAAATACAACAAAAATAAACTATTATAAAATAAAAATACAAAAGCTTTAGAAATTTAAAAATTTAAAAATAAAAATAAATGCGATATATCACATAAACAAAATGAAAGATAAAAATCACATGATCATATCAATAGATGCAGAAAAAGCATTTGATAAAACCCAACACACGTTTATGATAAAAACTCTCAGCAAAGTGAAAATAGAGGGATCATAATACTTCAACATAATAAAGGCTTTATATGAAAAACCTACAGCCAACAGCATACTCCATGAGCAAAAACTAAAAGTGTTTCTCTTAAGATCAGGAACAAGACAGAGATGTCTCCTCTCATCATTCTTATTCAACATAGTACTGGAAGTCTTAGCAATCAGACAGGAAGAAGAAATAAAAGGCATCATAATTGGAAAGGAAGAAGTAAAACTGTCATTATTCACAGATGGCATGATATTGTACACAGAAAACCCTAAAGACTCCACCAAAAAGCTACTAGAGCTAATAAATGAATTTGGCAAAGTAGCAAGATACAAAATTAATATTCAGAAGTTGGTGACATTTTCATACACTAATAATGAACTATCAGAAAGAGAAACTAAGAAGACAATCCCATTTGCTATTATAACAACAGCAAAAAACACATAAGGTACCTAGGAATAAATTTAACCAAGGAAGTAAAAGATCCATACTTGGAAAACTATAGGACACTAAAGAAAGAAATTGAGGAAAATACAAATAAGTGGAAGCATATGACATGTTCGTGGATTAGAAAAATTAATCAATCGATGTGTGTATGTGTAATTTGAATTTTAATAAATGTTGCAAGAAGACTTTCCCAAAATATATCATTCCCATAGTTCCACAAACTTATCAACTTGTCTGTGCAAATATTCAAAGAAGCAGTGAAGTATGATGCTTAAGAATGAAGCTCTGGCCCTGACTGGTGTGGCTCAGTGGATTGAGCACCAGATGGCAAAACGTAGGGTCGCTGGTTCGATTCCCAGTCAGGGCACAAGTCCAGGTTGCAGGCCAGGTCTCCAGTTGGGGGCACGCAAAAGGCAAACACATTGATGTTTCTCTCTCACTCTTTCTCCCTCCCTTCCCCTCTTTCTAAAAATAAATAAATAAAAATAAATAAATAAAATATTTTTTTTAAAAAAAGAGAGAGAGGGAATGAAGCTCCAGAGCAAGACTACCTGGTATGGCTCCTAGCTCTCCCATTAGAAACTGTGCGACTTCAAGCAAGTAATCATGCTGTACCTCAATTTCATATCTGTAAAATGGGGATAACAATGGTACCTACCTATTATTAATATGTCGAAAATGCTTTCAACAGTATCTGGCACATAATAAGTACTCCATAAGGTTCAGCTACAATTACAATTATGATGAATTGAAATCTTAATATGAACTCCATAATCTTAATATGAAAGATTTTTTTTTATCTTAAAGATATAGTAGAAGATTCTCCTTACCTATTTCAAAGGGAAACAATACCTCAGCAGATAATAATATGAGTCAATCCGGATTTTCCCGCTGTCCATAGCTATGACACATCAATATGTTCTGAAAGTCTTTCTCCCTGTTTGTATTTTTCTTGTTTAATGAGCCCAGTGTTCCTGAACTGTACACAGCAGCAATAACTTAGGGCCATTTTGATACAGAATTGCTTCCAAGTTTTCACCACAATAAACAGAAAAATGTCCTCTTTACCTCATTTTTATTTGAGAGGATGTCAGTCACTTTCTGTGAAAGGAATTAACCCCCAGAGAAAAACCAGTTTTTTTATTTTATTTTACAAAGGACAAAAGCGAGCATTTCATTTTACTGAGTCACTGCTAGAGGTATCCACTCTGCATCTTCTGAGCTGTGTTGTTGGAGCATGCAGTGAACATTCCAAAGACATGTTTACACCAAATTCCAGTTTAACATGGATTCAAACAAATAGAAAAATCAAATATTTGAAGCTTCTCCTGCAAATTCCTTTTGTGATTAAGAGACAAAAGCAACAGTCAGCAAGCTTTTATAGACAGGAAGCTTTTCTGAAGCACCCTTTAGGGAATGTAGCAGAATCAGTCCACATTCAATCCTACTGAACCCATCGGGCATTTACTGAGCACTTGCTACAGACAAGGCATCATCCTAGCTTTTGTGGAGTGGAGTATGAAGAGAAATGGGGCAGGATGAGGGTACTCCATGGCTAACACTCTACTGGGGGAGAAAATAGCATGCAGGCAGTGATAAGCTACACATTGGGTCTTTCTTGATTTCGGTCAAGTGAGAGAAAAGCCTATTCAGACTGACTTAAACAAACAAACAAAAATTATTGGCTCATGTAAGTTGCTGGCTTCAAATGGTATATGATCCAAGGGCTCATTGAAACCCCAACTCTCTCAAAGTCTGGATCTGCTCTCCCAAGCACAGGCTTCACTCTCAGACTCTGTGAAGGGAAGATGGCTTCCCAGAACTCCAGGCCTGTATCCTCCTGAACTATGGTCGAACAGAAAATAAGACGTATCTTTCACACTAGCACGTTGTAAGTCTTGAAAGTGATTTGCAGTGGCTTGAATTTGTTTGCAAGCTTATCCCTAAACCTATTACAGTGACCAGAAGGATGCCCTGTTCTAAATGGTCAAAGCTTTGTCACTTGCCCAGCCCTGGAGACAAGGATGAAGTCAGCACTTGCTAACACAAGCAGACAGAGGTTGAGAAAATAGGTAATTCCTCAGGGGGGCAGGGGAGGGGGAAACAAATCAGAGTTCTATTATCAGAAGAAGAAGAAATTATTCAAAAACAAATATAACAGAGGAACAAACAATACAATGAGAGGATGGGGAATAGATATTTTCTGGGCTTAAGGATAAAAAAAAAGAATCTGCACAAAAGTAGATGGGGATGGGGCAAGGCCAATAAAATTCTCATTGGAAGTCTTTTTAGGAGCATGACTAAAATTAATCCTAAATAAACAAGTAGATAAAACTATCAAAAACATTTTTGAAAAATAAGCAATTTTCTAGAAGAAATGATGGTGGTTTTATTTTCAAATTTCTGGAAACTGTTTTCAGAAAAAAATAAAATGACAAGAACACATACAGAAACTGAAATCTTTCATTGAACCATAAACTCTTAAGCACAGGAAGGGACTTTTGAAGTATTTGAATCTCTCTCCTGGATTCACCTCTAAAATGCCCCTCACTTATATGACCAGCCTCCTCAAATCTTTCCCAAGTTTGATGTTTACATTTAAATAATGCAACACCCTGGCTGGGTAGCTCAGTTGGTTACAGCATCATCCAGACATACTAATGTTGCAGTTCAATCCCAGATTGGGACATAAGCAAGAAGCAAACAATGAGGGATCGAGCAAAAAGGATAAAGGACTCACAGACATGGACAACAGTGTAGTGATTGCTGGGAGGAGGGGGATATAAGGGGACTAAAAAGTAATGTAAAAAAATACAATAAAAAAACAACCAATGAATGAGTAAATAAGTGGAACAAGTCTCTCTCTTCCCCCTCCCTCCCTCTCTCTCTATAAAATCAATTAATTTAAAAACATAAATAATGCAAGTGCACAGAATCTTTTTTTGTTGTTTTTGAAGCTAGTACTGTGCTCTGCATGTTCCAAAGCTGCTATAAGGATATGAACTTTCTCTAGACACACATAACACAAGAGGCCTGTGTCCCTTATTTTATTATTTCATTTGTTTTAAATGATTAAAAAGTATTTGTTGTTTTTGTATGATGATGTTTGTCATCAGTTGGATTCCCCAGTTTGTTTAAATTCAGGCCCCCAGAATTTGGGTCCCACCCAATGGCCCTGAGCAGGCAGTGAACATGTTGAGTCATGGTCAAGGTGGGTTTTCTACCAGGATCTGAAGTGATCATGCAGTGTTCCAAGCGGGAGGAAGTCTTTCTGACTTCCTTGACCTGTATGTACTTCAGGACCTCTATGCCAGTATTGTCCAGCTCTTCACTGCAGTTGGCACTGATTATTGAATCAAAATGTCATAGCCTTATAATACTTATAATACTAAACCATGAGTGAGGTCTCATACCCAGAGCAGAAAGGGTCCCAGCTATCTCCACAGCAATGTATCCTGCACCGGCAACAACACTGTAGCTAAGTGACTCTTCCAGTTGAGAAAAAAAACCATCACTGGTTATCTCTAGGCTGGCACTGGGGATCTGGCTCTCCTGCAAATGCGAGAGAATGCCACCGGTTGCAATCAGGATGTGAGGAGCAGTGTATTTTTTCCCATTGACCTCTACTGTGGGCTTGGGATCACACGTGACTCCTGCATGTCCAGGGATGACTTCTACTGGGTTGGCCAAAAAATTCATTTGGTTTTTTTCTGTAAGATTGCTCTAGTAGCACTTAGTTGTCTTTAAATTCATTACAAACTATTTTGTTAGATTGTACTGTAACATGTCATATCAGCATGTATTTAAAAAATTATCAAAATTGGTGAATTTTTGTGTAGCCATTTTAATATTGAAGATGGAAGAAAATATGCAACATTTTTGGCATATTATACTTTATTATTTCAATAAAGGTAAAAACACAACTGAAACACACACACAAATGAAATTGTGCAGTGTATGGAGAAGGTTCTGTGACTGATCAAACATGTCAAAAGTGGTTTGTGAAGTTTCATGCTGGAGATTTCTCACTGGACGATGCTCAGTGTTTGGGTAGACCAGTCGATAGTGATCAAACCAAGACATTAATGGAGAACAACCAACGTTATACACACAGGAGATAGCCAACATACTCAAAATATCCAAATCAATAAAACATTGGTGAAAATGAAAAATATGTCATTTATTTTATAGAAAAAAGTAAACGGACTTTTGGCCAACTCAATATATAGGCCTTAGTTAGATTATTTTGATAGATGGCATTCAGGCGGCTCACATAGGCATCTGAATTTACTATCACGACTTTGAAAGCCATAATCAACATAACCACGCTTGAATTCAGAGTGAATAGCTGTGTTCCACATTACCTTTTCTGGTACACATCTGACATTCAAGCAAGTACTGCCCAGCCTGTGGTTCTCCACCACGGCCACTCTGGGGCATGCCCAGCACACACTGGCTAGCCCACTGTTGCTGTGGCGGACCACCAGGTAGTCCAGCACGCCAGGGCAGACAGCAGGCCCTGTGGCTGCAGCTCCTGCCAGCGTGCCACTATGCACATGAGGGGCATAACCATTTTTTTAAGTAGGACAATAGAGCTTAGCTCTATCAGATTTTAAATCTACAAAAAAAATAAATATGAATACCTGAAACTTACGTAGAAATTACTTTAAGCCTCTAAAAACAGTTCTAAGTGCTTTACCTACATTAATTAATTTGTCACATTTGAGGTGCATGTACATTTTAGGGGCATGTACATTTAATGTCCTCATTTTGCAAGTGAAAAACTGAGGTGTTGAGTTTAAGTACCGTGGTTCATAGAGCTGGTGAATGGTAGAGCTAGTACTTGAATTCAGGCAGTCTGACTGTCAATTTGGGTTTTGTTGTTTTTTTTAATAGATTTTGGGTTTTTAATCACTTCCCTCCCAAGCCAAACAAACAAACTAGATAACAACCATAATCAAAGGAAAGAAAGACAAGAATAGTTATCAAATCTCTAGGAGGGAGGCTGTTTAAGAGTAACAAAAGATAATACAATGGGTAAAAAGCAATATATTATTGTACCAAGAAAATGCTATTCTGTACTCCAGACAAACTAAAATCAAATGGAAAGCAATTAACAGGAAGAGAATATTTGCAGTACATATGGAAGATAGCAATTAAATCACATGAAAATTAACAAGAAAAAATATTAAACGGCCAAATAGACAGGTTGAAAAGGACATAGATTATTTCCAAAAAAAGAAATACTTGAAATCTGGCCAGTGTGACTCAGTTGGTTGGAGTGTCATTCTGCAAACCAAAAGGTCATGGGTTTGATTCCTACTTAAGGCACATACCTGGGTTGGGGTTTCAGTCCCTTTTGGGGTGCATATGAGAAGCAATGGATCAATGTTTCCCTCTCATGTTGATATTCTCTTCCTCTTTCACTCCCTTTCTTTCCCTCTCTTTAACATCAAAACTCATGTCCTCAGGTGAGGATAAAGGGGGGAAAAAAGAAATACTTGAGAAAAAATATTTAACCCCATTACTAATGAAAGAAATGTGGACTTCTGGTCAAGCTGGAGGCATAGCTAGATGCACTTTGCCTCCTTGCACAACCAAAAGAAGGACAACAACAAATTTAAAACAAAAAATAATCAGAACTGCCAGAAAGTCCAACTGCATGGAAATCCGACAACCAAGAAGTTAAAGAAGAAACATTCATTCAGACCAGTAGGAGGGATAGAGACAAGCAGCCAGGGTGGAGAGGACATGTGGCAAGGTGGTGGCTGGAGGACCAGAGCAGACAAGGTGGCCGCTGACAGACAGGGCACTCCCACATTTGTTTGAAGATAAACCAGGAGGAACAACTGAGCAGCAAGACAGACTAAGCAACCCAGGGTTCCAATGTGGGAAAAGAAAGCCTCAAGACCTCTGACTGAAAAAACCTGTGGTGGGAGAAACTCCCAGCCCCAAGGAGAGTTCGTTGGAGAGACCCACAGAGTTCTAGAATGTACACAAACCCACCCACCCGGGAATCAGCACTAAAAGAGCCCAATTTGCTTGTGGGTAGCGGAGAACGTGACTGGAAGCCAGTGGAGAGCTGAGCAAGTGACACTGTTCCTTCTCTAACCCCTCCCCCACATAGAGTGCCACAATGCAGTGACTCGGTTGCCGCACATTGGCAAATACCTAAGGCTCCACCCATTATGATGTAACAGCTGTGCCAAGACAAAGAAATATGGCTCAAGTGAAAGAACATATCAAAACTCAAAAAATAGATCCTTTATACTTCTGGCCAAGATGGAGGAATAGGTAGATACACTTTGCCTCCTTGCACAACCAAAAGAAGGACAACAAATTAAAAAAAAAAAAACAGAATGACAGAAAATCAAACTCTATGGAAGTCTGACAACCAAGGAGTTAAAGAAAAAACATTCATCCAGACCAATAGGAGGGGTGGAGATGGGCAGTTGGAGTGGAGAGGACTTGAGGCAAGGTGGCAGCTGGAGGACCAGGGAGGGTGAGGCAGCAGCTGGCAGACCAGGTGGTCCCACATTTGTGTGCAGATAAACCGGGAAGAACAACTGAGGAGCGACACAGATCGCACAACCCAGTGTTTCAGTGTGAGAAAATAAAGCCTCAAAAGCTCTGACTGTAAAAACCTGTGGGGGTTGAGGTGGCAGGAAAAACTCCCAGCCCCAAGGAGAATTTGTTGGAGTGACCTACAGGGTCCTAGAATATACAGAAACCCACCCACCTGGGAATTAGCACCAGAAGGGCCCAATTTGCTTGTGGGTAGTGGAGGAAGTGACTGAAAGCCAGCAGAGAGCGGAGCAAAGAGCATTGTTCCCTCTTGGACCCCCTCCTCCACATATAGCAACACACTGCAGCAATGTGGGTTGCCCCGCCCTGGCAAATACCTAAGGCTCCACCCCTTACTGTGTAACACATGCAGTGAGGAAAAAAATATGGCCCAAATGAAAGAACAGATCAAAGCTCCAGAAAAAACGCAACTAAGCAATGAAGAGATATCCAACCTATTAGATGCACACTTCAAAACACTGGTAATCAGGATGCTCACAGAAATGGTTAAGTATGGTCGCAAAACAGAGGAAAAACCAAAGGCTATAAAAAGTGAGATAAAGGAAAATGTATAGGAAACCAACAATGAAAGGAATGAAACCAGGTCTCAAATGAACAGTTTGGAGCAGAAGGAACAAATAAACATTCAAGTGGAACAGAGCGAAGAAACAAGAATTCAAAAAAATGAGGAGAGGCTTAGGAACCTACAGGACAACTTTAAACATTCCAACATCCAAATCATAGGGGTGCCAGGAGAAGAGGAAGAGCAAGATATGGAAAACTTATTTGATCAAATAATCACTTCTGGCCAAGATGGAGGCATAGGTAGACACACGACGGTGCCTCCTTGCACAACCAAGATAGGGACAACAATTTGGAAACAGAACAACAACCAGAACTGGCAGAAGATTGAACTGTATGGAAGTCGGACACCCAAGGAGTTAAAATAGACACGTTCATCCAGACCGGTAGGAGGGGTGGGGTCGGGCAGCCGGGCGCAGGTCATGGAGCAGAGAGCATTGGGACCCGCGTAAGGCAACTGGGGAGTACAAGGCAACCAGGGCATGCAAGACCATAGTGGGCAGACCCTGGGAGACCCCTGCCAAGGGGTGGTAACCAGCAGACCCAGCGAGGTGGTGATTGTAAAGCAAGGCACGCGCGCAACCCAGGGACCCCGCACTGGAAAATGGAGCTTTGGGGCACTGATTGAAAACACCTGTGGTGGTTGAGGCACAGGAGAGACTCCCAGCCTCACAGGAGAGATTGTTGGATGGTCCCACGGGGTGTACAAGCCCACCCACACAGGAATTGGCACCAGAAGGGCCCAGTTTGCTTGGAGGAAGCAGCCGAAGGGACTGAGGTCCATCGGAAAGTGGACGAAGCGCCATTGTTCCTTCTCAAACCCCGCCCTCACATACAGTGTCACAACCCAGCGACCCGGGTGCCCCATCCTGGTGAACACCTAAGGCTCCGCCCCTCATACATAACAGGTGCGACCAGACCAAAAAAAAACACAAAAAACAAAAAACAAAGAGATGGCTCAAACAGAAGATCATTTGAAAGCCCCAGAACCCATCCTTTTAAGTGACCAAGAGATAGCCAACCTATCAGATGCACAGTTTAAAGCACTGGTGATCAGGAAGCTCACAGAATTGGTTGATTTTGGTCACAAACTAGATGAAAAAATGAAGGCTACAATAAGTGAAATGAAGAAAAATGCACAGGGAACCAATAGTGATGGAATGGAAGATGGGTCTCACATCAATGGAGTGGACCAGAAGGAAGAAAAAAATATACAACCAGAAAAGAATGAAGAAATAAGAATTAAAAA
>CM052543.1:51646162-51664197 GCA_028533065.1 Trachops cirrhosus | reverse complement strand
AAAGAGACCTTACATGCAAGAAGGGGCTGGAAAGAAGTATTCCAAGTCATGAAAGGCAAAGACCTAAATCCCAGATTGCTCTATCCAGCAAAGCTTTCATTTAGAATGGAAGGGCAGATAGAGTGCTTCTCAGATAAGGTCAAGTTCAAGGAGTTCATCATCACCAAGCCCTTATTTTATGAAATGTTAAAGAGACATATCTAAGAAAAAAAGATCAAAAATATGAACGATAAAATGACAACAAACTCACAACTATCAACAATCGAACCTAAGAAACAAAAACAAACACAAAAATGAACTACGCAGGAACACAAAAACAACTAGAACAGGAACAGATGCACAGAAATAGAGATCACATGAAGGGTTATCAGTGAGGGGTGGGGAGAGAATGAGGGAAAAGGTACAAGTAATAAGAAATATAAATGGTAGGTACAAAACAGACAGGGGGAGGTTAAGAATAGTATGGGAATGGGGAAGCCAAAGAACTTATATGTATGAACCATGGACATGAACTACAGTGGGGTAATGATGGTGGGGCTGCAGGGCAGAGGGGAATAAAGGGGAGAGAAAAATATGGGTCAACTGTAATACCATAATCAATAAAATATACTTTAAAAAATAATGAAAGCAATGCAAGTTAAGCCAATGATAAATTTGTTTTCTCTATCAAATTATAAAAGCTTCCTAGTTGATGAACATGTGGAGATATGAGTGTACTCAGGGCATGGAAACTCTGTGCCCTTTCCCCATACCTTGCCCTGTGCAATTCCATCTGGCCTGTTCCCCAGTCATATCCTTTTGTAATAAACTGATAAACAGCATGTTTATATAGAAATTCAAGGAACTGATTTCAAAAGATGCAGATTCCAACCTCCAGGCATTCCAGCTCTGAGAGATTTCCTGACCTTCTATTGCTAAACCAGGATGATGTAAGACCAGGATGACTAAAACCAGGAAGATGCACAGCAGACCATCACTTGACCAGTTTTGAGGTCCTTGTCAGAATAGACTCTGCTGGTCTGCACATAGAAAAGTTTTCAACCCTCTCCTGCTGATCTCTTTTTTTCCCCTCTCCCTCTTTATAAAAACCTCTGCCTGCACTGAAATGGTCAGATGGTCATTAAGCCCTGACTGATGTAGCTCAGTGGGTGGAGCATCATCCCATCCAAAACCAAAAGGTCTCAGGTTCGATTCTCAGTCTGGGCACATTCATGCCTAGGTTGTCTTTGGTCCCCAGGTTGGGGCACATATGAAAGACAATTGATTGATGTTTCTCTCCCTCAGTCTCACTCCTTTTCCCTCTCTCTAAAATCAATAATCTTCTCATCAGGTGAGGATAACAACAACAAAAAAGATGATCTTTGGGATGAGAGTCCCTCATCTTTTCAGGCTGCCATTCTTGAATAAACCATTTTTCCTTACACCAAAAAACAAACAAACAAAAACAAACAACAAAAAAAAAACTACCTGATATCAAACTATACTATCAAGCCATAGTAATCAGAACAGCATAGTACTGATATAGAAACAGATGTATACATCAAAGAAACAGAACAGAGAACCCAGAAATAAACCTACACCCTAACAGTCAATTAATATTTAACAAATATGTCAAAAACATACAATGGGGTAAAGGTAGTCTATTCAATAAATGATGCTGGGAAAATCAGACAGATACATATAAAAAATGAAACTATGCCACCATCTTACAACATACATAAGAGTAAACTCAAAATAGATTAAAGACATGTTAGACTCGAAACCATGAAAATCTCAGAAGAAAACATAAGCAGTAAAATCTCAAACATTTCCTGTAACAATATTTTTTCTGATGTATCTCCTTAGGCAAGGGATACAAAAGAAAAAATAAACAAATGGGACTACATCAAACTAAAAAGTTTATGCATAGCAAAAGAAACCATCAACAACCGACTGAATGAGAGATCATATTTGCCAACGATACATCTGATAAGGGGTTGATATCTAAAATTTATGAAGAACTTTTAAAACTCAACACCAAAAAAACATACAATCCAATTAAAAAATGGGCAAAGGACCTGAATAGACTACTCTCCAAAGAGGACATAATAATAGCCAATAGACATGTGAAAAGATGCTCAATGTCACTAATCATCAGAGAAATGCAAATTAAAATCTTAATGAGATATTACACCTGTCAGAATGGCTATCATCAGTAAGTCAATAAACAATAAGCTCTGGTGAGGATGTGGAGAAAGCAAACCCCCATGCACTGTTGGTGAGAATGCAGATTGGTACTTTCCACTGTGGAAAGCAGAATGGAGATACTTCAAAAAATTAAAAATGGAACAGCCTTGTGACCCAGTGATCCCACAGAAGGGAATATATCTGAAGAAACCTGAAATACTATTTTGAAAGAATATATGCACTCCTATGTTCATTGCAACGGTACTTACAATTGGCAAGCATTGGGAGCAGCCCAAGTGCCCATCAGTAGATGAGTGGATAAAAAATCTGTGATACATTTATACAATGGCATACTACTCAGCTATAAGAAAAAAGGAGGAAATCTTACCTTTTGCAACAACATGGATGGACTTGGAGAACATTAAGCCAGTCAGAGAAAGACAAATACCATATGATCTCAGTTATTATATACAGAATCTAATGAACAAAATGAACAAAATAGAAACAGACTCATAGATAGAAAACAGACTGACAGCTGTCAGAGAAAGGGAGGTTGTGGGGCTGGGTGAAAAAGGTGAAGGGATTAAAAAAATACAACTCATAGACAACAGTATGGAGATAACCAGAAGGAAAAGGGATTCAGGGGAGGTATTGGGTTGACCAAAAAGTATGTTTAGCTTTTTCTGTAAAATAAAAGGCATATTTTTCATTTCCACCAATCTTATTGACTTGGATATTTTAAGTATGTTGGCTATCTCCTGAATGATATAACGTTGATTGTTCTCAATGAATGTCTGGATTTGATCACTATCAACTTCAACTGGTCTACCCCACCATGGAGCATCGTCCAGAGAGAAATCTCCAGCACAAAACTTTGCAAACCACTTTTGACAGGTTCAATCAGTCACAACACCTTCTCCATGAACTGCACAGATCTTTTTTTGTGTTTCAGTTGTGTTTTTACCTTTCTTGAAATAATAAAACATAATATGCCAAAAATATTGTGTATTTTCTTCCATCTTCAACATTAAAATGGCTACACAAAAATTCACCACTTTTGATATTTTTTCATGCATTCTGCTATGATAGCTATCACAATACAATCAAACAAAACTGTGTCAAATGAAGTTAAAGACAACTAAGCACTACCAGAGCAATCTTACAGAAAAAAAACAAATGAAATTTTTGGCCAACCCAATAGAAGAGGGCATAGGCAGAATAAATAGTGATGGAAAGAGTCTTGACTTGGGGAGGTGAACAAACACATATACAGATGATGTATCATAGAATTGTACACCTGAAACTTAGATAAGTTTATTAACCAATGCCACCCCAATAAATTCCATTAAAATTTTTTTAATTAAAAAATATATATGCCTTAGACAACAACAATAACAACAACAAAAACCACACGCAATATTAAAGGAGACCACCAGTCTTGGCCAGGGTGTAATAAACTGGCATTCTCAAACATTGCTGATAGAAGCATAAACTAATAAGCCTTTCTGTCAAATTGCCTTGTAATGTGAGCTGAAGATTTTTAATATTCATATAATGTGATCTCTCCTGGGGATCCAGCCTAAGGAAATAAGTGTAAATTTAAAAGGGTCTTTATGTTCAATGACATTCATAACAATTCAGATGAACAACTACTAAAAACTATCTAAATATCTGACAATGAGGGAACAGTTAAATAAATTATTCAATAAATATGCATTGTGCTGCTACAGAAGCTATATTTACCCAATAGTGTAAAATGTTAGGGAAATATTCCTGTTAGATTTTTAAATTAAAAAAAAGCCAGGATACAAATTTATATTTATTATAAAATATATATGATCACAACTACTGAAAAAATAATCCAGTGAAAGACTAAAGAGAAGCATATCAAATATATTAAATTGTTAAGGAATATTTTTTCTTTCCACTTTTTTTATTTACCAAATTTTTTTTAGATGTTATTTATTTATTTTTTTTTAGAGAGGGAAAGGGAGGGAGAAAAAGGGAGAGGAATGTCAATGTGTGGTTGCCTCTCACATGCTCCCTACTGGGGACCTGGGCCACAACCCAGGCATGTGGATTGAATTCCCAGGCATTCCCTGACTGGGAATCGAACTGGCCACCCTTCAGTTCACAGGCTGGCACTCAGTCCACTGAGCCACACCAGCCAGGGCTATTTACCAAAAGTTTTATAAGGAATACTGATTACTTTTATAATGTAGAAAAAAGTTAACTATTTGCTTTTAGAAAGCAGTTAACGGTAAGGAATATAGTCAGTATTATTGTAATGACTATAATTGGTGTCAGGTGTATACACCAATTGGTGTATAATTGGTGGGTGCAAGACTTATTGGAGGGGATCACTTTGTGAGTTATATAAATGTCTGACTACTATGCTGTACACCTGAAACTAAGATAATATTGAATGTCAACTGTAATTGAAAATTTAAAAAAAACAATTAATAGGTTGTGTTATGTGTTAATTTGACTGATCCCAATTACTCCCCGCTCTCACAGGCACTGCTATCTGCCCAGGGGAGTGGGGTGGTATCATCTCTTCGAAGCACCAGCTCTGGAGATAAGCCTCCATTGACCTGTGGGCCTGCTGATTTGCAAGCAATGTCAGATAAGGAATTTTAAACACAAGAGCCACTGGCTAGGCTGCATCAGTAGAGCCCTATCAGTGGAGTTTTTGTTTTCTCTGGTCAGTGGCCCTGAAAGAAACAGAGATTATGCTGTAGCTTTTGCACTCTGTCCAGGATGCCAGACTCCACCACTTAAAGAGCTGAGATGGATGGCTCAGGCAGCAGAGGAATGCATGGTTGGAGAGATAGAGGGAAAAGACACCCCGTGGTGAAGGAGGAAGATAAGATCTCCAAACAAAGACATTTGCTCTGGTTAACAGTTTCCAAAGTCCCAGGAACAAATAGAAACCTCTAGGAAAGAGGGAATCAAACTGGATAGGAATTCCCTGGCCTGGCCCATGGGCAGAGTTAGGGGCCTTCTGAATTCTTACTCCTGTTCTCATTCTTTCATTTGCTTATTATTAATTGGCAAATTAACTGGCAAATTGTTAATGGCTGTGCTAGCAAAAGTGTCTTCAACTACTGAGAAAGGAAATTGACTCTAAAGTAAATCCTTACAAGAGGAGTTACCTTGAGAAGCCTGAGAATGGTGAATGGGAGAGGAAGAGAAAAAGGGTCTTCCAGGCTAAGGAAATGGCTAAGACCTGCAAGCAAGAGAGGCAGAAAACTTTTGAGAAAGCTCAAGGCGTCTGGAATGGAAGACAGAAAAAGAAGTGTTTGCTTTCAGTTTCCCTTGTACTGAGTTATAAAAAAAGAAGAAAAAGAAGAAGAAAAATAGATTTGCTAAAGCTTCTTCTTCCTTTCAAAACTTTGCCCTTTTCCTTTGTCCCAGAATATGCTGTTATTGGCTCTCTAAAACCTCGTGCTGTTGTTTCAAGTTTGCAGAGGAAATAAAGGGACAGAGGCAGCCCTGGGTTGAGGTCTGAGATCCACACAGAGGCTGAGGCCACCACACACAGATGAGACTAACCAGCCAGGTCAAAGGCATTTCATGTTGCCCTTACACCACAATGCTATCATTTTCAGTTCCAAGGAGACAATGAGGAGGGTGGGGATGTCATTAAGTCATTCTGCATAAGTTTACTGCAGAGTGGGTATGCACTGTTGTAATTCACAGCCTCATTGGGGAGGTAACACATGCAAACACGAATGGTATGTATTTATTTGATATGAGGCAATGGTGAACTGGAGGGTACCACACACTTTGATTGAGTCCTGATTATGTGTTAAATACTATGTGCAGCACTGGGGAGAAAAAGATAGAAAAAGACCCTCTCCTGAAGTAGATCATGGTCTAGTAGCTTGTGCATCTATATAGTGCAAAGAGAACAAGATGGGAAATCAGCATTGAAATGCACTTTAGAACTGCATGCTCCGTTATTTTGCAAACCTAATCAGATAGATTTATTGGCTCTCTCACCTTTTGTATAACTCAGTGAAGGGCTGAATTGAGTGACAGATGGGTATCTCACAGCTCCTTCATGTCTGTCAATCACACCTTTCTCTTGTGAGATGAGAAAACTCACAAGAATATGATATGGTCAAAAGCATATGAAGTCAGAGAGCCTTGAGCTGAATTTAGGATGACACTCATTCCACCTGTGTTCTTGGAAAGGTTACTTAACCTCTCTGGGCCTGCATCTCCTCTTCTAAAACAGATAACGGTAGCTGTGTGTGGCAGATAATATTAGTGGCCTCCCAGTGCCGTGTCCCTCTCTTTTTGCCACCAGAAGTTCTCCCAGTTTTGTCAGGGGGAGGAAAGTGCATAACCTAGGTGATGCCATACCCTGGATGAAGGTGGGGGTCAGCAAACTTTTCAGTTAAAGGCCAGAGAGAAAAATTTTAGAGTTTTCAGGCCACTGGGTTTTTGTCATAGGTTTGCCATTGTAGTATGGAAACCACCATACACAATACTTAAATGAATGGGTGTGGCTATGTTGCAACAGCACTTTATTTACAAAACCAGGCAGTGTTTAAATTTGGTAGGTGTCTGCCCATCCCTACTCTAAGGCCACCATGACAATCCTATTGCCTAATTTTCCCCACTTCCCTTAGGACTAAAGATATCCATCTCATCCAGTTCTGGCCAGTGATATGTAAGTAGAAGTCTGATGTGGGGGTTTCTGGGGAAGTTTTTCTTTCCTGATAAAATGGGCTCTAATGTGGCTGCCCCGTATACTGTTCTCCCAAGTCTACCTTGAATGTGAATGTGGTATATGGGGCTGATGCGATCATCTTGCAATCATGAGATGATTATCACTCAAAAGATGATTATCTTTGATGTTATCACTGAGAAGCTAAATCAATATCAGCACCACCTACCATATTACTAAACCCATAATTTTTTAGACCACTGGGGTTAGGTTTCCTACAGGCTTATTGTGAATATGAGGTGAGATTAATATACAAATCACATAGTAGAGGCTCAATAAATTGTAGTTCTCTTTATATTTTATTTCACAGAAAATTGGTATCATTCCTTTTCTGATCAGTATTGTTAACATTTTGTACAAGCCTTTTTTTTTAGAATAAGTCATCTAGAATGGATTATTTTTTTAGTCATCTCTAGTTTTACTCTAGAACTTTCTAAGACCTCAGAACGATGAGGAAAGGGAAAGACTAGAAAGAATGTCTAGTTTAGCAGGAGCCTGAGTATGAAAAAATCCCAGGTAATTGTCAAAAAAATTGTAAGAACAATCTCTATTAACTAGTAATGAAAGTGTTCTGCCTTACCTTCCTCAGCTGCTTGCCAGGTAGTTTCCTCACCCCTGCCTGCATGACTTCAGATGAGAAGAGAGGAAGCATGTAGTGTGCCTTGCATAGTGCGTGGCTCACAGGGGACCCTCAGTAGACGCCACTCTATTTTCCCTTCCTCTCTTCTCCCTGCCTTGTACTCTCACAGTCTCAGTCTATTGAAGAATCAGTCTCAATGGGGAAGGGAGCCCCAAGAAAAAGACACTGAGCCTAAAGGGGGAGGAGAGGTCAGAAAGTGATTATTCCAAGGACTGGGAGCAACAAGGAACAAAGGTTTGAAAATGTTCAGAGTCAAGCAGGTTGGAAATAAGTTTCTCAGAAGCAGGTGTCTGGGATATCTCTGTCTTAATATAGTGCTCTGTGCCTGTGTGTATCTCAGCTTCAAGTACCCGTGCCGAGACGGACAGTATCCAATAAATGTTTGTGCAAGTATGGATCCATGGGTGGGTGGGAAGATGGATGGATCACTAGGGATGGGAATGGGTAATATGAATGATGAACAGCAGTGGTCTGGCTGTCTCTTGGCCTGGTCTGGCTTCGTGAGAACTTTTCAAAGTCTCTGTTGCAACTACTCCATTTTCTGTAATAAGGTGAAAGCAGTCTCAGATAATATGTAAAGGAACTCATGTGTCCCAATAAACCCATATCTACAAAATTAGGTAGTGTTCTGAATTTGGCCTATGGGTCCTGGTTTGCCCATCCCTGCTCTGGACTATGCACCCCTGGAAGTGCCTCCTAAAACTGCAGCAGCTATGGTGCTGCCTGCCCGAGGCAGAGACGGACAAGCACAGAAAGAAACCTGGTTCCTTGACAGGTGTCTCTAATGGTGACACACCTGGAACCCACCCTTACTCTGGGCTTTTTGTCTTGTGAGATATGCAGTTTCCTCTATATTGTGTCCATATGAGTGAGCTTTTCACTTATTCGCAGCCAAGAGCATCTTAACTGCTATACTTCCTTAAGAGGAAATACTCCCTCTGGTCCATTTCCCTCACTAGTTTGCAGTGGAACATAAATGGTCTGAAGGCTGGAAGCAAGAGAAAAAGAAATTAAGAATAATGCCTGCTTGCTGAAGTTTTCCTAAAGCAAGAATTTGCTGTTGTAGATTTTAAAATCCTTTAGTAATTGCTATACTGTGAAACACCCTAACTATCACTGATCTGTTCCAGGCATGTTTACAGGGGTGTGGAGGTGATTGGGATGTGGTCCCTGCCCTTTCGGACTGGGATAACTTTACTGAGCCACTCATTTACAGTGTCTTTCATTTGTCTCTTATTGTTTCATGTGTGTGAATCTTATCTCTACTGCTTTAAAGAGCAGCTCTTTTATGGCAGGACGCTTTCTGTAGATCTTACAGAACTGGGCACTTAACAGCATACAATATATGCATGATTAGCTCACTATCTGAAGGGGTCATCTCATGAATATATTACAGAAATAAGAACCATTTGGGGTCATTTTAAATAGCCCCAGGACGATTAAGGTACCTATTGACCCCCCACCACCACCAAATTGCATTGAGTCTAACTGGGAAACGTTTTTTTTTTAATTTAGTTAATTTTGAACTTTTATACATTTTTTATCTCTAAGGAGGATATTTTCCCTGTAGCAAAACTTGGACAGTATGGACTTGTAGCAGAGAGCCCACCCTTTTGGCATATGGTTGTTGCAATCAATACGTATGCACAGGTTTACCGTTTCCTTCTAAGTTTAACAAGACATTTGTTATCAGAAGTTGGCCTGTAACTCAGGACCTGGGGCAGTTTTCAAACACATTTGAGTAAAATACATAAAAGTAGTAGGCAAGGAGATGAAATTAGGTTGTTATGGGGAACAAGGAAAAAAAAGAAAAACATCAGTCTAGTTTGGACTTGCCTTAATCATAGCCTACACGCAATGAAACGTGATAATTTCATCCTAGTTGATTTAATGGTATAATCCCTCTATTGCCTTAGTAGATAGGCCCCAATTGCCTTTTGTATGATTTGTTACAAGAAATGTGTAATTCTCTTAGAGAGTTTGGTTAAACAAAAGAGGTAGAATTTTAAACGTAGTCTTTAAAAAATGTTTTTTTTTAAAAAAATTGAAATTCCTAACAAACTCTAAGCACCTTTTAAACAATTACAGATTTATTTTCCTAACTGTGTAAATAATATGTACATACCATAGAAAGTACAAAGAAAAAACTAGATACTATGCACAAGCTCAAAATTCAAAGATAACCACTGTAAAAATTCTGGGGCAGTTCTTTCTATTTCTCTCTCTTGCACAGAGAAAAAGATACATCTATTTTAAGGTCCATGGTCAAGATCATATTGTACATCATAAACATTTTCCCACATCATTAAGAATTTTTCACTAAGCTTTGTAGATGATCTTTTTACTTATTTTTCAGTATATTATATCCTCCTCCTCCATTTAGTTTAAAAGATAAGACACTCATGGCATTTTAAAAGATTTTTAAAATAAAATTATTCACAATCCTAATATTTTAGCAGAACTAGTTCTGTGTTTCCTACTCCTCCGCTACAGGGCAGGAGCTCTTTTGTATTCTATTACCTCTCAGTTTGACCATGGGATGCTTTCTTCAGATCCCTTTCTATGATAATGGTTCTCAAGGTGTGGAGCCTGACCCACAGCAGCAGCAGCAGCAGCAGCACAGAAGTGTAAATTCTTGGGCTTCACCCCAGACCAACTGAATCAGCCACTGTATACGTGTGTGTGGTGCAGGGGCTGCGGGGAAGGGGTTGCTGGTGGAAAGAGGAGGGGGAGGAGTAGGAGGGGAAGCAATCTGTGTTGTTTTTTTTACAAGCCATCCGAGCAGTGCTGATGCACACGACAGTTTAAAAACCACTGTCCTATGGCATCAACAATCTGCAGAACAATCTCTGGGAAACAATTTGCAAAACTGCCTTTCTGACAAGCTTCCGTATTTCCTGGAAGGAAGATACAAACTGCTGGCTGCCTCTGTTCCCTCAGGTGTTTGATAGGGATATCAGCTTCCTCCCAGGATAAGAATTAAATATAATAATTATTAAAAGTGTTTTGTAAACTATTAAGTGGGAAAGTGATAGCTAGATGCTAATTATTGTAATGGTGACCTTGAATTTGAGCTGAAAGATTTATATTACTAAAATGTGGGGAAGGCCAAGTGGAATGTGGACACAGATGTTTCTTAACTTTCACATATTCAAATTTTATGCAACCCGATTTCACACATTACACAGGCCACCCCTAAAATGCCTTTCCCACACCAAATCTGGAATTTCCTACGCTTGTGGTTTCGTGAGCAGTCTGAGGAGTCCCACGGCTGCACCACCTGCCAACCCACAGCTCTGCCTTGGCAGGATCCCATCTTTTTCTACTTCACAGTTTTTGTGCATATTTTATTGTATCTTGCCATCATCTCTTACAAAAAAAACAAGAAAGAAACAGTAAAAGACACAGTTCTCAGCCATGTTTAGTTTCTATTGCATGTCTTTGGCAGTCTTAGGCTATGGCTGTATGTCCTAGTATACAAATTAGTGTTTCTTTCCAGTTCTGCTCTGCTTTCTGAGCTATCTCTGCTTCCTCTGGCCAGTTTGTTCTCCTTGGCCCTTCCTAGTCTTGATGTCTGGTGCTCCTTAGGTGCCTGGTAATCCCTAGTTGTCTGTTCATATTTTTATGATTTTAGGTGCCTGGCATGGGCTCCCTCTACAGGCCTCTCCCCTAAAAGAAAGGGCAGCTGTGATCTTCTCTGAGTAGCTAGGGCTTTGACCAAGACACTCCACTTTAAGGACTTGGACATGGGACAGACAGGCAGGCTGAAGACCTCTTACCCTCTCCACCCCCGTGTCCTCTCCGCATGGCCAGACAGGGAGGGCTCTCCTTGGCGTTGGAGAACTTCAATGAATTTTTTTACCTACGCAATGATGACTTTCACTGTTTATTCCTTCCGAGTCCATTTTGGAAGTTTCGATTTATCTCTCTTAGCCCTCCACTCCCACACATCACTCTCCCTCCCCAGGTGGGAAGTTCACATCACTTGGAGGGACATTCTCCTGGGCTATAATCCAGGGTCTATGGCTCCTGCTATTTGACCACTCGGTGGTGGTGACTTGGGCAAGTCAAGGGCAGGACTGGCTTTATTCTTCTTGATACAGGTCTGTAATTAATTAGCCGGATAATTAATTATCTCAGGGCCTCTGACTGCTCTTGGCCTCCTACTGCTCAGTCACTCTGGCTGAGCTGGCAGTTTCTTTTCATCTTTTATCTTTCTTTCTGATGCAATCTATTTTTATAGCTTATCCTAGAACAATAGTTTGTAGGCATAGTGCCTGAACCAGCAGCATTAGCACACCTGGGAACTTAGAAATACAAATTGCTTATACATAATATAGCTGATAAGCATTTGATTATTTCTAGATTTTTGAGTATCAAAAATAAAGCTGCTGTGAACATATCTTTTCATTTCTACCAGGTAAATACAGAAGTAGAATTACAGGACATATCCAATCTGATACAATCCAAAATTCTTCATATTATGATCTCCTGATGATATTGTTATAGATTTATTCTTGTTATGGTTGCCAGGTAAATATAATAAGCCCAAAACACTACATTGGGAACATACTTATACTAAAAAAATATATTCATTCTTTATCTGAAATCCAAATCTGATTTGGTGTCATGTATTATTTATTCTTATTTTTTGCTAAATAGGCAAACCCTAATTTCTTTTTATTATCATTTACATTATGTTAAGGATATTGAAGGGTGGAAAAAGCTAGACTGACCTGTATGATCATTCTACCCTCCTAATCCAAGATAGAAATTTAGCAAAAACTGATAGCATCACAATCTATTTATCAGGCTGCTGTTCCTGTGTGAAATACCCTGCCCGTGCCAGTAATTTTACACTCTCATCAGAAAGTCCTCCTTCCTAACACTAAATCAATACCTTGTGCCTAAAAAATGTCATTTCAAGGTGGTTAAGAAAAGAATTTGAGATAAGAAATCAGTTTAAAAAAGAAATATTTTGTCTGTATTTAATGTTTAACTGTTTTCAAAATTTTTAATAATCATATATATCATATAACACTAAGGTTTCTATTTTTAATCCAAGATTAAAACATTTATAACCTTTCCTAGGTACTTTATAATTTTTTTTAGCTCTTGGGGATAAAATTCCTCACATAATGTGTAAGGCTATTGCTTGATTTTTATATATTAAACTTTTCATATACATTTTCAGAAACTCATTAAACACAAAAATAGAACAGCTTCCAAAAAGATATAATGAGCAGGAAAAAAATTCAATGTAACTATTAGGTCCTTGGGCTAGAAAAATAAATATCAAAGTGTTTTATTAGCTTTCTAGCAAGCTTAACCAATTTTCTTAGCCTGCTGTAAGTTTTTATGAGGCAAAGTGTCCTAGTGTAGTTAGCTCCCTCTTAGCAGTTATGGATGTTATGAGCCTATCATACATTCTGCTTATGAATATTTTGAACTTGTGTCTCTTTATCCTGTAATTTTTAAAATGTGGGCTCCTTCTACCCCATGGTTTTGGTACAATTTCTTGTGGTGAGTTTGTGGCAGGATACCACCCTGGTTTTGAGGCTTCTGGCAGAACATTATTCTTGTAGGGCTGTGGTTGCTACTAAGTTATTGCTCAGGAATCATGTCCAAAGCCTAGCCCCAGTTTGGGTTTTGCCTATGTATTAAATACTGTTAGTGGTTTTAGTTCTTTCATTGTTCCTATTTGAATAAAATGAAACAGGTTTTCTGAAGGTGGTAGGAAAAGTTGCTGTGAAACAGGATTTCCGAAGGTGGTGGGAAAAGTTCTAGGTCCAGTAAAACCCAGGTTGCTTACATCCACTGAAGTGACTTCTATTCTCTAGAGAGGCAAGAAAAATTCTGCCTCAAAATGGTTTTTTTTGTATCTGGTAGAATCATTAATGATGATAATCAGCATTTACAATTACCAGGTGAAGCATTAGTCTAAAAACCTAGCAGGTACCATATTTTGACATGTATATTGTGCACTTTTTTGCCCAAATTTTTGAGGGAAAAATAAGGATGCACATTACACATGGTATAACAATTACATATCATGGGTATAATAATGGGTATGATAATCCCATGTATAATGCACACAAAAACGTAGGTATGCATTATACAAGGCAAAATTTGTATTTCTTGCTTGATATGAGTCATAATCATAAGCAGTATAATTTATCACCCAATCTATAAGCAAGATGCTTTACATACATTATTCAGTCTTCAGAACTCTCTGAGAGGGGTATTTAGAAATCAGAAAAACTAGGCACTGACAAGTTAAGAAGCATACCCAAGATTATGCAGGTGGTAAGTCATAGAACAGAGGTTTAAACCCAGGCTCTCAACCCTTTTTCATGTAATGCAACTGAATCACTTCTCATACATAAGGACTTGATCACTTACTATCTTATTTCACTTTAACAACCACCTCCATGGGAAGAATAGAAAGTACTATTGTCTTCACCTTAAAGGGAAGGAAAATGACACATAGAGGTCAAACAGCTTGCCCAGTTAATGGTGGAGTCTGCCTTAACCCGGCAGAGTTGGCCCAGAGTCCCCACTTTCTGGCCATTAATGTAATACCTTTCTGCTGTCCATCTACCCTGTGCCTGGGTGACGTTACATAGAGAGAACATAGTTTTAAATCCTTCCACTCAAAGCATACCTTAAGAGGGTCATCATCCTTGAATTCTTAGTTCCTACAGTCACTGTTTATACCTAATCTAATCACAATGAGGAAAGAGGGTGTTGTCAAATATCCAAGAACTCAGAAAGCCTTAGTTTATGGCAGCAAACATTGATGTTCAAAGAGTCACTGTCCTCAAGTTTTACATTCCAAACCACACTTCCCAATAAAAATGCTCCTCCACAATGAGTTCCACAGTGAGCTCCAGGCCTGGATCCCAGGCCACCAGTTCCATGGGAGGGTGTCAATCATAACCCCATGGAAATTTGGCAAGTTGTTCAGACAACCCATGGAGCAGTTGCTCCATCAAGCTGCCTCTGATGGCAAAGCCAGATAGGCTTCTCTGGGCACCAGCTGACCTTCTCCGGCTCACCTGTGCAGAGCTCTCCTCTTCTTTTTCCCTTCCTCTCCTGGTCACCAGTTCCCTGCACAAATGCTTCTCCTTGCCAAGAAGATACATTGACTGAAATGATCAGATAAATACGCTAATAGTTTATCTTGGCAAATCACTGTTATGTCACTTCAGGTCTCTACAAAATTTCCTCCAACTACTTCCAGTCTTATACACTTATAATCAGAATCTTAAAGCCTCTAGATGCAGGTTGAGCTCAGATTCTAATTTCAAATCTCCACTGGCTCACACTTGGGACACGTTCTATCTTCCATCTCCAGCTGGCCCATTCTTGTGCCCTTTCTGCTAGAATGAATGTTTCCCCACATTCGTCTCCACATTTTTCACACCT
This sequence comes from Trachops cirrhosus, assembly GCA_028533065.1. NCBI lineage: Eukaryota > Metazoa > Chordata > Mammalia > Chiroptera > Phyllostomidae > Trachops > Trachops cirrhosus. The sequence continues at coordinate 51,649,225 of CM052543.1, read as the reverse complement.
ACACTAGTAGAATTTATAGCTTAATTTACAGACTTGCCCCAAGAGCAAACAAAAGGGAATTGGGTTCAGGGCCTGCCTACTGGGCAGGAAATAGCCAAAGCCCCCATTTTTTACCTTTTTGCACATTTTCCCTCCTTTGCCCTCCTTCTCCATTTGGCAGACTTGCCTTCTAGTGGTCTCTGCTTAACTTTTTCAGCACCCAGAACTTGATCACTGCCTAGTTAAGGTTCAACAAAAAATGTCTAAATGAGGTTTTGGCAACAAGCAGCCAGCCTTAGCCGGGGCTGCTGACTTTACTAAAGGCTCCCAGGGAGGCAGCTGGCCTCAGCTTGCCATTTGCGATTTGCTGAGCAGCACCAGGACCAGCACTGACAGCAAATGTGAGTCTGCACTAACCTGGTAGACACCACTCATCCCACCATAATGACTCCCTGGGACTCTGTCACACCCAGTCCACAAGCCACCCAGGGATATTTTGACAGCTGTACCTTGCAGGTAGCTGGCCTCAGCCCATGCTTCAGACTTTCCTGGTAATTCCCAGGGTCTGTGGGCCATGGGCACACAGCAGCCAGCCTTGGTGTGCCGTATGCCTCTTACTGGGCCACGCTGGCCCAGTGCTGGTGGCAGCGAGTCTTGGCTCACAGCATGGCCTCTCCTATATGCCTCTGGGCCCAGCACAGGCAGCTACTAACCACAGATCACTTTGTAGCTCTAACCAGGTAACCCTAGGTTGGACACAAGCAATGACAGGCCTTGGCCTGCACCAGAGCCCATCCCAACACACCCAGTGGCTGACTTCAGACACAAGTATAACACCTGATTAGTTCCACAAATGGCATACCCAAAGTGTGGTCTCAGCAAGCACCAGAGTCCTGCTGGAGCAAACACCGCTCAGTGGGGTAAGCACCCACAAACTAGCTCATATAATGTGTGTGTGGCCAATCCTCACAGCTAATCAGCTTGAGGGTGAACCCTACCCTCTGGTGTGACAACAGCAATCAAGGCTTGACTGCAACAGGAGGGCATGCACAACACACACAGGGACACTCCAGGAGCACCCAGTTCAGGTGATGAGGAAGACAGCACCACTCAGTCCCCACAGAATACCTACTACATAAAGGCCACTCTGCCAAGACTGGGAGAAGTAGCAGATCTACCCAATATAGAGAAACAAACACAGGGAGGCAGCCAAAATGAGGAGGCAAAGAAACATGTCCCAAATGAAAGTATAGGAGAAAAACTCCAGAAAAACAACTAAACAAAATGAAGGCAAGGAATCTATCAATGCAGAGTTCAAAATACTGATTATAAGAATGTTTGTGGAACTTAGAGGAAGAATAGATGAACACAGCGGGAACTTCGACAAGGAGATAGTAAACGTAAAAAGGACATAGAAACCATGAAAAAGAACAAGTCATAAATGAAGAATATAATAACTGAAAAAAATTATACTAGAAGGAATCAATATCAGACTAGATCAAGGATGTCAAACCCATTTTCACTGGGGACCACATCAGCCTCATGGTTGCCTTCAAAGGGCTGAATATAATTTCATCTTCTTAACAGTTAAAGAAGTAGTTACATATATACAGTCCTAAAATTATTTCAGTCCTTTGAAGGCAACCACAAGGCTAATGTGGCCCCTGGTGAAAATGAGTTTGACACCCCTAGATTAAATGAAGCAGAGGATTGAATCAGTGATTTGGCAGACAGGGTAGAGGAAGACACTCAATCAGAACAGCAAAAAGAAAAAAGAATGTAAAATAATTAGGATGGTTTAAGGGACCTCTGGGACAACATCAAGCATAACAACATCTACAACATAGGGGTACCACAAGGAGAAGAGAGAGAACAAAGAATTGAGAACTTATTTGAAGAAAAAAGACATATAAATCTAGGAAGCATAGGCAGTGCCAAACAAGATGAATCCAAAGAGGCCCACACCAAGACACATCATAATTAAAATGACAAAGATGAAAGACAAAGAGAGAATCTTAAAAGCACTAAGAAAAAAATATTCAGTTATCTACAAGGGAGTTCCCATATGACTGACAACTGATTTCTCAATAGAAACTTTGCAGGCCAGAGGGAGTGGCAAGAAATATTCAAAGTGATGAAAATCAAGGACCTACAACCAAGATTACTCTACCCAGCAAACCTATCATTTAGAATCAAAGGAGAGATAAAGAACTTTCCAGAAAAGAAAAAGCTAAAGAAGTTCACCACCACCAAACCAGTATTACAAGAATGTTAAAGGAGCTCCTTAAGAAAAAGGGCAGGGAAATAACATAAATATGAATAATAAAATGGCAATGACTACCTATCTATTAATAATCACTTTAAATGTAAATGGATTAAAAGCTCCAATCAAAATACATATGGAGGCTGAATGGATACAGAAACAAGAACCATGCACATTCTGTCTACAAGAGACCCACTTCAGATAGAAAGACATACACAGACTGAACATAAAGGGATGGAAAAAGAATTTCATGTAAATGAAAATGAAAAATAAAGCTGGAGTAGCAATACTTATATGAGACAAAATAGACTTTAAAAAAGGCTATAATAAGAACAAAGAAAGACATTTCATAATGGTAAAGGGATCAATCCAACATAAAGATATAATCCTTATGAACATTAATGCATGCAACATAGATGTACCTAAACATATAAAGCAAATATTGATGGACAGGGAAATATTGACAGTTGTGCAATCATAGTAGGGGAATTTAATACCTCATTGAATTCAAGAAATATATCTTCCTGACAGAAAATCATCAAGGAAACAGCAGCCTTATATGACACATTAGACCACGTGGATTTTTTAATTAATATATTTTAATGATTATGCTATTACAGTTGTCCCATCACCACCCATTCATTCCCCTCCACCCTGAACACCCTCTCCCACCCACATTTCCGCCTTTAGTTCATGTCCATGTGTCATAAGTTCCTTAGCTTCTACATTTCCCCTACTATTCTTGCCCTCCCCCTATCTATTTTCTACCTACCATCTATGCTACTTATTCTCTGTACCTTCCCCCCTCTCTCCTCCTCCCA
>CM052543.1:51598704-51645662 GCA_028533065.1 Trachops cirrhosus | reverse complement strand
AGCTGACAGTCTGATGGGAACTCCTTTGTAGGTTACTATCCCCTTATCTCTTGCTGTTTCTAGTATTCTCTCCTTCATTTTTACCTTGGCTAATGTAATTATGATGTGCCTTGGTGTGTTCCTCCTTGGGTCCAACTTCTTTGGGACTCTCTGAGCTTCCTGGACTTCCTGTAATTCTATTTCCTTTGCCAGATTGGGGAAGTTCTCCTTTATTATTTGTTCAAATATCTTTTCCACTTGTTGTTCTTCCTCTTCCCCTTCTGGTACCCCTATAATGCGGATATTGGAACATCTCAAGATGTCCTGGAGGTTCCTAAGCCTCATTTTTCTTAATTCTTATTTCTTCATTCTTTTCTGGTTGTATATTTTTTTCTTCCTTCTGGTCCACTCCATTGATGTGAGACCCATCTTCCATTCCATCACAATTGGTTCCCTGTTCATTTTTCTTCATTTCACTTATTGTAGCCTTCATTTTTTCATCTAGTTTGCTACCAAAATCAACCAATTCTGTGAGCATGCTGATCACCAGTGCTTTGCACTGTGCATCTGATAGGTTGGCTATCTCTTGGTCACTTAAAAGGATGGGTTCTGGGGCTTTCAAATGATCTTCTGTTTGAGCCATCTCTTTGTTTTTTGTGTTTTTTTTGGTCTGGTCGCACCTGTTATGTATGAGGGGCAGAGCCTTAGGTGTTCACCAGGACGGGGCACTCCAGTCACTTGATTGTGACACTGTATGTGGGGGTAGGGCCAAGAAGGAACAATGGCGCATGCTTTGCTCCACTCTGTAGGACCTCAGTCCCTTCAGCCACTTTCCCCGAGCAAACCTGGCCCCTCTGGTGCCTATTCCCATGTGGTTGGGCCTGTGCACCCTGCAGGACCTTCCTTTTCAATCAGTGCCCCACGGCTCCGTTTCCCGGCGCTGGGACCCTGAGTTGCGTGCAATGCCTTGCTTCACGATCACCGCTTCACAGGGTCTGCCAGTCACCGCCACCCGGCTGGGGCCCGCCAGCCACTGCTTGTGTGCCCAGGGTCTGCCTGCTGCAGTGCCTTTGGAGCGTCTGGTCCCAACGCTCTCTGCTCTCTGCTCTGTGACCCAGGCCAGGCTGCCCGACTCTGCCCCTCCTACCGTCAGCATGAATGTGTCTAATTTAACTCCTTGGGTGTCCAACTTCCATACAGTTCAATTTTATGTCAGTTCTGGTTGTTATTCTGTTTGTAAATTGTTGGCCCTATCTTCGTTGTGTGAGGAGGCACAGTGCTTCTACCTATGCCTCCATCTTGGCCGGAAGTCTTAGACCACATGGATTTAATTGATATTTTTAGAGCATTTCATCCCAAAACAACACAATACACATTCTTTTCATGTGGAACATTTTCTAGAATAGACCACATGTTAAGCCACAAAACAAATCTCAATAAATTTAAGAAGATTTAAATTATATCAAGCATCTTCTCCAACCACAATGATATAAAACTGGAAATCAATTACAAGAAAAATACTGAAAAACACAAACACATGGAGGCTAAATAACATGCTACAAAACAATGAATGGGTTAGCAATGAGATCAAGGAAGAAATTAAAAGATACCTTGAGACAAATGAAAATGAAAACACAATGACCCAAAACCTGCAGAACACAGTGAAAGCAATCCTAAGAGGGAAATTCATAGCAATACAGGCCTACCTGAAGAAACAAGAAAGATCTCAAGTAAACAATTTTGCTTTACACCTAAAGGAACTAGAAAAAGAACAGCAAACAAAGCCCAAACTGAGTAGAAAAGGAAATAATGAAGATCAGAGCAAAAATAAACAAAATAGAGTATAAAAATAATATAAAAAATCAATTAAATCAAGAGTTGGTTTTTTGAAAAGATAAATGAAATTGATAAACCTTTAGCCAGACTCATCAATAAAAAAAGAGAGAGGGCCCAAATAAATAAAATCAGAAATGAAAGAGAAGTGATAACTGACACCACAGAAGGATCATAAGAAAACACTTTGAACAATTATAGGCAAGAAATTGGACAATCCAGAAGAAATGCATAAATTCCTAGAAGCATATACTTTTCCAAGACTGAATCAAGAAAAAATCTAAACAGACCAGTTACTGTAACAAAATCAAATAAGTAATCAAAAAACTCCCAACAGACAAAAGTCCTGAACCAAATGGCTTCATAGATGAATTTTTGCTGTTGAATTTTACCAAACATTCAAAGAATTAACACTTATCCTTTCAAACTATTCCAAAAAGAAATTAGAGGCCAGCATTACCCTGATTCTGAAACCACACAAAGGCATTACAAAAAAAGAGAAAATTGTAGGCCAATATGCCTGATGAACATATATGCAAAAATCTTCAAGAAAATATTAGCAAACTGAATTCAGCAATACATTAAAAAGATCATACACCATGATCAAGTAGGATTTGCCCCAGGGATGCAAGCCTAGGTCAATATCTGCAAATCAATTAACCATGTTACACCACATAAACAAAATGAAGGATAAAAACCATATGATCATATCAATAGACACAGAAAAAACACTTGACAAAATCCAGCATCCATATGATAAAAAAGAAACTCTTAGCAAAGTGGGACTAGAGGGAACATACGTCAACATAATAAAGGCCATATATGACAAACCCACTAACATCATATGATGTTATGAGCTAACATCATACTCAACGGGGAAAAGTTAAAAGTGTTTTCCTTAAGATCAGGAACAAGACAAGGATGTCCACTGTTGCCACTTTTATTCAAAATAGTATTGGAAGTTTTAGCCACAGCAATCGGAAGGAAGGAAGGGAGAAAGGAGGGAAGAAAAAGCATCCAAATTGAAAAGGAAGAAGTAAAACTGTCACTATTTGCAGATGACATGATACTATATATAGAGAAACCTAAAGATTCCACCAAAAAAAAACCCTATCAGAACTGATAAATGAATTTAGTAAAGTAGCAGGATACAAAAGTAATATTCAGAAATTGGTTGCAAATTTTTTACACCAATAATGAACTATCAGAAAGAGACATTAAGAAAACAATCCTATTGATAGTTATGTCAAAAAAAAAACCTGGGAATAAATTTAACCAAAGAGGTAAAAGACCTGTACTCAGAAGACTATAAGACAGTAAGGAAAGTATACACTTGCTCATGGACAGGAAGCATTAACATTGTTAAAATGTCCATGCTACCCAAAGCAATCTGTAGATTTAATGCAATCTTTATCGAACTACCCATGGCATTTTTCACAGAACTAGAATACATTTATTTGGAACCATGAAAGACTCCATATAGCTATAGCGAGACTCCCTGAGTCTGTCAGGTTTACTATGTGGCCCCTTTTTTCATCCACAGACGTATTAACTCTTTTAGGCCACTAGGGTGTAATTAGGTAAATCACTGCTTATAAAATGAGCTGTGAAATTGAGTAAGTCTCCACTCCATTGCACTAAATGGCAGTGTAGATGTCCACTAGAGTTCTCATGACTTCTAAGACTTCTGGAATGTAACATAAGCAAAGAGAGAACCTCATCAAATCAGTGCCCCCTCAGCCATTTCGTATTTTATAAAAGCAGATGCTCTGGACTCATTTGCTCATTTTCTCCAATATCCTTTGTGCTCTGCTCAGGGCCAAAGATGAGTTAGGTGATGAGGGTACACCAGGTAAACACAAAATAAAACTCCCTACCATAAGAGTCCCAGAGCCTCGGTGGGGATTCAAGCCTCAGGCTCCATTTCTATTTCTGGTGACTTGACCTGCCTGTCTCTACATTACAGGCTGGAAAAGTATTGTCCCTCTCTTCCCATTTAATTTCTCACCCCCTTTGACAGTGAGGTGGAAATGAGATAGACTGGGTGCAAATTCTCCTTCCCACCCAGTATTTGTCATTTCTTAACCTGTAGTCATCTCAGCTGCCTTGTCTGTAAAATTGAAGATAATATTTAATGTCTGTTTTGCCTGGAGCATAAAGGATAGCTATTTTAATAACTCGAATGAGATACAATAGTTGTCTAATAAGTAGTACCAATTAACATGGTACTTCTTTGTGTTCAATCCCAGACTCATAGGGCTTGATAAATCAAAGTGAGCGTTAATGGGTGTGAAGGGTCATTTTCCCTGGCTCCTTTCTCTGTACCACGCAAACCCTGTTTGTGCAAGCCTTTCTGTTCTGTCCTAAGGAGCTGAGGGTGTGTCTGCTCCTCGGCCTGGCCAACTTCTACCTGCTGAAGTTTCCTGTGCAGCCAGAGGTCAAGCAGTTGGCAAAGTCAAGCCAGCCAGCTGCTGTGAAGTGATACTTCTGAAGGAAATCCTGGATCGGTCCCACAAGGGAGTAGCAAACTGCAGCCTGGATTAACCCAGGCTGTTCATCGGTGCACTTCAGCTGCTCGTCCACTCTCTGCTGGGCAGCTGGGCAAGAAACTTCAAGACTGCCACTCCCCACTGCCCAGAACAGGCAGAGGGAACACTGGGAATTCCTAATCAGTGCATGCTGTCGTTCCCAGAAAAGGGATTAAGCGTGCCCTGATGGAGTTTACTCTTTCATCGATCTGTCTGGGGGAGAGCAGTGGAAGAGAGAAGGGACCTAAGCAGTCCATTCCTCACCTCCTTAAAAATTCTTTCAAGCTGCTCCAATCCGCCATCAACACTGGCTCTGAGCAAGCAGTCTATGGCATCAAATGTGTCTGTGTGCTTGTAAAATGAGGGAAATAATGCCAACCTCAGAGGGTTGCTATGAGTAAATGAGAGATCACACGTGAAAGCTATTACCAAACTGCCTGGGCCATGGTAATACACAACATGTAGTTTTCCCTTCTTAATAATTTTTTGTGAGGTAGTATTACATAATGTGCAGAAAACAAGCCCATTAGTCTCTATCAGAATTCTCTCGTTGTAGGTGACTTAAAACTGACTCGAACTAGATTAGGAAAATTTTTTAAAAAGGAATTTGTTGGCTCATGGAACTCATAGCCATGGCTAGATCTAGAGACTCAGATGAAGTCTTCAGGGCTCTGTTCCTCTTTCTCTATCTCTTAACTGGCTCTGCTTGGCTCTCATTCTTTTTGCTGTTGACTTCCTTCTCTCCTGCCGAGATAGCATCTCCCCATGTGGGAAGGAAGACAGGCACGAGAATCATGATTCAAAGGAAGAGGCCACACTATCTCCCAGTGTCCATGATTTCAGTCTCATGGCAGGACTTTAACTCTGTGTGGGTCACATGCTCATCCCTGAGACCAGGAGTCAACAAACTATCGAACAACAAACCAGGACCCACAGGCCAAGTCCAGTCAATGTCTCCTGCTTTGGGTCAGTACATGGGCTAATAATAAATGGTCCTGTCATTTTTAAATGGTTAGGAAAAAAATCAAAAAGAGGGTAATATTTTCTAACACTTAAAATTCAAATTTCAGTGCCCATAAATTTCACTTTTATGGAACATACCACACCCATTCATTTATGTATCTCTGTTTTTGGCTACAAAGGTAGAACTGAGTAATGGTGATAGGGACTGTATAGCTCACAAAGCCTAAAATATTGTTATCTTCTCTTTACAGAAAAATTTTGCTAACCCTACTCTAGACCGATTATGGCAAACTGGAAGACAGGACACTCTGGCCAGATGTGAGTCATGTGCCCACCCCTATAGCTAGGAGACAGGTAAAGTAAAAAGAATAATACTGCTGTAATCACTTCATTTGAATTAGTTTATTTAATCATTGCAGGAACCTTTATAATCCTCACTTGATAGACAAAGAAACTAAGGCACAGAAGGTTAAGGAATCTGTCCAAAGTTATATAGGTAATAAGTGGTAGATCTGAGATTTGAATCAGGCTGTCTGGCTCTAGAGTTCACTCTCTGACTGCTATAGGGTCTGCTCTAGCAAATTGTTGGGGGTTGGGGGGTAGGTAGGATGGGTTTCCTGGGGAAAGAGGGGTGCTGGGGAAAATAATCATCAGATATCCATAACACTGTCAGATCAATGTGAGTCTGAAAATCCTTTATTTAATTTCTTAGGACCTTAATTTTTTCATCCGGTGTGAAACAGATAAGATCTGCCCTTTGGGGTGGTAGTAATGATAATGGCTAACATTCATTGAGCACTGAACTCGGGGCTAATACTAAGTACCTTATGTATATTGTCTCACTAAGGAAACCAACCAAAGGTTCATAGATTGCCCACAGTTGCACGGCGAAGCTGTGCCAGGGCTTTGGTCAGACGCCAGGTCTGACCACTACAGAGCACTGCCTCACATCAGAGAGGACGAAGAGAGATAAGATATCAGATGGACTTAGCAGAGAGCCTGACACATTGTAGGCACTCAGTTAAGCTTAGTTTCCTTTCTTCTTCTTTGTTCACTTTTCCCATTCACATTACGGAGATTTGAGTAAAGAATCTATGTGTATCCTTGAAGAGTCCTATTGCCTTTATCTTTTATATAAAGCAATGTTTAAAAATCTCCATTTAATCAGTCTTGTTGTCAGAAAGGCAGAGCAAAAACTAGTGAAGGTTTAGAGAAGGGCACAGGGAAAATAATTTTCAGCATCCATGGCAGAAGAGTGTGCCGTGAAAAGAGGAATTCCAAACCCTGGGACATTTCATTTGGAAAGGAAAGCTCCCAGAGGCATGATGTTTACAGTATAATAAGCTGACGACAGGTATAGGAAAGGCTAATCAAAACTCGGTATTTACTTTTGCCCCCCAAAATACAAGAACCAGACTGTTGAACTCATTGTACAATAGCTGCGTCACCTTCCACTTTGGAACACTATCAAAGTGAGCTTTACCCTCCCTTCCTACTGACTATGGGCCAAACCACACCTTCAGTCCCTGTCAGTACACAAGACACTGCACTCTACACGTACTGCTCAGAATCTGACGGTTCTCAGCTGGAAGATGCACTGGGGTCCTGCAGTCCAGCCTCTTGGCGTGTAAATTCAGCTGAAGTTCAGCGAGGTGAAATGATTTGTTCAAATCTGCAAGATGAGCTCATGGAATATCTAGATTTAATTTGGCCTTGGGGTCAGAGGAACTAGATCAGTCCTGGTTAGACCTAAAAGACCTTTCTCAGACTCAGCACTCCCATCTTTTCCTATTTTTTTAAATTGAAGCTATCATGGTGATACTGGTCAATCAAACCGTGCTGGTGTAGTCGGAGAGTCAAGTAATAAAAGTGGCCTGATTCTCAGTTCAGTGCTCTGTCCTCTTAAGTCACTCTGCTCCTTGGAATAACTGATGTAGGAAAAAAGTGCAATGCTCAATTATTGGGAAAAAAAAAAGATGCTGCACCCCTTACCCCTTTCCTTCCCCTCACCAACAATAAAGTACAAAGTTCAAAAGAAAGCAACTTGAAAATGGTGAACGCTGGACTCGGAGACCTTTCCTGGAGTGAAACCTGTGATCAGACACTGGCCAGGGCAATCCTTGAACAACTTGGTTGCCATCCAAGTCTGTTTTCAGTGGGGAATAAAGTTCATGTTTTGGAGGCAGTATCCTTGACTTTTTATCCTGTTATTCAAATATTTCCTAATAATCTTCAGCATTTATACACTCAAGAGACCTTGAAGGAAAAGGATGCAGGGCTCCAACTTTTTTTCCTTCCTTTTGCTAATGAATAGATGTTTTCTTTCTGATTTCACTGGCCCTATCACCCTATTTTTTTTTCATACCTGAATAACCCTACAAGGAGGAGGTCAAACGGCAAATAAGAAACTGTAAGTTACAAAGTTTTAGGTTGGATTTAATGCTATGAGTACCTTGCAACATGAAAAACATTTAAGTAGAGAGGAATTGAAATGTTGGCAAATAAATACATAAGGCATAAATTTCTTAGAGTAAGTATGGGTGTTTCTGGTGCCACCTATTGGTTGTACTGTAAGGTTGAACTACATGCAGTATTGGTCAAGGAAATGAAATTACACTGTAGCAGTCACAGTGATAAATTTCAGCAGGCGGGCTGAATGTTGAAAGAGGGAGACTGTTGCTTTAACATTATCTTTAATCACAGGTATTTAAACATGCAGGACCGTTTTTGCTGATTTTTTGCTTTAATTTGTTCACTGGTTAAATGTGTAGAAAGGAATATATATATAATGAGGCATAATTTTGAGGATCTCTGAGATTAATGAACCACTCAATAATCAGATTCAAATGACTTTTGTGTCTTTGGATTCAGAACGGGTGTGGGTGCCCTGTCCAGTCTCCGGAGCTATTGCGAGAGTTGGCTACTACAACTCCCAGCTACACCCTTCTCTGGAGAATTGCCCTTGTCTCAGAGGAAGCCACTTTGACCAGGAGGCTACATGCATGTGGCTTCCACAGCTGGTGGCCAGTACCTGTCGTGGTGGGTACAAATGGCCAGTCCCCCTAACCTTAAGGCAAGATTAACCCTGTGGTGTAGTTTGTGCTCCAGAGCTCCCCATGGGATCAAGCTGAAGCTAGGCTCCTGCTGAAGCCAAAATCTTGTGGAGTGCCCTTTCCCTGTCCTATCTCATTTCTCTCATTCTTCTTGAAACCACTCAGTAAGTCACTTAAACACAATTTACGCCAGGCTCTGCTCCTAAGGAATCTGCCCTAAGATAAGAACGATCCTATGGAAAACTGCATCTTTCGAATGAGGAAAGCCATGAGAGTAAAACAGCCCTGGCATGAGGGGGTCTGTGAATGTGGGGGTCTGTGAATTTGGTTTCCTCAGCATCTTTGGGAGGCAAACACTGGGCAAAGCAACTTTTCTCCATAGGTAACAAAGCCCAGACTGAAGGAGAGCAGCAGCCATGCCGCGTTATGGGCCCAAAGACCTGGGTGATGATACAAAATAGATCTTTGAAATGGCACTATGCCTGAGTTTTCTGAGAAATGCATTTAGCTTCAAAATAGTACATCCGTGCTGGCATTAGACCTAGTACTCCCAGGGGCAATGAAAAATAACCTGGAATTGGAGGACTTGAGGCTTTACACATTTCTGCATCAGCTAGAGGAGCCAGGCCTTTGTAGCTTATGCCAAAGGAGAACCCAGGGGAAAGGAAAAAACTCTGCCAGAGGACAATTCTGGAAATCTCATAAGAATTGTTGGTTGATTTAGTTGGGTTTCGATTGTAGAAGTTCCAGGTGGTTCTCTGGAAGTAGCAGTGCCAAGTAAGAAAATGGGAGCTTTGGGTCTAGTCAGACCTGGGTTTGAATTCTCCTCCACTTACTGACTCAGTTTCCTTATCTTCAAAATGGGGATCATAATATTTACCTCCCAGAGTTGTTGGGGGATGTTGTTTGGGGGATGGCGGTGGTTCAGAAGCAGTGTCAGTTCAGCACTTGCTATACACGAGTCAGTGAATAAAGGGTAGCTATTTTTCTACGCTAGAGCTATAGCATGTACTGATCAGTCTAATCTCAGTCACTAGTAAAGGTAATATTTTTGGCTAGTACATTCCTTCATTCATTTTTGAATCCAATGAGAAAAAGGATGCTGTTTAATTAGGACCTTATTGGGGACCCCCAAAAAGCTATTTTAATTTTCTATTAATATGCAAATTACTACAATCCTCACTTGGTAAAAATCAATGGGAAGTTGAAGATAATGTAAGGCTACCCTATATGGTTGAGCAGATTGTACCGTATACAGAGGTGTCCCACTGTGGGCAAGTGGGGCTAAAATATAGCCTTGCTTCTCTCACCAAGCCATGAACCCTATGGTCAGTGTCCACCTAGAGGGGACAGTTGTACTAATTCTCACAGAAAATGGGCTAGTAGGAGCCCTGACGTGGTGCATGCCCTTTTGTTCAGGTTTAAGGTCCCTCTTACAGGCAGAGGGGATTATGAGTGAGGACCTGCTACAGAGAACACCTAGGCATCGTGCTCTCTAGACCTAAATTCTCCCAACTACATGCCCTACTTTTCACAGACAAAGCCTGATGAAGGCATTTTAGGCCCCAGAAATTAGCTGGCAGGGGTGGCCTCAAAATATACCCAGCTCAGATATTCTGATATCACTAATATTCAAGGCAGGGTCTGAAAAAGTACCAACACCATTACTTGCGGTACAAGATGGAAAATGCATTTCCTAAGCCATACACCTGATCTTGTAGATTCTGCAGTCTCTAGAGGTTAAATTAAGGAACAGCTGTTGAAATAATATTAATCACTTCCTCACAGGCTTGTTGACCGTAAAGAGTTCCTTGGTCAAGGGTTCCCTTCAAAGTCTGCATGGGAGTCATGGTTAAGTGTTGAATGTTCCTCAGAAAGGCTCTTCCTCTTGAAAGAAGCTCAGAGACACAAACAGCTGTAGACTTCCTTTCCCTTGATAACTTCCTTCCACGCCGCACCCCATTCCTCCAACATATACACAAAATTATGTCTCATAGAGATTCTCCTCATCTCTCCCTTTCTTGGTTCTGGTCTACGGTACATAGACAACCATGTCCTCCAGCAGGCAGAGGCAGATAGGTGATAGCTGTCTATTCTTAAAAGTCTTGTTTACTTTTTAGAATCACATTTAGCATTTTCTATTGCTCTTCCCAGCATCCTGAGTTACCCAAGCCCTTCCAAGCAGCCTAATTCTGTCCTTGGTGGCAATCCTAACTGTCAGGAAATGTCCACATGATAGATAGTTATTAACTTAATGATGCCTTCAATACAGCATAGTCTTTAGATAATAGTAGTTTATATACAAACACATCACTCTCCACATAAGGTGTGTCAATCAAAGAACCAGTTGAGGTTCCCCATTACCAACAACTATACTATGAGGTACACATCTAGAGTGTGTCAAATTCACTTTGCCCACTTCCAAGTGAGCATCGAAATCTACTAAAAGGTGTAGTCTAAGTCACATTCAATACCTGAGCTAGAGATTGATTAAATGTGGTCCCAATCTTCAAGAAATTCACAGTGCAGAAGAATGCCTATGGAAGCACTCTGTGACAAACAGACTAAAGCACTTAACGGATTATCATTATTAAGAAGAAAGTCTTGTTCTATAATTTAGATGCTGAGAAGAGAACTAATATTTACTGACCACCATTAAATTTTCACAACAAGCCTACTGGCTTGATTGCTGAGTCAGTTATGATGCCTTCAGGTGCAAGAGATAGGAAACCCAACTAAAGGTGGCTTAAACAAGAAGAAGAATGCATTATCTCACTTAACCACAAGTCCAAACATAAGGATTACTGGAGTTAATTAATTCAGTAGCTCAATCATATCTGCAAAAACCCAGACTGTTTCTGTTTTTCCATTCTCTCATTTTGTGTGTGTGTGTGTGTGTGTGTGTGTGTGTGAGAGAGAGAGAGAGAGAGAGAGAGAGAGAGAGAGAATTATGAATTGGTATGGAGGTTGACTGCAGACTAAGTTGGCAAACTGATGGTGTAGTTCCAGTTTGAAAGCTGACAGTCTCGAGATCCAGAAAGAGCCAATAGTTCTGTACAAACATGAAGCCAGGGTGAAAAAAAACACCAACCAATGTCCCAGCTCAAATGCACTAGGCGGGAGGAATTTCCTCATTTTAGGTGAGGCTCATTTTTCTTCCATTTAGGCCTTCAACTGATAGGATGAGGCCTATCCACATTAGGGAGGGCAATCTGCTTTCCTTGGTCTATTGATTTAAATGTTAAACTCAACCAAAAAAAATATCCTCCCAGAAATACTCAAAATTACATTTGACCAAATATCTGGGTGCGGTGTGACCCAGTCAAGTTGACAATAAATTTAACCACACATTCATCCTCAGCATTTAGTAGCGAGAAGGCACCAGCAGTTCCAGTTATCACATCTTCATACAACCAAAAGCTGCAGGAAGAAGAGGCAAATCTTAGGGAAAACATCCCAAAAGATGACCCCTTCAAACCTACGCCCCATTTCTACTTCATCTCTTGGCTGGAATTATGTCCTATGCCCACTCCTAACCCAATCAATTGCAAAGGAAAAAGATTTATCCCTGTGCCCTAGGACCATGAAAGAGCTTATCTTCCTCTAAAGCATTTGACATTGGTACACTATTGTTATAAAGGAATAAATGTTTGGTTGGGCAAGTAGGGTCAAAGGAGCTATTGGCTAAACAACAAATAGTGTCTGCCATTATTTCTATTATCCTCATTTTAGACATATAGACACTGAGGCTCAGAGAGACGGAGTTGGTCAGCATCACATGGCTAGTAAACTGTCAAGTTAGAACTTCCAATCAGATCTCTCTGGCCTAATTTGCTTGCTCTATTTGCAGATCTATTTGTGGCTAGATCTAACTCCACCCTGTACTGTCACCTTGGGCAAGTGCCTGAGTCTCTCCACATCTTTTCTGTCACTGATAAATAGACATAAGAATAGTCCTTCCCTTTTAGAGTATCATATTAACTTAGATAGTGTATGTAAAGCACTTTTGCTATTATTTGTTGCCCTGCCATAGTATATATAGTACAGCTCCAGAGGGCACTATTCACCTAGAATATAAAATGAATTTATGCCCAGGAATTTCACCATAGCATCACCCTTACTAAGAGGCACAAAAATAACCTCTAGAGAAATCTTGGATTTAAGCACCACAGCACAAGCAAGTTTTAACTCAATGCCACAACAGGTGAAGGAAAGTTAATAGAACTTTCCATGCCCAGTGGTAAAGACCTTCATATATGTATCTCTTTAATCCTCACAAATGCCCTGGGATGATAAAGAAATTGTCAGTGCTTTTGTTTTTCCTATAGAGAGTTACTATGGTGGGGCTCAATTCTAAGAAGGAACAGAATTTCCTGATTTCCTTGCTGGAAAGACGTTGTCAGTCAGTCAGCACCCTTTCCCGAGGGCTCACTGTGTCCCTTGTGTTCTGAGTGCCAAGGCTTCAGCATGATGGAGTAAGTACTGACCCGCCAAGTCAGAAGGCCTGGGTTCTCTTTTGCTTCGTGTGTAGCTAGTATTATCAAAGCGGAAAGTCAAGTAACATTTCCTTTTCTCTCTGTATCCACATTTATCTGCAAATGAAGTGATGAGGTAGACTCTTTGGTTTTTAAGACTGTCTTTCAGTTCTGACTTTCCCTGAGCCACATAATCCCACCTCTCCAGCCTCATGGGGATGTGAGGGATGCCTTGGCTTCATTAGTAGGGATGCCTTGGCTCACCCCTCAAGGGAGGCTTAGACAGTCACAGAAGCAGAAATGAAAAAGTAATCTGATATAGCTTTTCTGAAATACAGTGTTTGGACAAGGAGGAGGGAGAAATGCAATGGCTAAAGTAGAGGAGGAATTGGCAGGCGGGGCAGATCTAGTCACTCATAGTGTGTGAGTGGTAATGTGTGGCGATACTGTTGAGAAAGAAAAAGGGCCTGGTTAAACAGAATGATCTATGACCTCGCTCCCTGTACATGCGGTCCAAAGCCTCAGGTCTGATTAATGGGTCTGCTGCTGTTTACCCATAACCTGGTTTCTACAGCAATCCTGGTTTCCCAGGCAAGGGGACAATGTGATGTGGTGGAAAGAGTCCTGGAGGCCTGGCAAAGGATGTCTAGTTTTACCCCTGTCTTGGGTGTTATCTCCGCCCATTGGGTCTTGGCTTCTTTATCTCTTAAGTGGTTTTGCAGTAGATGATCTGGAAGGTTCTTTCCTGGTCTCTGGTAGTCTAACAGATGCTATCACCTGCTACTGTTTCTTTGCATGTATCTGAAAATTGTTTTCTTAAAAGGTGTCCCTTCTTCTCACTTTAGAATAGAAGTAAAACTCTAATATGGATTCTTGAAGGCCTAAGGAGAAAAACTAAATTGGAAGGCTTAAAATTTAGTCATATTCTTAAAACTGAAAAATTGAGGACTCTGAGGGGAAAATCACATAAAAATGCAGGCATCCGGAAATTCCCGGGATGTGAGAAAGGAGTCATCCTTAATGTCTGTCCTGTTTGGGGAAGCAATTTAGTTACCTTAGCAGTGCCTACTGTAAGGATTCAATAAATACATAGTTGCCAACTAGTTAACTTTAATGAGTCCACAAGGAAAGAGCTGTTACAGTTTGAACACCCTATGATGCACTTCCCACCACAGGACACTTGCGGAGGCCGTGGAGCCGGCTATAGCAGGACGCATAACGCTCAAAAGCACAGGCAGTGGAGTCCGGTGGACCTGTGTTGGATTATCGACCCTGCCACTTACTGTGGGACCTGAGGTGCATTTCTTAATCCCTCTAGGACTCTGTGTTCTCAACTGTAAAATGGGGAGAATAACAGCAGATATTACATTTGTTCATTTAACAAATATTGACTGAACACCAAGGCACGAGGGATGTGTTGGTGAATAAGGCCACTAAGACCCTGTTTTTGTGGAGATTCTTTTTCGGTAGAAGAAAGAGAAAATTAATAAATAAGCACATAAATAACCAAGACAGTGACAGACATCGGTGAGTGCCATGAAGAAAACAAACAGTGCTGAGGAGACAGTGACTGAAGGGAAGGCCGAGACATGAGTGTTCCGGGAAGACCCCTCAGAGGACATGACGTTTGTGCGGAAGAAGTGCCGAGGGAAGAGGGGAGAGCAGTGTTCTGCTCGGAGGAGGTAGCAGAGACCCTCGGGCAGGAATCAGCTGGGTGTCCTTTAGGAATAGAGGGTCGGTCGATGTAACTGAAGTATGGTGGGCAAGGCAGAGAATGAGAGGGTGGATGGGATCAGATCTAGCCGGACTTTGTAAGCCTGATAAATTTTATTCCAACAGCAATGGGAAACTCCTGATAGGTTTTCAGCAGGAGAGGAATATGACATGTTGAAGCTAGTTGGACAAGATCCCTCTGGTTGCTGTGTAGAGATTGTTAACAAGCAATGATGAAGCAATGAGGCCTGTTAGGAAACGGTTGTCCATGTGAGGGCTCATGTGGGTGGGACAGTTGGTGGTGGAGATGGAGAAAAGTAATTCAGATTTAGGATGTGTTCTGGAGGGCATGTGGATTCAGTGAGGGGATCTATGTAAAACCCCTAGCACAGAGCCTGACAAATGGGGCTCAATTAAGTGCTTGCTAGACGATATAATCTAGGGTAGCAGGCCTATCACAATTCCATAAATCAAAGAGGAATCTGGCAAATACTTAAGTCATGGAATAGGTTAGCAAATTCGTTCAGCCACTCATCATTTATGTGCCACTTGGGCAAGTCACCTTCAGGGCCTCAGTTTCCCCATTCACAAAATGGTCCACAGAGTGGACCAGACGAATTTTAAGGCAGCCAGCACAGCCAACATTCTGTGAAATTTTTGTATGGGCTATGTCAGTCAGGGTTTGATCAGAGAAGCAGAGTCACTTCGAGTGAGGTGGAATAAAGAATTTATAACCATCCGGTCTATAGTATTTTGTTATAGCAACCCAAATGGACTAAGATAGGCATAAAACAATATTGATCGTGGATTTTGTGTCAGGAATTGGAAAAGGGCACAGCAAGGATGGTTCTTCTACGCCCCACAATGTCTGGGCTAAGAAGACTCACACAGCTGGGAGTAGGAACAGCTGGCACCAGAGGAGCCACTTCCAAGATGGCTTTTTCATTCACACTTCTGGCACTTGGCCTGGGATCGCTGAAGGGTAGGCTTGGCCCATCTGGGATTATTAGCTGGAAAGCCCACATGCGGCCTCTCCGACATGGTGTTCTCAAGGTACCTGGACTACCTACAAGGCTGCTCAGAGCTCCACAGAATACTTCCCAGAAAATAAGGTAGAAACTGCATGGCCTTTTATGTCATGGCTTTGAAAGTCACCTAGCGTCACTTCCACTGTACTCTACTGGTTGAAGAAATCACAAGCCCTCCCAGATTCAAGGGGAAGGAACATAAACTCTGTCCTTCAATGGAAGGAACACTGAAGAATTTGAGGCTAAGTTTTACAACCACCACCTGTAACTTTGCCTTGTCCAGTTCACACTTACCCACAGCAGGTGGCTAGTTCACCCTTTGGTCGTTTTTATTCCTGTTCATTCTCACCTGTATCAACTGATGAGAGTGCTGCTTATGAGAAGATTATGACAGCTGCCTTTTTATCCATGCTTCCCCAAATCTCTTGGAAACTCACGTGCCCCTATTGCTAAGCTCACATTCCAATTTTTCTACAACTTGCCACTTACAGGTGATCTTTTGACTTGTAACTCCTTGGCCAAAGGCCCCTGCTTGCACCTGACTTTCGGCATGTGTGATTCCCAATTGCTTCAGCTGACAATAATGAGATGAGTGGTCAAGTAGCCAATGAACAGTGATAAGAAAATGTCTGGATTTGATTCATAAAGTAGAAAACAGGCTTTGAATTTAACAACTGTGGCCAAGATATTGTTTCAACTTAGAGATTTAAGAATCCATACAGTAAAATTAAAAAAGAAAAAAATTACTGGTAAACATCCAAGTTCGGAGTGAAGTTGAAAGCTATCTTGTAGGGGTGGCTGATAGAATAGACTTGGCCTTCATCCTGGAACCAGTTAGGCTGCATTTTGGTGATCACCTATGTCAGGCACATAATGAAGCCTCTCTTTTTCTGAAGAATCTGAGGATTTAGAGCCTGAACCCTTCATTTATTTATTCAACAAGTATCTATTGAGTACCTTCTATGGATCAGGTAGTATTGTTCTTTGCTATTCAGGAGAATGATGGTGAAGAAGACACAGCCTCCGACCTCAGAGGGTTATGAAGGAGACCGAGCAAACAAGCAAAAACAAAACCCCCAAAACCAAACTTATATACAGGAAGGGAGCCCAAAAGAAAGCACCTAAGTGAAAACAAGCTTGTTTCATTCTTGGTTTCATGTCTTAATCTCCTTGAATGTGACCATAAGTTCCTTGAAGACAGGGACCACCTTTTATACGTCTGCATACATCCCAGTACTCAGCCCAGTGACAAGTCCACAATAGCTCATCACTACACATTTGCTAGTGGCTTGACTGATAAATATTGAAGTGAAATGAGATTGTGGAGGTACAAAGTATGTTTGCATTATTTTTTTACCTCCTGCACAGGTTCTTGGTTGCCCCTCTATATATTAAACCATCACCACTAACAAATAAAATGTCTTATGTACCATCTAACGCTTGGTAGGAAGAAGAAGGCTCTGATTCCTTGACGTGCAAAAGCTCTGTGGTGACTGGATTCTTCTCTGCTGGCTAGTGGTGCAATGGACAAGAGGAGGGTTTGGCTCTGCCCTTCAGAACTGTTACTTAACCTCTTCGGGCCTCAGATTCTTCCACTCCAAGCAAGGTATTGTTCCCTTCCGCTTTACCCAGTACACATGTTCCTGTTTTATAGCTAGTTTGGGTGCTGCAGAAGATGTAGTACCTATACTATCTATAAACTAACGACATGTGGCTGGCTTCTCCCCATGCTTCTGTTTTCCACAGTAAATTGAGTAAATCCTATGAGGTTTTAGTCCTAGGGAATTTCCCCTTCAAAAACTAAACAGGTTAATAATGAACCACTTTCTTGTATTTTCTATGAAGACAGCTCTTTGCAAGTTCTAAATGTTCTGTCCTGATTCAAAGAAGCTGGTTTCTTCATGAGTGGTTGGAATAAGACTTTTCTTGGAAGCTGCTGAATATGGATTAGTTGGATTGTTTCACAGGGGAAAAAATGCGGGCTCTGGGGTGACTACTTCAGCACTTAATTGGGTTAGCAAAAAACTGCAAATGAGGGGTTTTTCTTGGGAAGGAAAGGATGTTTACAGCACACCCCCCACACCCCCCTAGGTGGTGGATTTTAACCTAAACGCTAGTCTTTAAGTGTAGCCTTTAATTTAGGAACCATTACAAGAATCTATTAGAGCAGAAAATGTCAGGTTGAAAAATTAACACATCACAGGAGTTAATTAGAATCCAGTCTCTCATTAGATGCAAATAGAGAGCCCTCCAACTGCCCACCAGCCCCCTGAAGTCATGTTTGTTGCAGCTCCAAAGTGTGCTGCATGTGCCTTTACAACTCAGAGTGGATGGAGGAAGCTGGCCAGAGCCATTAGGGACCCGTGGCCCACCCTTTAGGTTAATGGAAGGTCCCTATCTTCTATTCCTTTCCTAAATGCTCTGCATGTCACAGGGTGGATAGCCCTCTGCCTGAAGTGTTTTCTGCAACAAAGACAAACATGCCATGCCTGTCACCAGGGGCAGACTGGTGACTGTGTAAACCACTCTGTGAGAGGGAAGCTGAGGGGCTCCAGGCCATTCAGACTTAGCTCTAAGTTGTGGTCTTTGTTTTCTTTCCACATTCAGACTGAAATGTGATTCCCCTGGCTTTCTTTTTTTGGAAAATACCTGCGATCAGTTCCATGCAGGGAAAGAAAAGCTGTTGACAGGAAAAGCTTCTGACAGGGGCTTCTTCAAGTGTCTAAACGGAGACAGTTACTTCAAGCAAGATGAGGTATGTCAGGGATGCCAGGGCCAGGTATGAGGCCCAGAACATAAAAGGGTTATATTTAGAAGACTGTGGAGAAGACTGGGTATCAAGAGTTTCCTCTGTGAGAGCAGTACCAGGTACTGCACACAGACTTCAGGGCTAGGCAGATATGCATCTGAGCCCTTCTCTGTCACTTATTGTGTGATGCTGGGAAAATTGCTTAACCTCCCATGAACATGAGTTTTCTCAAGCTGTTGTGCAAAATAAGAGATAATACGCATAATCTGGCACAACATAATCTAAGTTGTTATTGATTTGATAATATAGTATTCCTTCACCCAACACTAATGGTGGTCCCTCTATGTACCTGGCCCTTGACTTCATGGAGGTTATTGTTTAATAAATCATTGGAGGTCACTGTTTAATAAACTATGTACACATATCTTTAGTATGGACACAACCCTCCTACCCTCTCTGGGAGGGAAAAGTGACAATTGTACACTAACTCTGCTTTGCCGAGTGGCTCAGAATCCTGGGGTCATCTTCCTTTGATCAGTGCTCTAGACTTAGCTACCTTTAGTTTACCCAAAATTCTCTGTCCATTTATTACATTGAGTTACAGATGTCTGTTTATGTTTTGTATCCTCCTGTGAGTTACTAGAGGGTAGGGATTATCTATCTATTCATTTGATTCACACATCTAATCATTATTCATCTCTGTAGGCCAATGGTCTCATGCATTACTCAGCACAGACATACAGAAGATTCACCCCTACTGCTGAGTATGTAGATTTCCAGCTGGAAAATTTTCTGGAGAAACGACTCTTTCCCCATTTTTGAAAGGCCCCCTTTGGGCCCTTGGTTTGACTATCTTTCATTGTCTAACTATCATTTTTGTTCTAGCCTCAGTTTCTTCATCTCTTTAACAGGCTAGTGGAGTCTTCTTCCCCGGGAGATGATGACAATGGCTGGAGAAAATGCAGCTTCTGTGTGCCCAACACAGTTCTGGTGCAGTGCCAAATACCAGAAAAATGTCGATTCCATCATCTCCCTTAGCCACGTCTATTTGCCAATATAAGAAAACTAAAAATACAAAACAGAATATGAGCACCACGGTAGCAGTAAGACATCATCCCAACTTATATCCAGCCTTTG
This sequence comes from Trachops cirrhosus, assembly GCA_028533065.1. Classification (NCBI taxonomy): domain Eukaryota; kingdom Metazoa; phylum Chordata; class Mammalia; order Chiroptera; family Phyllostomidae; genus Trachops; species Trachops cirrhosus. The sequence goes on along the minus strand of CM052543.1, from coordinate 51,626,204 downwards.
CCATATGCCAGACTTAGCTGAAGTGGGGACATGCCAACACGCACAGAAAAGTGATCCCTTTCACCAGCCCCAGAAAAACAGTGGCAAGCGTTGGACGACAAGATCTCACAAAGAGAGTAGAAAGCCCTCCACCCAGACCCTTGGACCTGGGATGCCAGAGATGTCTTTTGGCACCCTGCTGGGAAGCAGGAGGCTGTCCCACAACGGCAATAACCAAGGTGTTTGGCACTTAACTAGACGCAGTGCCAGACACTGAGCCACACGATTTACAGGCATTATCTCACTTAACTCATAGAAAAACTGTGTGTAGTAGACACGAACTTTCTCATTTCACACAGATGACCAGTTTGAGGCCGGGACTCGCAGCGCTTTGACCACAGTAAAGCTACAAGCAAATGGTTTAAGAATCCACCTGCTGAGGGTTTCACTGGCCCACTGGAAATCTGAGAGGGTAAACTAGTCCAGAGCCCCAACCGGGAGGGGGTGGGGATGGGGGCGCCGGGAATGAGAGAGGGGCTAAGTTGGATCGAAACACGGGTCGCAGGATCCCCAGATCTCCAGAACACTACGCAGAAGCAGAATAGTTTAGAAAGACCTGCAGGCTGCAGGGAGGGATGCCTGGGAGGCTGGAGGAGGGGGGATGCGTCGGTTCTGCGCCCTCTCGCCCACCCCCCCACCCCACCCCCCAACCCCCGGTTCCTCTCGCGCCGGTCGAACCTCTCCCGGCCCGCCCTCTCACTCTCCCAACCTTATTTAGAAACCGTGTCCCGAGACAGGAAGGGCGGCGGGCTGAGAAGCACGGAGCGTCCCGGCCTCATTTCCTTTCGAATCCCCCTGTGGAATTTCATTTCATACGGTGAGGAAATCGGAGCGCGAGACCCTCGGCTGGCCGGCTGCTCCGGGGCGCCTCCCCCATCGCGGCTGGAGGCGGGCAGCTCCCGGGCGCAGGTCTGCGGAGCCCGGGCGGGGGGGCGGGGAGAGGGGGTCGGGCTCCAAGTTGCAAGTTGGGAGTGGAAATAGCTGCGAGCTCGAGCTGTACCAGGCACCATGCTAAGCGTTTTACATATTATCGCTAATCCTCCCAAGTCTCCTTACGGATGAGGAAAAAGACGCCTAGACATTGAGCAATTTGCTCAAGGTCACACAGCCGGGATTTAAAGCCACAGTCTTCGTGGCTTTAAATCCAGATCCCCTGTGCTTTGTATTCGTTTCTCTGCCCGACGGGAAGGTGGCCGGCAACGGGCCGAGGTGACAGCTGGAAGAAGGAAAGGAAAGGGAGCCGACTCATCTGGGAGCACTTTTCACCTGGGAGAGGAGGGGGCAGGCTGGCCGGGCCGGAGTGACTGGCTCCATCCCCTCCTGGCCCCCGAATGCAGCAAACCTGGTGGGAGGAAAGTGAGAGCAGGGAGGCAGGGCGGGGCGCTCTGGACTGGGAGCGAGAGAGGGGCGGTGGAGGGCGGCGGGCGGGCGGGGCCTGACCCCATCAGCCGCAGAACGGCCACGCCCCCTACTGCCCACAGCGCCCAGCCATTGGACTGGCACGCTGTCCGTCCCGCCCCGCTACCGCCCAGCGAACCTCTAGCGCCGGGGAGGGCTTGGGCTGCGAGAGCGTCGCGGCGCTGTGTGCTGGCGGGCTTCGTGGAGATCACGGTGCGGACGCTGCCAGCGTTGGGTTGGGGGCACACCGCCTGCAGCCATGACCCTCGCAGTGTGTCTCTCGGCCTCGGCTCGGGGAGTCTAATATCCCACACAGTTGCACGCAGCTTCTGGAGAGCCGACCGCTGCACCCTCGTCGCCCTTGGCGCCTTATCACACTCCCTGCCCCGGAGCTGGGAGCAGCGCGGGGAGCCGGCGAACCCCGTGCAAACTGGGGGTGTCTGCTGCAGCTGCCCCCGCCGTCGCCGCCCCCGGCTCTGGCCATGGCCTGGTGGGGAGCACGGCCGAGCGTCCTGGGGGCGCCCGGGGGCGTCGGTCACGGTCTGTGGCTCCTGCTGGTATTGCTACTGCTCTTGGGGTCGGCTTGGGGCTTTGGGGACGAGGAGGAGCGTCGCTGCGACCCCATCCGCATCTCCATGTGCCAGAACCTGGGCTACAACGTGACCAAGATGCCCAACCTTGTGGGGCATGAGCTGCAGACGGACGCGGAGCTGCAGCTGACAACTTTCACGCCGCTCATCCAGTACGGCTGCTCCAGCCAGCTGCAGGTGGGCGCCCCCACCCCCCACCCCTGGCGGGACCTTTGGGCAGGGACACCCCAAACTAACTACGTGGAACCCTTACCAAGTTGAGCCTCCTGCCCGCTTCCTAGGCTGAAGGGTATAACTGTCCTGAAAAAGTGATTTCCATCCCCACCCCCACTTTTCTGTCCCTTCTCAGGGACTGGAAGCCAAAACGTTGTGTAAGTCATCTGGCCTGCGAAAGAACCCACTCTTACACCCCGCCCTTCCGTTTTTCTCCCCTACCCACCCGTGTCTGGCCAAGCCCCTAACCCCAGTGGAGCTGAGGGTTATCTTTGCCAAGGATTCTGGCCGCCGCTGTTCAGTGGGCGAGTCCCCGGCGGGGCAGCCAGCTGCAGCTAAGACTTGGAAGGAGAGATAAGGAACTGGGAACTTCTCTCTCACCGACCTCATTTTTACCCCATGTTTTTGGGTAGTTTATTAAATGAAACACCACTGCCCTGTTTTCTGCGGAATGGCCCCTCGTCGTGTCGCCCGCCTGATTTTAGAGGTCATGCAGGAAGGAATGGTTGGATTGGCTTGAGTTTGTTCTTATCCTCAGGGTTGAGGGCAGGTTTAGTACTTTGAGGCAGAAAAAACACAGCTTAGAAAAAAAAGTGATGGTATGGTTAAGCTCCAAGAAGGTAGTTTGTATATTAAAAGATGTTGTTATTGTTGTTTTTGCAGTCATTAAAAGTTTTTAAGCTTATGTATGATACAGAAAATATTCATCCTACAATAGTAAGTGAAGTAATAATTTGCATATACAAGCTGATTTCAATCTTAGAAAAACAACAACCACTTCATTGGAAAAGAAAAAGAATTGAAAGAAAATTTTAAAAAGTGTTAACATTGGTTGTTTTGTTTGGTGAGGCTATGAGTGGTTTTTGGAAATTTAGAAGAGAAATAGGGGGAAAAAATAGGAGGTAGTTGTCCAGGGTAAAAGCTTTAGAAAATCTGTGGTTCTGGTTGTAACTTCTGAGAGATAAGAAACAAGCAGACAGCTTATTTACTAGGTGCATGTTTTTATATAGGTCATTTTAAAAGTTGGATTGTGGTTTCAGAAAGATGGTTGGGATTAGACCCGTTGCTGGTGAAATGTCCCTTTGGAAGTTTCAGGACTTCAGAACTAGGTTATAAAAGCTTAAAAAATGATCCTCTAGCTTTCGGTTTGGAAACAGCACATATCCTGACATCAGTGGCAATTTTGTTGGAGAAACAGATTTTGCAGGGATATATATTTTTAATTACATGTATCCTGGGGAAGCAGCCAAGCTGTTTTGAAGGACAGGACTGGATCCCTTTACATGCTGGAAAATAGTTACTTGTAACTCTAGACTTCATAGACAACATCTGTAAGGAGCCAAGCAGACTGTTTATCAATGCTGGAGGAATTGAGGACAGCAACTGCACTCTCCCCTGCTGGTATTGCAGTGTCAGGGACTTAACATTTATATTTTCCTATTGTGCTTCATTTTTATTCAGTATGGAAACCTGGGCAAACAAACTGCACGCAACTGGAGACCTCAACCAGCATCCCATTGTTGGGTCTAACTGAATCTTAACTAGGACAGTTTCTGTTTCAATATGAGATTGATTAAAAAATAATTTTAGGGGATAAAGTAGAGGAAAGAGAGAATTTTCACAGGAGAAAAGCTGGGTCTACTTTTTCTACCTTTGTTTTTTATGATGATAAAGAAGTTGGAATGAAAATAAATCACCTATCACCAAAATGAGTCCTTTAATGTCTGTTCATCTCTTTCAAACAGGAGCTGAAAGGGGAGGGAGACTCAAAGTCAGTCTTTTAGGTTTATTTTTTAAGTGTTGTACGAAAAGGGATTATATAATTTTTTGGTTCCGTTTTATACATTTATTTATTTATGTTCTCCTGGAAGAGGTTACTAGACCCAAAAGAAGAAAGCGTGTAAGTGATAGGTTATTAGGCACCCTTGTTTGAGGTCACTGTAAATGGTCAGACTCCCTATAGGCAGGTTTTAAAAGTTGTTATGAACTTTGCCTGGAAGCATTCACAACTCAGCTTTACGCAGGCATTTGGTCATACTTCCAAGTCACTGTTTTCTTTGTTCATTTCATTACTTTTCCAGTTCTTCCTTTGTTCCGTGTATGTGCCAATGTGCACAGAGAAGATCAACATCCCCATCGGCCCATGCGGCGGCATGTGTCTTTCAGTCAAGAGACGCTGTGAACCTGTCCTGAAGGAATTTGGATTTGCCTGGCCGGAGAGCCTGAACTGCAGCAAATTCCCACCGCAGAATGACCACAACCACATGTGCATGGAAGGGCCAGGTGATGAGGAGGTGCCTTTACCTCACAAAACCCCCATCCAGCCTGGGGAAGAGTGCCATTCCGTGGGAACCAATTCCGATCAGTATATCTGGGTGAAAAGGAGCCTGAACTGCGTTCTCAAGTGTGGCTATGATGCTGGCTTATACAGCCGCTCGGCCAAGGAGTTCACTGACATCTGGATGGCCGTGTGGGCCAGCCTGTGCTTCATCTCCACCGCATTCACTGTGCTCACCTTCCTGATCGATTCTTCCCGGTTTTCCTACCCTGAGCGCCCCATCATATTTCTCAGTATGTGCTATAATATTTATAGCATTGCTTATATTGTCAGGCTGACCGTAGGCCGGGAAAGGATATCCTGCGATTTTGAAGAGGCAGCAGAACCTGTTCTCATCCAAGAAGGACTTAAGAACACAGGATGTGCAATCATTTTCTTGCTGATGTACTTTTTTGGAATGGCCAGTTCCATCTGGTGGGTTATTCTGACACTCACTTGGTTTTTGGCAGCCGGACTCAAATGGGGTCATGAAGCCATTGAAATGCACAGCTCTTATTTCCACATTGCAGCCTGGGCCATCCCTGCAGTGAAAACTATTGTCATCTTGATTATGAGACTAGTGGATGCAGATGAACTCACTGGCCTGTGCTATGTTGGGAACCAAAACCTGGATGCTCTCACAGGCTTTGTGGTGGCTCCCCTCTTCACTTACTTGGTGATCGGAACTTTGTTCATTGCTGCAGGTTTGGTGGCCTTGTTCAAAATTCGGTCAAATCTTCAAAAGGATGGGACAAAGACAGACAAGTTGGAAAGGCTGATGGTCAAGATTGGGGTCTTCTCAGTCCTCTACACAGTTCCTGCAACCTGTGTGATTGCCTGTTATTTCTATGAAATCTCCAACTGGGCGCTTTTCCGGTATTCTGCAGATGACTCCAATATGGCGGTTGAAATGTTGAAAATTTTTATGTCCTTGCTGGTGGGCATCACTTCAGGCATGTGGATTTGGTCTGCCAAAACTCTTCACACTTGGCAGAAGTGTTCCAACAGATTGGTGAATTCTGGGAAGGTAAAGAGAGAAAAAAGAGGGAATGGCTGGGTAAAGCCTGGGAAAGGCAATGAAACTGTGGTATAAAGCTAGCCAGACTCCACGATTCCCAGATTTTGAAGGAAAATACCAGCATTTCTGTGCAAATGCTACTAAAAGTTTCACGCAGTGAATCTCAGTTTGAACAAACTAGCCACCCTAAAGCGACCCCCATAACCCACAACCCTCTCCCTCTCCCCCTCAACATCAAAAAACTCATGATTTTGCTGCAGACTTTGGAATAATCCAAAATGGAAAAGCCAGTTAGAGGCTTTCAAAGCTGTGAAAAATCATAACATTTGATCACTTTAGCAGGTCGCAACTTGGAGTGTGGAGGTCCTGCCTAGATTCCAGGAGGTCCAAGGCGATGCTGCTTTTCCCTGAGGGGTGGGATTTGAGCTGTGAGGAGGTAACTTGCAGGGAGAAAGATTAACTTTTTTTTAACTCTTTAAAATTTAAAATACTAACTGGGTCTTTCAGATAGCAAAGCAATCTATAAACACTGGAAATGCTGGGTTCAGAGACGTGTTACAAGGGTTTTATAGTTGGCTGATCTAACATAAACATTTTCTGTGGTGTATTGTCTGCTGTTTAGAACTTGTGGATTGCTCTCCCAAGAGGTGGTGTCAGAATCTTTCAGTGCCTTTGTCATAAAACAGAATTGTTTGAGCAAACAAAAGTACTGTACAAACACACATAAGGTATCCAGTGCATTTTTCTTCTCTCTCTTCCTCTTAAATTTCAACATGTCTGTTTGAGGCTGCTGCTGTTTCTTTCATTTTACATTAATAACTCAAAATAGGTATTTTTATAGGAATTTTTGCACTGCAGCATGCCTAATGAGGGGGGAAGGAAGGGTGATTCACTTTCTGACAATCACTTAATTCAGAGGAAAATGAGATTTACCAAGTCGACTTACCTTACCGACCCCAGAGACCTATTGCATTGAGCGATGAGGACTTAATATATTTTACTTCGTGTGATTGCATCTATGCAGACGCCAGTCTGGAAGAGCTGAAATGTTAAGTTTCTTGGCAACTTTGCATTCACACAGATTAACTGTGTAATTTGTGTGTGTCAATTACAATTAAAAGCACATTCTTGGACCATGACATAACAGTATACTCAACTGACTTTCAAACTGTGGTCAACTTGCATTCTCAGAATGATAGTGCCTTTTTTTTTTCTTTTAGCATAAGAATGTTATCAGAAGAGTCTGGTCTACTTACCACAGTGGAGACTTTTTCAGTTTTGTAGAGGGAACTAAGGACGGCTAATCCAACTACTTGGTGCATAATTGTTTCCCAGTAATTGGCAAAGCCTCCTTATAAGATTTCATTTGGAGGCAGTGTGGCCTGGAGTATTTATATGGTGCTTAATGAATCTCCAGAATGCCAGCCAGGAGCTGATTGGTTTGTAGGGAATAAAGTGTAGACCATATGAAATGAACTGCAAACTCTAACAGCACAGGTCTTAATTGCCTTGTGCGGAGGTATCCAGAGCTTTTAAAATTTATGCTTTATGTTCTTTACAAGGGGGTACCCCCTAGCAGCCTCTCAAAAGTTACTGTTCTTTTAAAATTGTAACTGGCCTTTCCTTAACCTACCTTAGGCCTTCTAATCACCAGATCTCTGGGACAAATTGTGGACACTGTCACAGGTTGCTCTCCTTGTAACTCTTACCTGTTTTTGCTTTAGCAACTACTTTGCAATGACTTGTTTATTTATTTATCCATGCCCCAGCCCCTTTTTAAAAACAGGTAAGAAAGCTCTTTCATCACATTTTTTAGTGAGAAAACATCTCCAGGGACTCAAAATTCCAAAAAGTGTGACTTTTTTTTGTTCGAGTTTGATGCCCATGGTTTGACACTTTCCTTCCTTCTGATGCCCATGGTTTGACACTTTCCTTCCTTCTGCTTTTGTGTGGTTCTTGAGCTGTCTGAGATGCAGATGCATGTAAGGTCCATGGCAGGTTCTGGAAGGAAAAGTCTTGGAGCTTTGGGAACAGTCCCCAAGTGGGCACACGGGGGCCCCTGCTGTGTGTGCCACCGAGCCTGAGTACCTTGGCTAGCCTCCGGGGTCAGGGCTTCAGGAGCATGAGAAAGGATCCTCAGAAGGACCCGTTGAACTCCATCTGAGATTACATTGCCTATGAAATGTACAGCGTGAACTCCCGTGCTGCTTGCAGACAGTTCCCAGAGCTGGCCGGGGCTCTGGAGCATGCACCCGGGGGCAGAGTCTGCCCTTACTCACGCTCTGCTCTAGTGTCTTGGGAGTTGTGCAGAGCCTGTGATCCAGGCAAGGGAAAGACCGTGCCGCCGGGCACTAGGGTTTGTAATAATACAATTTTATTTGTAATGTTTGGGGATTGTGTGACCAAGGCAGCACCTAGCAGAGGGCCAGGCACACAGTAGGTGCTCAATATTTGTAAGCAGTGAAATAATAATACTAATAATACAAGTACTTGAGTGAACTGAGTTCTAGAGCTGGTATGCCCTGACAACATTTTGGGTTTTAACATGTCTCTCCTACAAATCTCTTACCTTCTCAGGGGAAAGTATATTTGGTCAGAAGTGACTGTGGGTGCAGGCCCATTCGTAGCCTTAGCAATGCCACAGGGTTACAGGCCTTTCCCTCCACATTCCACACAATGGAGAGTGTTAATGGTTTCAGGAGAGGAGCTTGTGGCTGAGTCAGTTACCAATTACTCTGAAGTGACTCCATCACCTCCTAAGTTGGTTTTGTTTAAAAAAAAAAAAAGGTCAATTATCCACATGTTGCTTAAGTGCCGACTGTGTGTAAGGCGCTGTGTTGGGTTCTGTAGCAGATGTCACAGACCACAAGCTCTGTTCTACCTGACCTGGACTGGGATGCCCCTGGGCCTATGGAACTTCGCTGTTCATTCCATCTCTTTCTCTGTATCCATCCCTTAAACCTCTTCCTGGTCTTATACTGTCTTTAATGCATCTCTGACCCCTTCCCAGAATTCCCTTCAATCAATGACAGGGGTCCTGACAGAAGGCGTCAGTTCTGTCTCATGATGGTCTTGTGGGAATCTTGTAGGAAGACTAAGATTGGCTGTAAGGATGTGAGCTCCCACATCGAATGTGGCTTTGGGGCAGGCAATTCTGAGCTTAGGTGTTCCATGTTGCTTGCACAGGTAAACTTGTGGACAGTATCTTGCTAGGAAAAAGGTTTGGGGATTTTTTTCTCTGAAGTCTAGAGTAAGTAGGTATGCTTGTAGCTTCCTGCACAGGGCCTTGGCTTCCAGAGATTTTATTCAGCAGAGCCCAAGAGCACATCTTTCCAGCCTCCTCTCTGGCAAACTCCTTTCTCCTTCATGAAGCCCCCCCATCTCAGGGCCCGGGGACATGTGGTAGGATGGAACTAGCCAGAACCATCTGGTTGAGCTACTTGGTAGATTCATATCCTTTTTCCTCTATGGAGACCTGTTTCCTGATCTCTGAGACTGCTTCTGAGCTGGCAGCTTGCTCAGGGACCTGAAACCGGAGAAGGGGTGACACTTTTCATTTCCCTGAGATGCTCTCTGACTTTCCTTTCCCCGGTCACTCCCTCACCAGCACCCACCAAACCCAGAATGAGGGAAGTATTCTGTCCCCATTTCTGAACTGTGACTTTACCAGCACCCCCAGCTCTGTCCTCTCTGGCCCCCCTCAGCCTCCTGGACACTGAATCCAGTGCTTACTGTGTTGGGAACCAAGCTGGAACCTGAGGACTCAAAGAGGAACTCAGCCCTGGAAGGCACACTCAGTTGCAAGTGATTTTACCAGGATGGTACAATCTTTGGCTTCTGTGACTTCTGGTGAGGTGACCTCAGCAGTAGTTAGGGAAGAGAGCCACCCAGCACATCTACATCCTCAAGTTCTTTCTGTGAGGAGGAGATTGGGGAAGAGTTGCTGTATCAGCCAATTATGTTAAGTCACTGGATTCGGACAGGTTTTTTTTTCTCCTTTATTGTATTTGGGTTCAGAGTCCCTGGCTGGGTTTGTATCATGTCTGGCAAAGGACCCAGGTTATCATTTTTCCTCTGGGCCTAGGCCATATAGATCTTGGAAACTCCTAGGAGAGCACTTTGCTCCTGCCTAAGGATCAGATACCAGAGGCTTAAATAATGCATTTTGCTTCACTGTGGCCTGGCCAGAGCTTTCTGCTGCTGCTTCTTGCCATGCACATGTACAGTAGTGGCACACTAGGCAATACCGGGAGGGAGGTGAACCCAGGATTTGCCACTCAGTAAGCCAGTTGCCCTATAGTAACTTGTTTCTGTTTCCAGTTTACCTATTTCCCTTCTTTGCATCAGCAAATTCTCAGTATTCACCCAGGCAATTTGTAGTGGGCCTGTTTGGGATCCTGTATGAGCTTTGTCCCTCAAATTTTGTAGCCCCCTGATCCCCTAGGATATTCAGTACATGACCACTGTCATCCCAGAAGGCTTCTGAGAAGAGGGGCAAGGGCAGCTCTGCACCAGGACAGCCAGGTCTATCTTCTCTCCCAGCTATGCACCTTTCACACCCTGCTGAAGGCCCGGGCCCTGACTTGGCTGTGGGCTTTGGGAGGGGCTGGCTGCTTTCTAGTCTCTCACCGTGGGGCATCCGGGTGGTTCTGAATTTTTTTCTACCTCACAGAGATGATGTAAGACTTTAAGAGGTCTGAAGATGAAGGCCCCTTGAGCTCTTATTAGGAAGGGTGGAATAAATAGCCGCAGTGACCTGTGAAGAGATGAAATGTGACTCGACCTGCTCATGCCACAGTCAAGCCAGTGCTCCGTGGCCTCTTTCTGGACCCGTGTGCCACCCTGCAGCTCCAGCCACCTTGAGGCCACCCTGGGGACTTTCAGATGTTCAACATAGAGGTACCAGGCAAATCCCGGCTACACGTGCCCTAAACAAATTGCTGAACGTCGAAGGAAATGGACCCTGCTTTTAAGGATGTATAAACGTATGTCTGCATTGATGTCTGTACTGTAAATTTCTAATTTATCGCTGTGTAAAAAAATAAACTTTGCTATTTAATTTTTGTATTAAAGAAAAATAAACTTTTGTTTATTACCTTGTGTGTGGTTGGAATATTCCTGAAGGTGTGTAGTAGCCCTAGGAAGCACACGTACCCAGCAGTGAGAAACAGAGAATTCTACTTACAGGGCAGATGGAGAGCCTCCTTCTCAGAGCTTCTTTGTTTCTTTTTGCCAATGCTGTTTTTCCCCTTTGGGTTTCTCCCGGGTCAGCAAACCCCCAAGGTCCCAGGTCAACAGAATCTATCACAACTGTGATCATCACTGACACTTAGGTGGTCACATGATGCTTTGGACAGAACTGTAATTCTCAAGTTGTCATGCATGACACCTCTTATTGGCATTTCCACTGTGTGTGAAAATTTTGACTTCATCTGGTGGCCTTAACATTTTTTTCCCTTTCACTGCTAGAGTTTCAGTCCTACAAAAGAGAAGGACTTTTCTCTTTTAAACTGCAGATTTAACTTTTTTTTTTCTGGCTATACAAAGCCATGGGGGCATGTCACATCAGTCGATCAGGAAAATGTCATTTTTAGCCAATTTTATAAGGTGGGTGTCCCCATACTGAGAAAAACCATCAGACAAAGCAAATTCAAAGCCACTACCAGGATATTGCCGTGGGCCACACAGAGACAGAGGGGAGGGGAGTCACCGCCACTGGAGATGCCTGCTGATGTCCCAGAGGAGAACATCGCCCCTCTTGGTTTGCCTTTCCATTGCTTTCTGCCCCTTAGTTTCACCTAAATACCACCCTGATCTGGTGTGAGGGAAAAGCCCAGGACACAGGATCTGCACTACTATTCCCCCTCTCTGCAGATTGCTATTGTACTTTTATCTCAAAGCATAAATGGAGGGAAACATGTAATTTCAATTATTTTCCCTGTAAGGCTGCATTTCTCATTTTATTACCTACTCATTACGTAGTTATGAAGTGAAGAAAAAGTCAACACAATCTGAAATGAATGTATAATAATCCCTTGCACTTGTAGAAATACTTTCCATATAGAAAATACGTTTTAAACATTATTTTATTCTCACGGCATCTGTGAGTAAGCAGGGCAGGCATGGCTCTGCTTTAGAGAGGAGGACTGAAACTTCCAGAGTGCCAGGGACCGTAATAGGAGGTAGCAGGCTGGACAGCCAGGTCTTCTCATGCGTTGCCCAGAGTTTTGTTTTTGTTTTGTTTTACACTCCACTATGAGTTGAATTGTGTCCACACAAAAGACATATTGAAGTCCTAACCACCATGCCTGTGAACGTGAACTTACTCAGAAATAGGGTTTTTACAGACATAATCAATTTAAGATGAGCTCATAGTAGATAAGGGTGGGCCTTAATCCAATGACTGGTGTCCTTGTAATAAGAGGGAAATTTGGACACATGCACAGGGAGGAATCAGCATGTGAAGGCAGAGGCAGCGATCAGAGTGATGTAGCTGAAGGCCAGGCAAGAAACACAGGGATTGCCTGCAACCACCTAAAGCTAGGAGAGGGGCCTCTAATAGGAGCCAACCTTAGCAAAACCTTGATTTCAGGCTTCTAGGCTCTTTTCCTCTGATTTCTTAAATTACTGCAAGTATTGTAGTTCATTGGAAATCAGTAAATATTTTAGCAGACAACTCACTCGATAATAAGACCTGACCATGAGCTTTTGTATTTTAAGGATTGTCTAGCATAATTGCTCTGGTTTCTTTATCTGTAAGCTGAGCACCCCTAGAATAAACCCCATGATCCCTGACACTCAACTGATTTGAGCCGGGCTCGGCCGGTCTCCTGCCCACTCACCCAAGGGGGAGTGCTGGTGCAGGGCCGGGGCTTTGACTGGAATGTGGCCCAAGGGTTTTTAGCATTTCTGTTCTGAGAACTGATTTTTTTCTCTTTCCCATTTTAGCTTTCACATGCAATCATAATTTTAAAGTTGAGCTGACTCTTGACTAAAAGGTCAGCCTTGGCCTCCTGTCTTCTGAGGTTCTGTGAACAGAAATAAACCACACTCAGAGAAGGGCGTTGTCCTCTCCTTAGTTTGCATCTGGGGTGTAGGGCTGGGACCATCTCGCTAAACGTTTTGAAAGTGTTGGACCTGCAAAGGCTTGGTCCAAAAAGGCTTTCAAAATAGACCCTGGCCCCACCTGAAATTCCTAGAATCACTCTGTCCTCTTCTGTCTCATCCTTAGGCTAAGAGAAACCATGGACTCATCTGTCCACAAAACAAGGAATTCCAACTTCTCAAACTCCTAAGGAAAGAGAATTTTTTAAAAAGTTTCACATTTCACATTAATTGCCTGATTTTCATCAGCTTCCCACATGGTTTCCCATAAGCACCCAATCTTGGTTTCAACCAAGAACCTGCTTAATCTCTTGGGTAGCCCACCTTATCAATGCCTTTCTTTTTAAGAGATTAAATGATTGGCTATCTAAATATTCTAAAATGCCTGGGGGTTAACATCATTTCACTTGCTATGAGGTAAATGGTTAGAATATAAAGCAATGAGATGGAATTGATAAGTCACATAGGAAATCTAGTTCCATTGTTTTCCTCCCATTCCCTTGCCTTTTCATATGTCTCCCTTTGCCTAGAAGCCCCTTCCCTCTTTCTTCAACTAGGCTGTGTCTATTCTTCCTTCAGGTTTGAAGTCTCAGGTCGTCTTTCCTGGGAAGATGCCCCTGACCCTCTCCCACTTGCCACATCCTGCCTCCTTTTCCTTCTTGCTATTGGTAAGTTTATGCCTCTGTGTTTTCAACTCTGGGAGCCTTCATTGCAGTTTGTAATGATCCAGTCCTTGGTCCATCCCCTGAGAATCCCTCTGAGCACCCAAAGGTGCCCACCCATATGCCCTCTGAATATAAGTTTCAGGAATGTCTTTGGAAAAAAGAAAGATAGGTTAGGAGGGAGGGAGGTTTTTGCCTTGTTAAGTGCCCCCCTACCCAGGACAGTGGCTGTCACAAGATGGACCTACATCCAGCTATTCAACAAATATTTACTAGCAGTAGAGGATCTGTTTTTCCACATTTGGAAGTTTAGGCTTGTTGGGGGAAACTGATGGGCTTCAGTGACAAATGCAGCCAGCATGGGAAAGTAACTAAAGGTGACAACAACTAGAGCCATTACAGAGGCAGGACTTCCCGGAAACAAAATCAGACAGTAGCCTCAGAGAAAATTCTCTGGCCTCAAAGATGGATTTCAGGATGATCCCCGACCCACTGTGTTGCTTTTTGTTATGTTATCTCCTCCTCCCCAAGGAGTGTTTGCTGGGAGCCTACCGCAGGTGGAGCACCTCAGAGTGGGCTGGGGAAGGGAGAGAGGAATGGTTATAAAAACCGGGCAAGACAAGGTCCAGCTCAGAGTCCAAAAGTGCAGATGACAAAACAGAGAAAGAATCCAGCTGTTATTAACAAGCCTAAACCTCTAAACGTGGAAAAACAGCTCCTCTACTGCTAGTAAATATTTGTTGAATAGCTGAATGAGGGTCCATCTTGTGAGAGCCACTGTCCTGCAGAAGTTCATGGCAGCAAACCGCTTGCCCCGCCCCCGCCCTGCTGCCTCTGCCGTCCCTACCCCATAAAGGGTCAGCACTGCTGGTCCTATCACATGTATCTGTAATTGCTTCCTAACATAAGTTCCAGGGCCTTGTTGGTTTACCTTGGACAGAACAGCTTCTGAGAACCGAGTACAATAGAAAAACATTTCCTAAACAGTTGTCATCTCACCATTTGACCCCTGCAAGGACACGTCTGCCTCAATAGGTAAGTGTGCCGTGAGGACGTGGGGAAGAGGGAAAAGGGAGGAGAGACCATAAGTCTTTAAAGGCTTGATTTGCTCACTAAGACCGTCCTCTGAATTCAATATGCAGAAAATTAAAATTAAAGTTTATTCATGTTGTGTCATTGGAGGCATTTAATCATCAGACCAACTAAGTGCCCCCGTCTGAACATCTTTTCTAGTACACACGTGGATTTATAACACTTGCACAGGGCAGGTGGTTTGTGTAGGTGTGTCCACTTTGTATCCTCTGGGCTTCATTCTCCTGCTTCTCTCCTGTCATAATTCCGTACATCTAAAGAGACTGCTCCACAGAAGCTAAACAAAGTTCCATGGTCAGACCTCACGTCCTCAGTTACCCAGAGTGAAAGGAATAAATGTGTGATCAGCTGGGCTGAGAATTGCCTGTAGGGAGTCTCGGGGCAGTGAGTCGTTCAGTGTAACCGGAGCCTGAGATTCTTGGAGTGGGAGAGAAGGTGGGCGGAGGCCAAGTTATGGAAGGCCTTGGAGGTTGTACTCGCCTGAGCTGGGTACAGGGGAGCCGGCCAAGGTCTGAGGGCAAGGAAGGCTCTCCCCTGTCCATGTCTTACAGGGCTCGCCCTGGCCGTCGCCTGTGGCTGGAGAGAAGGCAAGCTGGAGGCAAGGCAGGCAGACCAGTTTGGATGCAACAACACGAAGGCCTGAAGGAAGCTGGTGGCAGAAAGATGGAAAGGAGAGACTGATTTTCAGAGAAACCACAACAAACCGTGTCCTCCATGGCACTGTTCAATGAGCTGAATCTTTGCTTTCTAAACTACCAGTGTTTCAGAGGCGAGGAGCCTTGTGTTTGCTCTGTACACCCGATACAGCTCACTCCCTACATTACAAGCAGAGATAAGTAACAACCTGGTCACCACAGGGCAGAGGCAGATTGCAACCCTAGCCAAGCACCCCTGGAGAGCTAGGGTTTCCCCAAGTGAGGCTCTTTTCCTCACAGTCCTCAGATCAACATGACACCATTTGTTGGTGGCTGGAAGGGACTGGGTCCTAGTGAGGAGAGCATGGTGTTTAGTTGTTTATGTAGTGCTCAGGGGCCCCATCACCTCTTTTGGGCTCAGAGTTCGTTTCCTATCAAGATATACTTCCTAGAATAACTGATACAAATTCAGCAGTAAGGGCTTAACTGAGTGCAAACTTAATCTCAGTCACATCTCCCATCTAGACTTTATTTCTTGACACAGTTTTCTTTGCTGGCTACTGTTTGTTATCAGTAAAAATCTGGACTGCCTAACTAGACCCGTGGAAAAAGGTATCACGGGCACACACATTTTTCCTAGTCCTCTTCCTTTTAAATCAGAAATTCTGTATAACATTTTCCATAAGTGAAAGAGAGAACCACTTCCTAGCTCTTTTGGTCCCCCCCCCCTTTTTTTTTAAACAACAGGCCTTCCTTTTGGATTTACATCAGCATTTAGCTAACTTCCTGAACACTTCACCCATTTCCTGAACTTATTCTGAGGAAGGAAAAACATCCTCCTTCAGAAATAAATGCAAATAATCACAGAGATTATTTTTATTAAATAAATGGTGTAAATGCAATGGAATTTCCTGTACAATATGTGTTTACTATGGATATTTCAACAAAAATCTATTTGTTGTGATATTGTTGATCTTATTTGCTGGTAGTCTGAGGAATTATAACCATTATGTAGCTGCTCGAGAGATGAGTTCTGAACATTTGCAATTTTTACTTTTAAAAATACTGTTAACTGAAAAATCTGAACACAAGGGGGAATTGCTTTCTTCAGGTCAGCAGTTTTGACACTTTTTTAAAAATGAGTTTCTTCTGACACCTACTGGTGAATAAGGGAAAAATATATTTAGGGCCAAGTGGTGACTCCATGGAGTGTAGCAGTAATAATTAGAATTTTTTATTTTGCATTTGCTTAAGAGAAAACACAGCCCTTCCGAGCACTTCTGAATTCCCATAGGGCCCAGACGTCCGGCGGAGCAGTGATGTGGAAAGAGCAGCCCCTCTGTGTTTCTGGACCTGTGCTCTTTTCTTGCTTGATTAATATTTCCTCAGAGCCAGCCCACCACCCAAGGCTTAGTGGGTCCCATTTTAAGAATGAATGAAAAATGTGAGACTTTACAGAGGAAACACATCAGTATATCTAGCTGGGATCAGTTTTTTAATTTTTTAAAAAATTTTAATGGAAGTTACTTCTCTGTATTGGTAAGAAGGCCTCCTCCCATTTAGCCATCTTAGTGGAGAAGAATGGTACTTTGCTGGTAAATAAATCTCATTGACATCTTAGAGATATATTTTAGGCCTATGGCCTGCCATTTCTGAATGCTTTACAGGACCCTTCTTCTGTTCTCTAGTGTTTGGCTGCGGCTGATAGGGATCTCAGAGAGTCTGCTTGCTCTCCTCACGCCCACCCCCACCCGGCAGAAGGCCATCTGGGACAGATGGATATCTGGCCTCCTTGCACCATCCTCAGGAAGAGACTCCTTAATCCATCACCCAGGCTGACATTCTTCCTTAGGTACAAACCCCTTAGTGTGATGTCCAAGGCCTCCAGTCTCTGACCCCCTCTCCAGACTTCCAGGCTCACCTCCCACCAACTCCTCAACAGCTTGTGTTGTAGCTAATCCCCACCACTCCCAGTGGCCCGTGTGCCTCCTGCTGTCTCACCCTTCTCCGCCTTTGCACGTGCTTGTCTCCTCAGCCAGAAGAATGTTTCCCTCGTGGTCCTGCGCTCATTTTTCCAGACCCTGTGTGAATGTTTCCTCTCCTGGATCTGTGCACGATGCAGCCAACGGAGCTGCTCTCCTCTCTGTTACCTCCCAACCTAGCTCAGACATCTATGATTGTACATTCCACATGACATTCTATTGTTTCTGTGTGTTTCTCCTCCAGACATGTGAGCTTTTCAAGGACAAGAACTTGCGCCTAACACCCTGGCTTGTCCATGTGCTCCGCAAATGTTCACTGACATCCTGATTCCAGCCATTTGTGGTGTTAGGTTGTCCCACCTGGCTACAGTGTTTTGATAGGAGCAAATTAGGAGTGGGGGCAACTAGTTGAAGGGTGGAGCTCTCCATCAGGAAAGTAGGTCTTTGAAAATGCACAGAACCATTTATGATCCTACTTGACTTCAGCCTTCACCCCCTGAGGAATAAGATAGTTTCACACAAATAATCTCTTAAATTTCGATCTGGGTCTAACACTGTAGAATTCTATAACTGAGGAAGCTATGGTCTAAAACACGGCTTTTACAAATCTGGGGTTCATACAGGGAGTCTATAATTATGTGCAAAATATTTTATGTACACAGGTGTCTTTTTTCCTGGGGAGATAGTCCATCCTTTGATAGATGGGTCTATCATCTCAAAAGATTAGGTAGCACTGATTAAGAATCATTGGTCAAAAGAACAATCATAATCTCTACTGGGTCAGCAGGAGTTGACACTTTCTGGAGAGGTACAGGAGGGAGGCTTATAAACCAGCAGATGCAAAGCCCTTGTTGCTTTTTCTCCACTGCCTTTTGTCTGGGCACACCTGCCGGCCTGGTCTGCATTTAAAAAGAGAGGCTGAGTGGTTTCAGCTTTGTTCCATTTGTGCTGCTTTAATATCCTCCCCCTCAGGTTATACA
Source organism: Trachops cirrhosus (assembly GCA_028533065.1). NCBI lineage: Eukaryota > Metazoa > Chordata > Mammalia > Chiroptera > Phyllostomidae > Trachops > Trachops cirrhosus. The sequence continues at coordinate 51,608,174 of CM052543.1, read as the reverse complement.
AGTAAGGTGAGGGTGCGGTCAGAACCCTTGTCAGCAGATGAGTATGTACCTCTCTCCAGGTAAGAGGTTCCTACTTGGGGAAAGCTATCTCAGTGCCCATAAGTCCTGCGCAAGTGATCCACACTGAACCTTCTGGGGAACATCAGGACACCTATACTTGAAGCCTGCCCACTGAAAACTTCTGCCACTGTGGTCTGGGCCTGCCAGTTGCTGGGATGCTTTTGCTCCATGATGGAAGATGCCATCTGGAAAGGGAACTGTGGCTGGCAGGGTGGGCAGTCATTCAGGGCCCCATCCTTAGAAAGGCCTTTTGCTTTGTTTAATGTTGCTGTCCTGAAATTCTTAATCATTTTTGAAGAAAGGGCCCCATATTTTTACTTTGCAATTGGTCCTGCAAATTCAGTTGCCAGTCCTGAGTAGCTGCGTGTACCTGAAGCAGCACCAAGCAGCAGAAAACGCATGAGCTTTGGAGTTGACAGTTGGGGATTCAAATCCCAGTTCTGCAACTGCCTAGTTGTGTGAGCTTGAGTAGATTCCTTAACCTCTCTGAGTTTCAGTGTTCCTGCATCAAAAATGGTGATTATAATATCGAACTTTTACAACTGTCAGTGCAATTAAATAGCATGTGATAAAGTAATTGGCACTTGTTCATAATGACAATGACTAGAAAATAACTAGTCAAGAAAAAATGAAATATATTAGCATGAAAAGGAGATCATAGCAAAACAAACAAATAAAAGGCCATGCATACAAGTCTTTTAGGGTGGGAAAAAGTCCTAAAGCTTCTAGGTCATTTCCACCTTTGTCCTTCCATAGCACTTGGCACATAGCGCCATAAGAGCACCTAAAAATATTATTATTTCCCTTTAGTACTCATATTTTTCCCCCATTAAACCCTGAGATCACCTGAAACCAGGGACTGGGTCTATCCTTTAAGAAAAATGTTCAGTTCCTAGCATAAGGCCTGTCACAAAATAGATGCTTAATAAGTCTTTGTTGAAATAATAAACTAGCTCATTATTTTATTTTCTAGTTGAGAAAGCTGAGGCTTGGAGAAATTAGGTGAGCTGCTCAACTCACAAAGCTTGTCTTTGGGAAAGCCAGGGCTGGAGTCCCCCGTTTGTTCTGAAGGGATTGCCTGGGGGCCCCATGTGAACCCAGCCCTTGGAGCTATTAAACAGTCTGTATATCTCAGCTGAGTTGCAATTATCAGATTATCTGGGAAATGTCTAAGCCTTTTATGTACTCAGATATTTATTTATGTGGCGTGAACTGTCAGAGGGGAAGCACGGCCACTGGAGCTGGAAGGCGCTGCTGACCATCCCGAACTGGTGGAGAAAGCAATCAATTCATCAGGTCACCTTTCCCCGAGCTCAGTCCTGCACCGCTCCCCTTTCTCCTTCCCCAAATCCTCCCTTGCCCGGGATTATCTTCTGTGATGCTGATGTCCTACACGTGATTGATCACCCACCCCTATCTTGGGGACCTGAGAGTGACCTTCTGGATGCATTTGTAAGGAACCAGCTTGGAAACAAAAACAAAAACTTGAAGGCATTCTCTGGTCAGCCTGAGATAAGGGGACCTCAGAGTCTTTTTTCATCAGCCTGGCAAAACAGTCCAAACAATAAAAAAATCCATAAGAAAATATTCTGCTTCCAGGGACTTAAAAGAGACTTTCATTTCACCCACCCCGTCAACATGATACTGTCCCTATGTAAGAAAACAAATGTGTCTGTGAGAGGAGAGGAAGGGCAGAAAGCAGAGAAGGAAAGGAGATAAATAGAGAAAGGGAGGAGGGGGGAGGGAGGAGAGGTGGAATGCAGGGGAAAAGATGAAGGAATAAACAAAGACGAAGAGAAACAGAATGTAGCTGGAAAGAGAAGTGGGACTAATATTTACTTGAATAATGCCAGGAGGCTAACTGGAATCATCAGGACGAATCAACCCAAGTCACCTTGGTAAGCTCAGCAGGTGTGGTGATGATTGCGGCTGGGAAGGGAACAGTGAGGTGCAGTGGGGAGGCCTGGGTTTGAGTTTTGGCTCCGATGACAGTTTGTTACTGTGAACATGGACACGTCGCTTCAAGCCCTCGACCTCAGTTTTCTCATCCAGAAGTGGGGGAAAGAGATGAAATGAGACATACGAAAGTAATTTGAAGAAATAGAGTGTAACACAAGCAAACACAGTCTCAAATTTACACTCAGGCTGGAGCCATTCCACTTAAATTGAAACAGGCTTTGACATGCCTCCAGCTCTGCCGTTCAGGGGCTCAGTAACGTTCCTACCTCGTGTTTTAAAAATAAATAGACACACAATTCAGTGATCTCGTCACATCATTATGCCCAGGTGAACTCATTCCACCTCATAGATACAAATCTGAAATTATGTAAAAAGAAGAAAGACACATGGTTTTACCACCCCTCCCCACTGAGCAGAAAGTGGACGTCTGGTCAGGAATGCCACCTGCTCCAGATGCCAGTTCTGCCACTGGCAGTTTCTCAGCATCGCCCACCCTCATTCTTTCCACTTCTGATGTGGAAACCCCTCCCTTCTGTTGTGGAAATAGCTCTCTCCCTGTGTAGGTCCCTCCCTGTGTTGTTACCTCAATAGCCAGTGCTTTGCACAGCTCCTGGGGTCTGTGAGAGCCTCTGCCCGTGCTCACCATGGCTGTATCCTCAGTCCTAGCTGGGAAATACATAGTCCTTTCCCTTCGCTGTTCCTCTTTCTCACTTCTCTTACCACAGCCCCATCCCCACTTGTTCAGGTTTCCATTGCTCCCAAAGTAAAGTCAAGTCCACTTGGACTTGAGTGTCTGAGCTACCATATTCTGCCATGTATAACGCACACTTTTTGCCCAAATTTTCAAGGGAAAAATAAGGATGTTCATTATACATGGGTTCAATGATTGCACACCATGAGGTATGGTAATCCCGTGTATAATATGCACAAAACCTGGGTGTACATTATACCCAGAAAGTACTTACTACATGAGAGCACTTCTGAGAAGGTTGCAGATAGGAAATGAAGCCACTCCTTTATGACTGGGTGTCTGTCCTGGGTGTCAGCAGTAAAGACAGACTCTAGGTAAGTTATTAGAAAAGAGAATTTATTGGAGGGATGTTGGAGCATAGAGAGAATTAAACTAAGAAATGCGGGGGGAGAATTAGGGGGAGGTTATTGTGCTAGGAAGCAAACAGTGAGGAGAGTGGACAGGTCTGGATTTGAGTTTTGAGGGGGACGATAATTTGTTGTCATTTCAGTTCCTAGACCTCAGTTTTCCCATCCAGAAGTGGAGTCAGAGGGCAAGGCCAAAGCTGAGTCACAGCAACATTGCCTTGGCAGCAGCAATTGGGTCAGTTCTGCTGCTTTTGAGCAAATGACTTCCAGCTGTCTCCGTGGATAACCACCAACTACATCACGTCTTTCTATTACTCCCTGGAGACTCCCAGTTCCAGGGAAGACCACCGGGTGGGCTAAGCTCAAGTCAGTTGTCCATACTCAGATTGTGCCAGGGCTGAGTGTGTGTGTGTGTGTGTGTGTGTGTGTGTGTGTGTGTGTGTGTGTGTGTGTGAGAGAGAGAGAGAGAGAGAGAGAGAGAGAGAGAGACTCTGTCAACTTACAATGTGGAAGGTGGGTTCTACATCACACCAAGACAAACCAACCCTTAAAATAGAAAAGAGGGATTGGATGACAGATACTGATAATAAAATTATTACCAATGTCCACTGCAGCTCAGAATGAGATCTTCAATTGCTTCTGGAGCTCATGGAATCTCAGACCTTGCCTTGTGCAGGGATGTCTTCTATTTATGGAAAAAGAGCCCAAGTACAGCAGCGAGATGCTTAGTGTTCATTGGTGTGGATAGGAAGTTCCAGCTGTGTCTGTTCACGGACCATGGTTGGGAGTGAGGGAATCAACATTAAATTAAAGGAAAATAATCAGGAATTTATTGTCTATGAAAAAACACATGAAAACATGCAGTAAGTGAAACAGTGAGTGGCTGGCTATTCAGCTGGTTCCTGACAGACTTCTGCGCAGCTGTTGCTCTGAACCCATGCACTCCGGCCGACGTGTGAGCAGCCCACGGGTGTTTCCCACGCACTCTCGGCTCCAGCTCACTCTCCCGAACTCTGGGTGGCCGTGTCACTGATCGTTATGGTCCCTGCCTCAGGAACTGACAGTCTGCTTCCTTTCTTCTGTACCCTTCAAACACTAATTATTCAAAAAAATAAATTGAAGACTCAAGCCCAGCAGCTGAATGTGTTTTTTGTTTGAGAAAGCCCAGTTTTCAGTAGAAAACCATCCCTGGTCAAAGCAGCTCCTGCCCCCTCTGCTTTTTGTTTTCACCCCAAGATCAAGTGTTCTGATGAATCTCAGCAGCCATTGGATCCATTTCCTGCCAAATGGTGACAAACCAACAAGGAGATCGTGATTAATCACCCCAAGGCCTTCATCACACACAACCAGGGCCGCCTTGGGGCAATTCCAATGGTCTCCACTTACCCCCAACCTTTGACGGGGAATAAGTTAGACTAAATCCTCACTTTTGTATGGGGCTTTGCAGTTCGCACAGAGCTTCATGGTGTGCATGGAGCTTCGCTGTTTGCCCCCTTATACAGATGGATTTATTTCATCCCCCTGACAGGCCCCAGGAACGTCGCCTTTCTCCTGGACTGTTGTAAACACCTCCTACCTTTCTCTGTGTCCACTCTTTCTTTCCTCGTTTATGGTTGATGTACATTTAATATACAATGAAAAGTACAAGTCTTGGTTGTTCGCTTTGATGAATTTTGGCGATTGTACCAGTGTAACTGCCCTATACAGCAAAATATAAAATGTTTCCAATACCCCAGAACACGCCTTCATTTTTCTTTCTAAATTTCCCTCCCCCGCCCCCCGCACTCCGGCAATCACTTTCTGACTTCTACCCTGTAGATCACTTTTTCTGTACGTGGATTTCATGTCACAGCAATGAAGTCATACAGCATATACAGTTCTGTGTCATGCTTTTCCCTCATGGGTTTAAGCATCATCCATGTTGTGTGTATCAGAAATGCCTCCCTTTTTATTGCTCAGTAGAAATCCATTGCATAAATACACCACAATTTGCTTATGAATTTATCTTTTGGTAGAAATTTGTGGGTTTCTGGGGGCATAATTTTTTGCTATTACAAACACAGCTGCTATAAAAATTCTTGTACAAATATTTTTGTGAACATATGTTTTCATTTAGCTTGAATAAATACCTAAGAATGAAACAGCTGGGTCATAGGGTAGGTGTATGTTTAACTTTGTAAGAAACCACCAAATAGTTTTCCAAAGCAGTTTATCAGATACGAGTTGTCAACATCCACTCCTGCTTCCTCCAGTCATTTCTCCTCATAGGCTCCCGAGCAAGCTATTCAAAACATAACCTTGATCCCATCACTTTTCTGCTTAAACCCTTTTAATGGCTTCCGACTGTCTCTAGGATAAAGTCCAAATTTTGGAACAGCCTCCATGATTGGGCCCCCCGCATTGTATTCAGCTACCTCCTCCCCCTGTCTCTTTACACCCTTGTATCTTCATCACAGTCATAGGATGGGTACGTACTTCTTCCCCACTGCTGTTGGACATGCGCTCCCTTTTCCTGGACAGCCCATCTTCATCCTTGTGCCACATTGCCCACTTACCCATCAAGTTTCCATTTAAAAGTTACTTCTTCAGGGTCCTCCACTGCAGACCAAGTCAGGTCCCCCGTTACTGGTTCTAGTAGCACCCTGGACTTTTTCTTCTTCTTCATATTCATGGCAGTTGCTATTTTTTTTAATTACATATATTCATTTCAACTTTTGATTGGGTTATAAATTCACATGATCCAATAATTCTCAAAAGACAAATAGTGATGTTTTATTCCCATCTCCGTTCCCATGTGCAAGTGAAGGTTTCCCAACTACATTTTTTACTGAAGATCCCCTTATATTGTTTTTAAAAAATATTTCTAGATTTAAAAAATTGCCCATACAATATTTTGCATACACATACTATGTCAATTTTAGTACTACTATTATATTATTTTATTGTGTTAGTGTATAATTAATTCTATTTGTATCACGATACCATCATTAATATTACGTTAATATACTCCCTCACTTTGCTCTTCCTACTTACCAGTATGTCTTAGTTGGCAATGTCCCATTCCAGAACTTAGCGAGCATCCTCATTCTCTGTCACTGATGCCCTGTGTTTTAATCAGTGGCTTATCCAGGCCTGTTGACTATTAAGTGATTCTTAACCTTTTGGTATTATAAACAATGCTGCAAGTATAATAATCACTACATGTGAATTTTTATGAGCATGAGAACATCTGAAACATGATTTCTTAGAAACAAACTGTTGCTATAAAGGATATACGAGTTTGTATTTTAACACATTTTGGCAAAGTGCCCTCCATGGGGTTGTACCCCTTTATATTCCCACATGCAATGTATAAGTGTACCTGTTTCCCCTTGGCCTCACCCCTATGCGTGGCAGGACATTTGGACATTTGGCAGTCTAAGAGCAGAACAACATTACCTCAGAGTAGTTTGCTTTACTTTTAATTTCTTACATAAGAAACTAAGCATCTGGTAGGATTTTGTATTGTTAGTTACTTAGCACAGTGCTGGCAAATAGTAGATATCCAATCTGTCTATTGATATAATAGTAAACATATGTATTGTATATATCAATACATAACATGATGTGTCATATGCTATTTATGTATTTCTTATGATTTAATATATAAGCACATGTATTATATATTTATACATATATATTTGTTAAATGGATTAAAAAACTGAATGATTAAAGAGGTTGGAGCAAGTGATTTTGGACATACAACTTGTAAGTGAAGACCTTCTGTCATCAAGTACAACGTGCATTCTGTTAGTCTCTGCATCCCTACATTTCTCGGGAGCCTAGAAAGAGAAAAGAAAGGAGATTTCACTGAAAAGTGAAAGGTAAAATCTTAGCCTTGCCCTGGCCAGTGGGGCTCAGTTGGTTGGAGAATCATCCCATGGACCAAAAGTTTACCGGTTGGATTCCCGGTCAGGACACAATACCCAGGTTTCGGGTTCAATCCCTGATCAGGACATGTATGAGAGGGCGGCCAATAGATGTTTCTCTCACACATCGATCTTTCTCTCTCTTCTCCCCTAAAAGCTCTCCCCTCTCACTCTCCCCTTTTCCTCTGCCTCTAAAAGCAATGAAAAATAAAAATGTCCCTAGGTGAGGATAAAAAAGAAAAAATCTTAGCCTTGCTTTCTGTGTTATTGTTGAAATAATTTATATGATACCAGGCATTCTATTCAAAGCCAACTAAAGAACACCCAGCTTAGGGTCAGATTCTGGGGTCTTATAACTCTGTACTTGGTTACAAACATGACCTTGAGGGTCAGTCAGACCTGGGTATGAATCTCAGCTCTGATACTGGCTGACACTGTCTTCTCCCTAAGATGCAGCTAGATAACAACACCTAGCTGTAATAGAAACCTGGAGGCTTCTGCTTAGCTTCAATTCTCTTCCTCCAAGAACTCTCTTCTCTGTTCATACTAGGTGACTCCAGGCTCCTGGCAGAGCTGATTAAATCCAAGGTGGACTGGCCCAATTTGGGCCAGTCAGACTCTCAAAGCAAGGTGGGAAAGAACCCAGAGTGTCTGTTAATCCTTGACCTTGGAAGTAGGATGAGACCACTACTAGCTACCCCTATATGACTGCGTGTTAGAGTTTGAGGAGGCCCAATGAGCACAACCCCCCTTCTCTGCCTTGCTTCAGAGTACATTGAGGGTGAAGGAGGTTATGGGAGAGGAAGAGCAGTACATGGGCTTTTTATAAACATGGCTTAGTGTGGCCTTGCAGAACCCCAGTGAGACAGACGCTGCTTAGGCAGCCGGAACAGCTGGTGGCTGCCTCTCGTAAATAGTAAAGGGAGATTGGGGACTTTCTGAGGGGCTCTATTGAAGAAAGGGAGGAGAAAGGGCTGAGCTATGAGTGCCTGGCCCTTTTCCCAAATTCATCCAAGAAAGGCTGGGAATGTAACCCTAATGGGTCCTTGTACTTGGAAATAAGGAAGGTCACTTGCACATGGAGATGCAGAGAGAAGCAGGGCTGACAGACAGTTCTCACCCGAGAAGTAGCTCCAGTTGTCTGGGTTCTGATTTCCCAGCTTCGGCTTCTCGTCCCTCTTCAGAAGTCCAGCCATGTTTCTTGCCCTTAAATTCTCTCAGATACATGGCATTCTTCATAATGATGTGTCCCCCTTGATTTACTTCTTTCATGTGGGTCCTGTTACTGGTAACCAACAACCCTTTATTAGGACTCTAAGTCACACAATTGTGAGGTTTAATAGAGAAGGGAATATAGGGCACCTGGTATGGTGGAATCAATATATGTTTAGTTTTATCTATTTATTTTTTTGACAGGGGAAGGGATGTGGTAAAGCTCTGAGCCTTAGTCAGTCGGCTCATTTTCAGTTTGAACATGACACCAAAACAAACCCCAAAGTCTTGAAATTTCTACATGAAGGTCAAACATCCATTAAAAAAGTAGTATATTTGCTGTGAAAACATTGTTGAAGACATATCTGCCAGAGGCTGGGAAGGCAGCGTGGGGTAGTAGCTGGAGCCAGACACACTCGGGTAATGATTCAGGCTCCAACATCCACTAGCTGGGAAGCCTTACAAAAGCCATCACCTCAGTAATCCTGAATTTTCTCAACCACAAAAGAAAAGCCCAATTTGTATGTTCGTTGGAAATACTAAATGTGCTCCTGGCACATAGTGAGTGCTCAGTGAATGGTAAGTGTCATTGTAATGTTCCCAATACTCCTCCAAAGACCCTCCTTTCTCGTAGTAAGAGCTACCTACCTGATTGTATTTCCCTTTTTACCTGCAGTTCAGAATCAAATTTAACACTTAGTCATGGCAACCCTGTTACCATTAAAGGTGCCATATTACAAACTCTCTTCCCTGACTTTTGATTTTTTACTTCCAAAGCCCATCAAGCAATGGGATGAGGCTTATCGGCCTTACCGGGCACGGGCATGTGTACATGTGTGTGCTCATACACGCACAAGTTTCAGTTAAACAGTTACTTTTCAAGGGAATTCCCACTTGGGTAACTCCCTGCCAAAAGAAAATGTAAATCACTTTTCAGTCCAGCATCCAGGGGCTCTGAAAACTAGCCCAAGAGAAATTTAATCTTGGTCTACATAACAGAAACCGGGCAGTCGGCCAGCAAACTTTTGTTTTGTGTTTTAAGAAAAATGGAGAGAAATGCAACATGCTCTTTGTCAAGTGATATCTGTGGAGATTAAGCATAGTCCCACTGGGCTAAGAGCTCACCCCAGGAAAGAACCGGGCTTTTTAGGTGGGTTGAGCTAAAGGAGGGCCTTAGGGGGGTCAGCTCCCATGGGTGACTTGAAGGCTGCAGAAAATGCTGAAGAACGAAAC
>CM052543.1:51586489-51598204 GCA_028533065.1 Trachops cirrhosus | reverse complement strand
GTGATGAAATAGTGAAGTGGGATATTTTAAAAGTGTGGGAAGGGGGAAAATTCCCCTTTCCCTTCTCTGGTTCCTGTGACTGGCTGAATAATCAAATCACCAGGAGGCAGACTGCCAAGAGAAAATCAAATGCAATATCGTGCACATGGGAACCTCATATACATGAGAGTCAGAGACCCCGCATGCAGGAGAGGTTCAGAGATAGAAAGGGGGATTGAGGTATGTGAGGCATCCTGGGCTAGGGTGGGCTAAGGAGGCTTGGGGGCCTCAAAGGTCATTCATTGCAGGATGGTAAGAAGAACAAACATATAGTAAATAGAAGTTTGCCCTGCCCTAAAGATAGGTCAAAAGAAATTATCTCTTATTATGGGCAAGGCCTTTAATTCAAATTCTTCTAGGTAGTTAAAGGGTGAGGGCAGAAGTTTCTCCTGAGCCTGAAGCTAAAATTGCCTTTAGTTCAGAGTAATCTCAATACTATGGAGGCACATCTTGTGGTGGCTCATTCTGGACCCCCACAAAAGTGATGTTTGAACCTGAGGTGGATGAGGGAGCAAACCATGTGGACATCTGAGGGGAGACTCCTTCCCTTCCACTTCCTGGGCCTAGATAATAATGTAATTATTTCAGAAGCAATATATGATTACATCCCTAATGTTAAAAACTTCAAATAATACAGAACTAAGAGGGATGATGGGTAACATCCCTCTTACCACCCTCCTATCACCTTCTTCTCCCTCCAAGTAGACCCTTGGACAATGGTTTCCCTTCCCAAACTCTGCATTTACATTCATTTCTACATATATCACCCACACATTAAGTTTTATTTTATTTCCTATGCAAATTAGATCATCCTTTGTGAAGATGATCTCCTTTTTATTTTCAATGGACAATATCTTCTTAATGTTTCTTAAACTTCAGAGCTATATGAGACCTATGGGCCTCATTACTAATATGAAATGGCCACATTTCAGGGCTAAGTGTAGGTGGATATTTCACTTCCTCCTTGGGCTATTGATCTAGTATTCAGTGCACTGTATTGGAATAATTCATTTCTGCCCCTGTCTCTTCTACTGTAACAGTGAAATCTCTGTGGTCAGAGATTATGTCTTCTCATCCCCAAATTTCCAGTGCCTGGTACAATGCCTAACACGTGGTAGGTGTTGGATAAATGAATGGGCGGTTAATTACACTTTCACGTTGCCGTAGCAGGTTCCCAGCATTGGTGGGGATATTGGCTGAGATCACTGTTATGGTCTGTCCTAATGGGGGCAGACCTCTCCTCCACTACAAAGCCTGTCACTGTCAGATGCAGCCACTGTGGGACGGCAGCCAGGGTGACTATGGTCAGATTCTGTAAATCAAATAGTCCAATGTTAGCATTGGAATTAAAAGGCCAATTAATGAGAGCTACTTTTCACTCTCTTTGTTGAAAGAAAATGAATGCTTAATCAGTAGACAAATGTGCTAAGGACTTTACAAAATGCTTCTTTCAAGGCACAAAACAACTCAAACGAGATTGATGTTATTATGCAGATGAGGAAAGCAGGAATCAAAGAGATTAAAATGGATATTATGTGGGTCTATTCATGTACCCACCATCCAGATTTATCTATCTTAATATTTCCCCATATTGGTTTTAGGTTTTTTCTCTGAGAATAAAGCACCAGGTGTAAATATGCCCCAGAGGGTTCTGTTCACAAATTTAATTGCCAACACTGGATAGGACATTCAATACAACTTTGTCACTTAGTCAGCAGACACGAGCTGAGCCTCGCCCTATGATTATAGAGAGGAATGAAGCACGGTCCCAGTCCCCAAAGGGGCTTGCTTTCTAAGGAGAGAGGTGTGATACAAAAGCTTTTCTGATTGAGGAATTGAGGTTCTTCCCAGGGACAAAGCCAGACTCAGAGCTCAGGGGCCAAGGGAGGTCCTCACAGCACATCTCTGCCCAGTGGTAGCAGAGTGGCCTCTGAGCAGACGTGTCTCCTCTCCGAGTGGTACCAGCTGTGAGGGAGAGCTGGTGTGATACAATCAGGCAGAATCCGTGAGAAACACGCATGGGTGTTTTTTTGTCTCTCCACCAAATTTTGCTGCAAAGAATAAAATTCTTTTCTGGTGACATACACTTCCTGTCAGGATGAGGCACACCCAAGCAGTCAACACCACCAGAATTGAAGAAAACTCCTAATTCTTCTAGGTGCACATTTTGCGTCCTGCTGGATGGTTGCCATTTTCCCAGGGGCTGAGCCAGGGGTGGATTTGAAGGACAGCAAATCAGAACAATACACTAATAAGGGTAACAACCACAGTACCATTAAAACATCCAACATTTATTACCTCCAATTAAATTTCCAGGTTCTCTAAAAGCAATTCATTCTCACAGAAGAATGACAAAAATTTGTGGGGGGGTTTTCTTTTGGTAAAAATGAAACCAAACTCCTATAATCTCTCAACTACTATTAACATTTTGATGTATATATTTTCTTTTTGAAAATCATATTTACATGTACTTTATATATCCTGCTCTGTTCATGTGACTTTATATACTAAACATTTCCCCATTAATTATGTCCTTTACAACATAATTATAAATGATCACATAACATTCTGTTATGCAGCTGGTCTATGATTTACTGACTCAATCTATTGTTGAACATTCAGATTTCCCCCATCTTTTGGGTATTATATTATTACAACTCTAAGCAAATACTTGCCTTATTAGAAGACACCACTGGTCTCCTTTCTTACATTATCTCATTTCCTCATCATAAGCCTCCAGAATACACATCATCAGTGTTTTAGAAATGAAGGGACTGGAATTCAAAGAGGGCAAGGAGCTGTCCCAAGGTCAAAGCCAGGTCTCTGTAACTCCGAGCCAGCCCCACCCATCATTACGCCCTGGCTGTGCTTGGCTCTCTCTGAGCCCTGCTGAGTTTTCTGTCTTCACTGATGGAAGAGTTTTCTTGTACTCTCTTTTGTCCAAAATCTTAATCTTGATCTCACTCCTTTCACGTTCCCATGGATACGTGGGTCCTTCAGTACGATCCAAGCCTTTCCAATTAAACACTCTGCATTTGAAAGTTCCCAGGCAGCTGGGCTGATGCGATTGATGGTTCCCAACTGCTGGGCCACATGTTCTCTCCCTCTTTCTTTCTCAGCTGTCCTGGGAAAGACGGACTGCAAGGTTAATCACGCCCCACGCAGTAAAACTGAATCCTGATACACTCACTGAAGTCCTCATGGTATCTGTGACCCACTTGGATTCCCATTTATATTCTCAACAGTTTCCAAGATCTGAGGATCCCTCAGCACCTCTGCACGTTATAAACAGGATACTAAATTTAAGAAAAGTCAAGGTCAAACTTCTCTTTTGAATTTCAGTCCTGTATATTCAATAGTCTAATTGACACCTTTAGTCAGATGTTTTGAAACTTAACCACATCTAAATCAGAGTCCTTGATGTTTTGCTCCCCAATCTGTCTGTGGCAGGCATTGCTGGCTGTCTCGCCAGGAGCCATGCCCCGCCGCCTCCTTGGTTCCCAGAGCCTTGACTTCACTCAGGGACAACGTGCCCAGACCAGAGGTGGAACCGGGATTGGGGTGAGCCCATGGTAGCAACCTCAGCTCCACTGCCGGGTACTCATGTTCTTGGCCTCCAGCAAGGGGTGGTTACTGAGATTTTTAAGTCTGCTAGAGCCCTGACGGGTGTGGCTCCATTGCTTGGTCATCATCCTGCAAAGCAAAAAGTCTCCAGTTTGAGTCCCCATCAGAGCGCATGCCTGAGTTGTGGGCCGGTCCCGGTCGGTGTGCATGTGAGAGGCAAACAGTCAATATTCCCCTCCAGCATCGTTGTTTCTCTCCTTCTCTTTCACCTTCCCTTCCCTTCTCTCTAAGAATAAATAAAGAAAATCTTTAAAAAAAGACAGAAGTCTGTAGAGAATTTCTAGGTATAAATTGTCCTTGAGAGAAAGGAGAGGCTGTATTAGGTATTTCTTGTGCAGAATTTCAAGTCATCCTAGCCTCATTTTTTACTCTAGCATCTCTGTGGCAATCAGTTACTTGCAAGATTCTGACAGCCCTTCACTAGTGCGACTTCAGCTGGCAGCTGAGGGCCCCTTGCTTTCTGCACTGGGCATCCCCCTCTTCCCAGCCACCACCCCAACCTGGAACACCATCATCTCTCATTTGAACTACTTCAGTGGTTTCCTAAGTGATCGCCACTTCCTGCCCCTTCTCCAGTATATTCCCTACATCACGCTTGAGTGATCTTTTAAACATATAACATGAACCATGCTAAATCTCTGCTCAAATCTTCCAAGGATTTTGCATTACGTCTGGAGTAAAATTCAAGCTTCGTCCCATGGCCTGCATGATCTGGCCACTTGTCCGCGTGTCCAGCTTTTGCTTCTCTCGATTGTCTCCGTGCCCACGCAGCGCCCCAGGTCTTCCATGTTTGGGCCCTCACAGTGCAGATTCCTGTCCCTGGTACAGGTCCCCTAACATCCCCTATGGCTAAACCCTTTTCATCACCCAGAGGTCAGTTTAAACGTCTGCCTTCTTAGAGAGGCCGTCCTTCTCACTCAGAATTAAGTAATCCCCCCTTATTCTTTATTACTACATGTTGTTTTTGTTTGTTTGTTTCATCTTTTAATCCTCACCCAAGGATGTGCTTATTGATTTTAGAGAGACAGGAAGGAGGGAGAAAAAGAGTAGAAACACTGACGTGAAAGAGAAATACTGATTGGTTGCTCCTGGTACAAACCCTGACCAGGGATAGCCCTGAGCTGGAATCAAACCCATGACCTTTTGGTCCACGGGATGATGCCCAACCAACTGAGCCACACTGGCTAGGGCATCTTGGTGGTTTTCTTCATAGCACTTATGGTAAGTTGCCATTACAATTTATTTATTTGTTCAATTGATTGTTTCCCTGATTTGGTTAGAATTTTTTAGAACAAAGACAAGGTTTTTATTCTCTACTATATATCCCAATCCTTCTACAAAACCTGTATACTCAATAAATATTTGTTGATTAAATGAAGAAATCATGATAATAACAATATCAGTTGCCATTTAATGTGTTTCTTCTTTGTGTGTTCAAATCCTGGCCCTGCCACTTAGTAGCTCTGTGAGCTGAGGCAAGTATCTCAACCCCTCTGTGTACCAGTTTTCTTATATTAAGTACAGATAATAATAGTCCCTAGTGGAGTTGTAAGAATGATTAAATTATTTATTATATGTGAAGAAATGAGGACATGCCTGGCAATAGTAAGAGGTGTATCAATGTTTAGGTGCTGTTGTTGTTATTATTATTATATTTACCAGGACACTGAGGCTCAGGAATATTAGCGCCACATCGCTAGTGATTGGCAGCCTGGGATCCCAACCAACTGAAAGTGTGAATTAACAAAGATACCTCTGCTTTAGTGGGGATAAAATTATAAAACATTTAGAAGAGAAAGTTATTGATGGACACTATTGAAAGTGTCTGACACATTATAATGTTTTTACCAATTGATTGTTTCTTAATGCTTCTGAAAACATGACCAGATGGCACTTTTTTTCAAGGACATTCACTTAAAAGTGGGAACAAAAATGGCTTACTATAATTACACTTTAAAAATTATATGGTGCATGCTTATGAAATTTGCTTGGAAAAAAGGATGAGGGAAAAGCAGAAATGCTTTGAAGGCATCTGCAGATGCAGAACAGCCTGCACTTCCTCAGTTTCTACTCACTTTTTAAACCCCTCACCTCTGGCTTCTCCAGCCTCCATTTAAACTGCTCTCCCAAAGGTCACCAATGCTGACTGACATCAGTCACATTTCCATCTGACAGGTCCAGTGGGAGCCTTCTGGACTCAGCTTACCAGATTAATCTGAGGCATTTGACATTATTAACCAGCAGTGTTCCTTTCTGCAACTCTCTGCTCTCGGGCCACCTCCAGGACTTCCCTGCTTCTCCTCCTCCTCTGGCTCTTGCTGACCAGTCAGTCTGCCTCTTCCCAGGTTCAGCCCCTGGGTCACTTCCCTTCTCACAATTCCCATCTCCCCTGGGAAAATCAGACCCAAGACCATTGCATCAACTCTCACCGCAGCTTGCTCTCTAACCAGAAACTCTTGACATTTTAATCTAAACTCAATTGCTGGTCATTTTCCTGAACAGTGGGGATTTCGGAGTCTGGATTGTCAAATATGAACTCTTTTTCATCGGATGCAGCTGCTACTAAGCCTCGCCACTGTTTCCCTGGGCATTCTACCATAACATCCTGCTGGCTCTCGCAGTCCTCAGTCTTATCCTCATGTGTTCTCAGCGCTCCTGTCGACTGCTTTCTAAAACTGGAACTTTGATATCAGATATCCACTTCTGAAAATGGCAGAGTAGTTCCTACAAGACTATCACTCCCACAAAGAACAGCTATAAACTATAGAAAACATAAATGAAGGCCAACTACCTGAAGGCATTGGAGAGGAACAAAAAGCAGACGGATAGTGGACAAGAGTCAGCACTTTGAAGGGTGAAAAGTCATGTGTTTTACACTCTTTATGGGTTTTTGCAGGTGGGAAAACCCCAGCCAGTACTGAGCAAGGCAGCTAAACTCAGATGGAAGCATGCATTCTCACTGGATGAAGGAGCCAGAGGTAACCAGAGCACCTGTCTGGGGAGGGGAATCAAAGGAAGGTGCCAATTCAAAGTTCATCATCTAATGGTCCATATTGGCCACTTTTGGATGCTGTTACTTCTGAATTAATTTGTTATTTTATTTCCTATTATAATAGTAATGCACAAGACATTTAGAAGATATAGGAGAACAAAGGGGAGAGAATTAGTCCTTATTCAATAATTATTCACTGAGTACAAATCATGTCCAGGCACTGACTTTGGCACTGGGAACAGAGCATTGAAAAAAAAAATCCTTGCTTCACTCTTGTAGCGGAGTCACACAAGAGGAAAGTAAACAAACAGATGTGTAAATATAATGCTCAAGGTGAGAATTTCGAGAAAATAAAAGTCATTGTGGCCAGACTGCACAGGGCAGAGAGACAGTATGCAGAATGCCACAGTGGGCACTCACGGGAAATCTCTTCTTTAATTGAACAGCCTGTAGCTTGTCCTAGATGCTTTTGAAGTTACCTTCAAGTAGCAAATGTTAAAGATATCAATACTTTGCATTTAGATGCCACGTTTTTAGTTATTTGTTTTTGTTTTTGTTTTTTTACTTATAAAACACTATGTAAGTACAAACTAGGGTTTTGCGGCTGGATGTCTCTATGAAGACAAACAATTTTTGATCAGTTTTTTAAAAACCTGAATTGACTCAATGTTGTAGTGTCCCTGAGATGGAGCGTGATTTACTTCTATGTCATTGGAGAAGGCGCACGGTGTTATTACAATCAGAGAGAAGCTGTAATGAAAATTAATCTTCCATCATCTATCATCTCCCTTCAGTCTAATGGGACACTGCTATTGCCTCCTGCTGAAACAGTGCTCTACAAAACCCTGCACCGTCATGCAATTTCTGCGGATCTTCCAGGAGCAATCTGAGCTCAGGAAATACTAATTACTATTCCATCTCTCCGTTTACCTCTAAGCATTCATGTATTTAAGTGATCTTTTATTTCCCATGGGCTGTATAGAAGTTCTCTTGGAGACTAATTTGAAATCATTGAATTTTAAAAAATATTTTTGGCTGAATGTGCATTTCTCTTCTAAAGAAGGCCGTCTTCAAATTCTGTTTTGAAAAGTCATCTATGAAGAGCACAGCTCGTGGTGCATTGTGCATCATGCCCTTTAGCAAATGTTAACTAAAAGGATCATTGGGTTTTTTTAAGCTTATCTTTTAAATTAATTAAACTAGTTCATTAAACCAACTGCTATTCAGCATTTTCAGTGGTTGAGTGGGGTAAAGGCACTTGAGGATGCAAAACACAAGAGACAGCGCAGACAGTCCTCAGTGGGGAGTGCAAGGACAAAACTTTGCTCTCGTTTTGGACACAAGGGCCTGGCACTGGGAGTGGCTACTGCAGACCCGGTTTGCAGGGAGTGCATGGGGTGCCGAGTGCTCCTTCCCCACCTGACCAGGGGGAGCTGGAGGGCTCCTCTCCTGCCAGTGCCTGTGCAGGTGCTCCAGCCACACCACCCTGTTGTCCAGGATCTGGGCTGCCCTCTGTGCCAACCTGTCCTCCTCACTCTGATTCTAACTAGCTCTGTGCTTGGGCAAAGTCACTTCCCCTCTCTGGGCCCGTGTCTCCCTCTGATGAAGGATGGGGTTAGACAGGATAAGAGCAAGGTGGCTTCAGACTAATGTGTGGTGGCCCTCTCCCCTGCTCACTCCCATCGCCACAACTCCAAGGTGTTGGAGCCTCACACTCCTGGGCCGGCAGTTAGCAAAGTGTCATCAGGGTCTTATGGGAGAAAGAGGAATGTCTCCAGGAACCTCAACCTGTTTGCTTCTTCCTGAAACAGGGGCCCTTGTGGACTGCTGACTGAGCTGTGAAGCAAGGAAGGTGACAGTGGGTGGCCCGTTTCAGGCCATATGTTGCAAGGCTGGCACGCACGCAAGCACAAGGCCAGGCAGGCCATGGCTGGCCTGGAAGTGCCCTCAGACGCAGGAGTGCCGGGCTGGAGAGCTGGTCCGGACACTGAACGGTGCACGTCCCCCAGGGAAGCCACACACTCGGTGCTGCTCCCTCCTCCTGGGATGCAGATACAGACCTCCATGCAAACCACCTGCAGGGCTGTTTGAAGACCAAAGTGAGGAAACCCAATCAACAAGGATCTTTAAAAAACAAACAAAGAAAAAAAGAAGATAAAATAAACCATGGTGTACGTGTGAGTTCCTTGGGGACCTTGTTAAAATGCAAACCTGATTCAGTATTTCTGGGGTAGGGACCCAGATTCCGCATTTCTAACAAGCTCCAGGGTGAGGCCACACTCCCATAAACAAGGATATAAACCATTAAAATTTTTAAAAATTTTAGAAATTTTAAAATTTCTTAAAAATTAAGAAAAAATATTAAATCATTCAAACACCACTATCCTAACACTACTTTTGCCTCTGATACGTTTCACTTAACATTGTATCTTAAATATTTGCTGTGTTCTAACAAATGATTCAGGTTGCAAAGGTTCTGTAATTATTATTTTTAAATAGGGATGACATAGCATTACTTATCCAGCCACTTCTCTACTGTTGGGCGTGAGGTTACCCCTGCTGTTGGACCGTGAGTCCCCAGGAGACAGCTGCAGAGGGAGCAGTGTGCTCCTGGGCCGGCTGGAGCGCAATCCTGTTTCCTCCTGCTCCTCCACAGCATCGGTCAGTAGGAGTAAACTGGCTTAGAACTATGAACAAGGAACACTTCTTATTTTTGATGTATCATTTTCCTAAAGACCAACAAAGTAATATGTACATATGTTGTTTATTAAAAATACGTATTTTCCTTGCACATGTTGGTGGGACTGTAAAATGTTGCAGCCACTATAGAAAGCAATAGGGAGTTCTCTCAAACAACTAGAAATAGAACTACCTAAGGCTAAGTTTTCAAAACTGGGAAGCCTCTAACCTGAAGTTTCCTGGGAAAGGTAGTCCCTCAGATACCTGGTCATACAGCCACTTTGAGTAAATGCCAAATGTCGGAATTTAAAGTTGGTATTTGAAAGAGAAGCAGCTGCAGCTCCAGAGAATCGTGGACCCCGCGGATCCTGGTTCACGCAGTGTGCTCTTTTCCAGGGTCGTCCTGAGAAGCCCAGCTGTTCCCACCACTAAAGGAATCTTCCTGTCATTCCTTTGGTTTTCCACTGATTATACAACATTATCATAAAGTCATTGCATGTCACGTCATGGTCATTTACAAAACCCATGACGTTTCCAGGGAAAGGGCGTCAGAGAAACTCATGACTCATGTCTGTCTCCCTCCACTGAACCGGGACTGGCAGCGCCGTCAAGGCAGAAAGAGGGTGCTGCTCGTCCAGGTTTACCCGGAGCCCAGAGCGGCGCGGAGCACAGAGCAGGTCAGCAGTCCAGGGACTGAGTACTGTACATGAATCACCGACGGAGCAGTGTGTGTCTAAGTGATTTGTGGAGTTTCCTCTCCCTGAAGTGAGGTTGCCCCTCCAAACATTCATTTAAGAAGATGCAGTGCTTTTAACCAAACACACCTGTGCTCAGCCCCATGGAGACGCTCCTTGCAATCCCCAGAGCTCTCTCTTTGCTCCCCACTTCTGCTCTGTTTACACTCAGTCTGTCTCCTGACCTTAGGCAATATCTCCCAGCTGGAGTCTTCCCTGACATTGGACAAGGTGTTTGTACTCAATTTTCTACTTCCTAAGAATGATAACTCAGACGCTGTCATTCCCATCTTTGGCTGACTTGGACAAGTCTTCATTCAAAGCGTCAGCCACTTGAGGTCCACCCACCTTCCCCCTGGTCAAGTCCTCTGTGAGATTATAGAGTGAACCCCCTAGAAACTGGCTGAGCTGGTTAGCTGCCAGGAGACAACAGGGAACAAACATGATGTCAGAGGCCCAGCGATTAAACTGCAGCCAGACGCAAATAACTAAGGCAAAAAGGTGGGGAGGGGGTGGGGGAGGTGGGAGGTTAGTAAGTACGTGATGCCACTACCTATGTGTTGTTTTTTCTTTCCTGGAAAGACAATAAAGAAAGCAGACCAAGACGAAATAACATTAAGGCACTGATTGGTGCTTATGGTTTCTGATCTCAACTAATTCCAAACTGCTTCTCTAAACCACTTTATGCTTTCAAGTCTAAGTTGGAAATTTCTTTCCTTCTTTCCAAGAACAAAAGATGTATAGAGTAGTAGCTAAGAGCTTGGACTACGGCGTCTGGGAGACCAGTGTAGAAATTCTGAGTCTGCCTCTGAAGAGTGTGGGCAGGCTGTGTAAACTCTTCAAGCCTCGGTTTCCTTATTGCCAAGACATGAAAATAGCCAAGCGGAGAAATGTTGCTCACTGGGGTGGCTGGGGCCGCGCCTTCCCTGGACCAATGGTGTTTCCCAGTTCAGATGTGCTCAGGCTGCTCTTCCTTCTGTCATTTGATTCAGCTCCAGCATCTCCTAGATATATCTGCTCCTCCTCTTCTCTTTCTACCTTTGTTCTGATCTATTATATGCATTATAATAGACATGAGATGTCTAGTATCAGTTTGCACAGTCACAGTTAAAAAGTGTAAAATATGTGCTAGCCACCAAAATATAAACAAACAAGAATCCTCCCAGCTTGTTTCACCAGCTGTGTGCCAGGCGGCCACTGCACTCACCGCAGAGCTTCACACGCACCCCTGCCTGCAGGGCTCAGCCTGAGCCTCTCAGATGTGCCCACGGGTCATCACAAGCCAGGCAGACGCACCTCCACCACACCCAGGTGCTCCTCAACCACTGTCAGTTTTAGTGGATCATCTTTTTAAATATTTTTAGAATGATTAAAATGCTAACTTCTAGATCCATGGGTAAACTATCTCTTTATTCTACTTCCCTCAAGGCCCTGATGTGAGGATTACTAGAAAATATGAAAACCATTTGGTGGATGGTCTGTCACAGCCATGGCAAACAGTCATAATTTAGATGCTCTGAAATCGGACCATTCCAAAGGGTAGCTTTTTGTTTCTGAAGATCTTCTCTTCTCTTCTCTTCTCTTCTCTTCTCTTCTCTTCTCTTCTCTTCTCTTCTCTTCTCTTCTCTTCTCTTCTCTCCTCTCCTC
>CM052543.1:51570865-51586389 GCA_028533065.1 Trachops cirrhosus | reverse complement strand
GATGTGAGAGAGAAACGTGGATCGGTTGCCCCCACCCCCTACGCACCCTGACGGGGAATCAAACTCACAATGTTTTAGTGTACAGGACAATGCTCCAACCGACTGAACCACTGGGCCAGGGCCTGAAGACCTTTTCTAACAGCTTTAGAGAACAACAAATTTGGCTGGTGTGACGTAGATCAACAGTAGCGAATAGATTGCAATGTGCATGTCAGCTTGTTAATGACTGGTGGGTCCTGAGCACAAGGAAGGTGGAGAAGCTTTCTGTAGCTGCATGTAGCAGGCCCAACAGGAGAGAGTTCTGTGAGAGTTAGCACATCTGCCATGGGTGTGGGTTGAAGGACTGACAGCACGCATGCTGTGCACTTGCTGTCTTTGATGTTGTTATAAACATGTAGGACTGAAGGTCAGAAAACCTGAATTCTAGTCCTGCCCCACCCAGACACGGAACGTCCAGCACATGACCTAACTCCAGACCAGTTCCTCCATCTGCAGCACCCGCTGCCTTCACTCTGCATCCCAGTAATCAATCGTAAGCTCCTCCGCCCACACGCTCTGCGTTATATTACCTTGGCTCAGTTAAGGATTGTTTTTTTTTTCTAGTTACAAAAAACATGATGAAAAAAGTTCCTCATAGTATATATTTATGTAGTATGGTATGTATTTTTCTCAAAGTTCTTCATCACTGTTCAGACCGGTGACCCTGTATCTCAGTTCCTTGGCGAGAAGGAGAAGACAGACAGTCTGCCAACCCACCACTTGCCTCTAGTTCAACTGGCGTTAGGTTCTTTTAATGATATTCTATTGTGAGGTGATTTCAGTCAGAAGGCTCCTACGCTCTCCCAGCTCCATCCGTTGGAGTAGATAACCTGGGAATTCACTTCAAGTCAGCCAGTCACTGATTCTCCAAGCATGTCACTCACTGTGCCGAGCCAGGGGCTTGCTACGTTCTTGGTACACAGTGCACATAAAATAGATGAGGTCAGCGCCCCCATCTATCAGGGGAGGGGTGACAGATGTTAAACAGATAACGCCACACATTTTAGTGCCAACAAGGAAAAGACTAAGCTATGGTGAGTATACAATGGGGTGGGCCTAATTTGGATCCGGGCCTAGGAAAGGCCTCTTTAAGAAAGGAATGATAATGCTGAGATTGGGAGTGTGCACCGGGCAGCCAGAGTCCAGGGCAGCGACTCCCGGCAGAGGGAATAACCTGCATTGACGGCGACCTGCTGTCATAGAAGAGGGTCGCTTACAAGCTGTCTGAGGGCAAGTACAGCTGAGGCATAGTCATGTGGAAGAGCGACACGAGGTGGCTCAGAGACAGACCGTGCAGGGCCTTGTAGCACCTGGTAGAGTGTGGGTTTGATCCTGGGTGGACTGTGAAGTTACAGAAGGGTCACAGAAGAGTCAGCAGGGATGCAGTAGAATACGCTTACAGTAACAAAAACCTGTGAATTCTGTGTGGATCAGATATACATTTAAGAAAAACACAGCTCGGTACATGGTCTGAGTCATTCTGGACTTGGCTTACCTGCACTGTATCTTGGGCAACTTGCTTTTTCAAACTCTGTGATGAGATGGGCCACACATGTGGCCATAACCTGGGCACACATGCATTTTACCTTCTCTTCCTGCCTCCCCCACCAAGCACCCTGCCTGGGAGGCAGAACACGGCTCCTAGACCCTGAAACCGAACACAAAGTGTCTGCCATGGCAGCAGAAAGAGGCTTTGAGGAGGAAACAATAAATCAAGTTGTAAGATCTCACCAGCTTGAAGGACAGGGTTTCAGCCTTACATTGATTCTCAGTGAACAGAGTCCGTTTGGCTACAAGTGTGTCAGGAAACATGTCCTTAGGGCCCATTGATTTAGAAACATCTCTATTTTCAAAGTGGTGTTTAGTTAGCTCCTTCCCTTTTCTAACTCAATTTCCTACTTTTCTCCCTCACAGACGATGCATTCTTCGGTTATCTGATTTGCCTTTGTAACTTTTTTCTTCAAGACAAGTAAAACCATCTTGAAAAACCCAGTCTTTTTAGTGTCACTTGTCATTAGTTTCCCCTCCAAATTTGCTTCTTGGCGGGACCCCCTTGGGGTCATCGTTTTTCCTTGACTTGTCACAGTTAGCTTGACTCTCCTCTCTCCACCCCCCAGAGGCCGCTCTCGGGGCCTGGGGAGGGAACTCGTTCTGGCAGGGCCTGGGACTGTTGCAGTCGACAGCTGTTGAAGGGCGGGGACACAGGCCTCCCAAGTTCACTCCATAAGCACAGCGGCAGCTCAGCTGGAATCTCTGGGGCGTCCTATGTCCCTGGGTGTGTCTGAAGTACAGTGATGCCCCTGCACACATGTGACCTAGTGGTCAGGACACCCGGGTTTCCTTTCTTAGCACTTCCTAGATGATAGCCCTGGGTCACAAAGAAGTGAGCGTGGAAGAGTTCCTGTCACCACCAGGCAATGTGCGCAAAGGCTCCTGGACACTCCCGGAGGTGCGGAGACGCTGAGCTCTAATCTCTCAGTCTGGTAAAGGGCAGCAACGGACCATGTGGGACGAAGCATGTGGGAGCCACGTTTATACTGTGGAACTTCCGTGAGGACACGTGGCATTTTTTGGCCTGTGAGGGCTTCAGCGAATGCATTGGAGGCGTCTCTAGAATGGACCTTGGCTCTCAGCCATTTCTGGGAAGTTGTCCCAGTGACATAAAATGTGTGCTCTGCCTGGGGACAGCTGCCCCTGCCCATTTCTCCCAGTCCCCCCACTGCCCGCCCATATCCTGAGTTTTCCCCACTCGACCCACTCTCAGAGTCCTCACCCCTCCCCTCCCATGCAATGCCCTCTGCCCGGAAAGCCCTTGCAGGCCTCATCCCCCACTTCTGAGGAGCTCAGGTTCCTTCTGCTGGTCTCAGCATGTATGTCATGTTTCAGGGAGACACACGTCTCCCACACAAGACTTAGCCCCCCCAGGACGGGGACCCATGAAGCAATGACAGCAGAGGGGCAAAGATCTCAAAGGTGATGAGCTCCACTTGATCGGATCCCAGCTATTGTGGACAAGAGGCCACAGGTGTGGTCAGGAAGGGATTCCCATAGGGACTCTTTCTTTATGACTGTGTTCAATGGAAAACAGAGTCCTGTGGGACTCTGATCTCCGATGTAATAGACATATATATAGATGGCACCCTTATAATATCCACCTGGCTTTAATGAGCCATGGCAGCTTTCTGAAATCTTCTGTATACCATGCTTCACGAAAGACAATGTAAAAGAATAATTCAGTCGCTCCATCTGGTTCAGTTTGGTGGCCGTCCTCATTATTATCTTTGTTAACATCCGTGGACAGAGAGGTGAAAACCCTTCTCCTCCTCCTCTCTGCACTGTTGACATTGTAAACATCAGCCTAAATCATAACCAGTAGGTTCCCGTTGAAAAGAAAGGTCTGCCCTGGGGTTTAAATTCCAGACTTACTGTGTAAGACGAGCCCCAATTAAAGTCTTCTAATAAAAAACAACAGAGATTTGGTGTTACAAAATTCCAAATAATCTGCGGGGAGCTGTACATGTAACTGCAACACTTACCGCAGCCTGATCTGAAGCGCAGGGCAAGTTGACCTCTCCCCGCCACTCCTGGCGGGGTGGGGCGGGGGCTCCCTGAGGCCAAGGCCTTCGCTTTATCGATGTTGATACTCGGCACACGTTGGAGCCCAGAAGGAGTTGTTGGTAGATGCTATTTGAACAGAAAGAAAAGGATGTGCTGAGAGGCAAAGATGAAGGCAAAGCCATCTGGCCTTTTTCTATTTCTGCCTGCGATGATGCTGGTGATGGTGATGATGAGGGTGATGAGGGTGATGACAATGGTGATGACAACAAGAGTTCCCACTGACCGAGTTGTTCATTGTGTGGCAGCACCGTGTCAAGCACCTTACATGCAATATCTCTCTTAACTCATATAATCCTATGGGGTCCCCATTTTCCCATTAGGTCGAGGAGGGCCCTCGATTATCAGCTAAAGTGACGAAGGTAGGCTGACTTAGTGGTGATGTTTCCAAGATCTCATTTCAGGTCCTTCGCATGGTTTTAACCACTGTGCTGTCTTCCCAAATGGGCCAACATTTCCTCTCTTTTTTAATGCAAACAATTGGATTAAATATGAGAAAACATTTCCTATGTTCTTTTTCAGTTAGTTTGCAAAGCATCCCCCTGGGACTTAAATTGGGTGAATGATAGGATGTGTGAGAGGGTGTTTGTTAACCTCGAAGGGTTAAGGAGAATTAAAAGTTTTCCATGTAACAGCTTGAGGCAGGAAAGTGTTAGCATGTTTCGAGGAATTTCCCTTCTCTGGGAAGTTGGGTTTCTGCCACGGCCGCAGGACAGATGCTGCATTTGTAGCCAACGAATTTGATCCGATAAGATATCTTCTCAATCCCTGTGTAAGATTAGTCTGAGTAGGAATCACTTGGTAACAATTTGGAATGGAGTGTGTTAGAAAAACAGAGCTTTGTCTGGGTTGAGCCTAGAAATGGGTGACAGATGTTAATGATGAGCGACTGAACAGATGTTTGGGGGAGAATTACAGAAAGGGCTTCTATCGCTCAGGATCTAAACCTTAACCTTCCTGGCTGATGCTGAAAGGGGAGCTTGTTTATGAAAAGCGTTCTTGCAAAACTGTTTGGCAGATTATGACAAAGATGAATGACCAGATACTACAATTTAAATGTGAAAAGAAGGTAAATGGGGGTCCTTGTTTGTGTGCATGAGTATATGTGTTTTCTTTGACAAAGGTCAATGCCTTATTAAAGGAGTGGAAGGCTAAGTCATTCCGCTCCGTCTTCCCCATTTTTCTACTGTCAACGGGAAGGAATGGGCAGTATTTGATACCATACCTAGAGGCTCAACATAATTATTAAACACACCACCACTTAGAATCATTCTGAAATATCTGTTCTATAATTACAATTTGAAAAAGAAAGGTTATCTGTACAAACTTAATTGGTGGTTTTAACTGGGGTCTCTGAGAATTACTTAATGTTTTAAGGAATCTGAAAAGACCCCTTGTCCAAAGTCAGTAGGAAGCCAAGGTGGAGTTCAGAAGCCGTGCAGCTGCTACCCTAAGCCCATCCCCACCACAGCCACGTCACGGAAGACGAGCCATAGGTTATAGTGTATGAATTATTGAGGTACCTCCCAACAATTTGCCTGAAACAACTGATGGACTGTGCAGAGGCATCTATTCATTTATCTTTGTATATAGTCCATACTTGTCATAAATATGACTTGCCTTCTGCTACCTGTAGCTGTGTCTACGTACTAATCTATACATTTGGTTTGAAAAGATGAGTGCAGTAAAAATCCAAATACTCTGTTTAGTGTTAAATAATAATGAATGCCATTGAATTTATGACAAGCACCATGTACAAATAGCCTTATGTGTCACCATAACCCAGCAAGGTGGATTTATTGTCCCCATTTAATAGATGACAAAGTAGAGGCCCAGAGAGGTTAAGTGACTTGCCCAAGGTCACGTATTCTGGTTAGCAGCAGGACCAGGATTTGTCTTTGATATTCAAAATTCCTCTCATGTTCTAACATCCTAGACAGTTCTGGGTAGAACAGACATTTCACTCTTTGATCGTATCTTATGTGTTACCATACATGAAAATGGAGTCTGATTCCAAGTCACAATTTGCAAACTCAGGATCCCAAGTCTTACCTTTTTTATTCCAGATCATAACCAGTTTTATTGCAAAAGAACCCGGCACACATTTATCAGCCCTAGAACCTTGATAGCGGCCTGACAAATCACTCACAAACAGAAACAAGCACCATGAACATAGGAAACACACCCATCCCTTCCCATGCAGCGACGGATCACCCCCGAGCCATAGTGCTCACACCACCGGGGTCTGTGAACAGTCATTTTTGGTCATCCGTCTCAAGTGAGAAATGGCAAGAGTACTATTCAAATAGGACTGTTAACTCTCGGTGCTCTTCAGAGGGGAGGGGAAAAAGCAGACTCTTTCTTTTGCTCTGGACTGAAGAGAAACCAATAGGGGGAAGGTGGTAAATAAGAAAGATGTCAGCTCTGGGCATGGCAGAGCAAGAGAAGCTGCGAGGGTTGAAAAGGTAAACGAGGCACTTAGAGCTTACAGGGGAAATAAGACATGGACAGAAATAGCGATGATGGGGAAAAAACATACATCAAGGGATTCAGGAGTTTAGGGGAGAACAAGATTTTTAGCCCCAGTGATTAGGTCAGGCTGCATGGAGAAGAGGACTTCCAAATTCAAGAAGCCCAGGAAAGGTTAGTCCTTCCTTTCTCCAGTCTGACTTTCCCTTCCTATCCCTGGCCTGCTTTTCCTTCTCTCCATCACCAAACTTCTCAAAAGATCATCAAGATGTTCTGTCTTCACTTCTTTATTATTTACTAATTCTTAAACCCAGGCTCCTGGTTTAGCCTGCTAAGACTATTAATTGTCCTCTAATATCTGTTCTCTCTGTGCTTTTTTTAGGAAGAGAGCCCTCAGTTTTGAGCCAGACATGTGGCCATATGGAATAAAATCTCCATCTGCCAGCTTCCCTTGCAGCAAGGAACAGACATAAGACTTAAGTTCTGGCCAACAGAATATGATCAGAAGTGATACATGCAACCCCTAGGTTACACCCTTATAGAGAAAGGGGATGGCATTCCACTTTCCCTCTTCCTGTGGATAGGAATGTGGTTGTGGCATTGATGGGCCCTCTTGGCCTATGCAGAAAAAAGTGTCACCCTAGGGTTGGAGGGGGAATAAATAAGGTGGAAGGAGCTGGTCCCACTGCTCTGGGAGCTGCCACAGTACTTCTAGAATACTTCATGCTCATTATGATATGAGAGAGTCAGGAAAAACTGAAGGAATTTGAAATGAGCAATTATAACATCCATAGGCATCCTGTGGATCTTACCCAGCCTGATGACCTCTACCAGTCCCGTCTCTGAACTATTTCACAACTCCACACGCTTAGGTAACTGACAGAGGTGCAAACGAGTCTTTCTTTTCCAAATGCAAACAAATTCTGTCCAGTGGAGTACAGTGATCCCCCTCTTCTTTGCTCCCATATTCCTGCCTCATGGGAAAAGCCAGTTTTATATCTATTTGTAAATTCATTTCAGCATTCCTGACTGGCCTATATAAGTGTGATACTTTGAATTCTCCATTGAACTGGAAAGTAACATCTTATTGGTTTGTTCACTAGTTAATGAGTTACAGTCTTTGAAATGTATTTGTTTATATTGGTATGAGAGTTAAGACTACCTCTTACTAAAAATTATTCGTTAACAAGAGGAGTGATTTTGATCTTGTTTAAACCACTGCTACTTCGGGCCTTTGTTAGAATGACCAAACCCCAACCCTCACTAGTAGCTCCTTGATACTACATATCTAGATACTACAGATACTTAGATACTTAGATACTGCTCTAATCATTTCCTTCAGAGTCGATATTGACTCTTTTTTTCTCTTTTCATTTGCATTTATTTAATGAGGATCCAGCATTGACTCTATCACCAAATCCAAATATCTTTTCTCTGTCAACAGTCATCCTCAGTGAGACATGAAGTAGAACTGTTTCTTTTTTTTCCAACTATGGTGATGATTGATGGGCCATGAAATCAGTTGAGTGGGTCACAACTAGTATTACTAGAAAATAACAAAGTGTATCCATCCCACATAGTAATGATACTTTGTGAAGCTTTGCATCAAATGCACAATAAGTACATGTATGAGTTTCCTAGGGCTACCCTAATAAATTACCACCAACCAGGTGGCTTAAAAACAATGGAAATCTACTCTCTCATAGCTCTGGGCACTGGAAATCTGAAACACAGGTGTTCCGGCCCAGCTGTCTCAGAAAGCTGCAGGGGAGAAGCCTCCCCAGATGCATCCAGCTTCTGGAGGCTCCTGGTGCTCCTTAGCTGACACTCACATGACTTCCGTGTCTGCTTCTGTCTTGGTCTTCGCTTCGCCTCCCCGGCGGGCTCTGTTTTTACCTCTTAAAGGGACACACCCATTGGGTTTAGGGTCCACCGTAACCTGGTATAGTATCATCTCAATCTTACATAAACTACACTTGCAAAGGCCCTATTTACAAGTAAGCTCGTGTTCTAAGGTTCAGGGTGAACTTGAATTTTAGGGGCATTATATACATAAATATGTGTTTTTGACCACTATGTAGACCATTTTTCTTATCATGGGAAGAGGTCTCAAGAGTTTAAGACAGGACTAGAAGACCCCCACAAACACTTCTGTTCTGATTCCAGAGAGGCATTCAACGTTGCTAGCCAACCCTCCCCTTTTTGGAATAATAATAATAATCGTTAATTAAATAGTAATCATGGTAATGATACTAGTAATCATAGTAATAATTAATAGTGATAATAGTAAACCATTTCAACCTCATAATATCTGAGAAGGAGAGTTTTAGTAATATCCCCGTTTTAAAGACAGCCAGAAAATGAAGGAGCCAGAGTTCCGTGCTAACCCGTGTTTTCTCACTACGTCATGTTCTTTGGAACTTTCGGCTCCCTTGGCTTTCACGTTATTGCACTGATCTGAGTGTCCGTGAGCTGGCTTCATTTTCAGGCCTGTGTTTCCTTCCTCCTCTCTCCTAACAGCTATTATCCAATCAAGTCCTGTCGATGGCCTGCTCCCAGCCAACCTCACTTGATTCCTTGTTTTCTACTAACAGTCATGGCAAAGGTTGGATCCCATCTGCAGGTAGAACGGAAGCAGCCAGCAAAGCTTGAAGGGAAAGAGAGGGAATGACTGATAACACGTGGTTCCGGAGAGATGACCAACTGCCCAGGAGGAGGAATGCCCCTTAGGCAGTAGGACAGACACTTCTTCCTCGGAGACACTTGGTCATTGTCACAGGGCAGGGGAGGCAGCAGCAGAAAGCAGGGAGCTCCTGTAACTGGGAGAGGTTCTCCAGTTTCTGGCCATGAGCCTTGGTGTGAAAGGCCGGCCTTGCTGCATGCAGAAGGTGCTCCGTTTTGCTGATGAGGCCAAGTCCAGCCCAGAAAAACAGAAAGTAGCCCAGGATGTTTAGTTACATAGTTTAAGAAAGAAATGTCGGAAAGCAGTAACAAAACTCCAGTGCCCAGAAGCCTTCCTCTTTGTCACCTCATCAGCTGAGGTGACAACTCCCAGAGCCGCAGGGAACTGGTCAGGGATCCAGGGCAGCTGTGCTCCTCAGCCAGGAGGCCCTGTCACAACCTCAGGAGTTCACACACCATCACACACTGCTATCTCTTCCAGGGGACTAACAGCTACCGGCTATCCGGCTATCCAGCTGGGGCCAATGGGGAAGACTCAAGCTTCAACAGCTTCTTCCTTCCAATCAGGACCTTCCATACAAGAATGCATTGTTGAGGGGGCAATAAAACCATCAGCATATGGCTCTGGCTTCTTTCCACCTTATTAGGCTTGAGGTAATTATCCAGGTAATTCAGGAAAAATAAACTGGCATTGCCTGAATTACTCAGATAATTACCTCAATGTTCCAGTTCAGTCTGGTGGGGGAGGGCCAGCTGTAAATGTCTCACGGGCCTCAAATAGCCTGATAACTGAAAACAGGCGAGTAATTTAGAAGCCAGGGAGAAACAGTGGAAAGGGCTGAGCTCAAATAATTGGAAAACCTGGGCGTTTTAGATCAAGCTCCGCTGCGAACGACCTGCTTACTGATTGGCTACTTCCTTTACCGAGCCTACGGCCATTCTGAGGATGGTAAACTATAGACTGCTGGCCACTACACTTCAATCATGTATTATTAATAATGCTTTTTTGGTGGTTTTATCAACAACTGGTGTAAAGTTTCATTCTGGCATGAAACTGGATTAAAAAAATATGCTTTATGTAAAAGTATGAGATTCCAGGGCAATGCTTCTTAACTTTATCACCATTAGACTCATCTGGGGTGCTTTTAAAAAATAGAGTATTTCCCAGGCTCCACGCCAGAGCAATTAAATTTTAATCTCAGGGGCGGGGCCCTTGACACTGGCATTTTAAAAGTTTTCCCGATGATTCTCATGGGCAGAACCCCTATGTGTCAGAGGAAGACTCACAGGGGAAGGGAGACTGCTGTTACCGGAGGGTCATACCCGGGCTTTAACATATCTGATGCATTAGCTTTGAGTGACAGGAGGAGCCCTCTGGCGGTTCCCCAGAGTTGGAGCAGAAGGGGCCCAAACTGCCCCGACCACTGGAGCTCAGGGCCCAGGTGCGACAGGCATAGGGGGAGCTGACTGG
Source organism: Trachops cirrhosus (assembly GCA_028533065.1). Classification (NCBI taxonomy): domain Eukaryota; kingdom Metazoa; phylum Chordata; class Mammalia; order Chiroptera; family Phyllostomidae; genus Trachops; species Trachops cirrhosus. The sequence continues at coordinate 51,576,113 of CM052543.1, read as the reverse complement.
GCCTCGGTGCTGACTGACCCACCACTGCCGTGTGAAAAGCAGTGAGGGGAGGTGCCCACTCCCCACACCGATTTTGTCTGAGTGACTGATGGCCACTTAACTAACCGCAGCTAGTTACGAAGAGAGATGGGCTGAACGTGTCATTTCTACTTCCTTTCAATTCCCAAAAACATCTCCTCCCAAAGCCCAGGCCCAGTTGCCTCCACCACGAGTGACCGGGTCTGTCCCGGGTGCATCCGCGCATCACATCGACATTCAGTAAAAACGAGACCGTAACTGCTGGGAGACGTGACTTCATCCTGGCAGCATGTGTTTCCAAGTGCAGAGCTGCTATCCGTGAGGCCGTACTGGGAACTGGGAGGGTTTTCTTCTGAAGCAGCTGGGGTGGATCCCCTGCTCAGAACATCTGGATGGTAACTGCTATCAGCGCGAAGCTACCTGCCAGCTTAGGTTTCGAACGGCCCAGTGACAGAGCCTGAGGATACAATTTCTGTGGTCTAGACACAACACTGCTGCTAGAGCTTGCAGACAGGGCAGGCCTTTAAGTCTTGGGGGGCAGGGCTCAGAAATGACGGAGGATCTCTCAGGAATGGTCAACAAGCTCTCCAAATACTATGGAACATCTGTTTCCTGCGTGCAGCTCCGGGAACCTCGGCTGCCTTCCCCTGCACATGTGGCTCCTGCTGGGGTTTTATGACAAGCGAATTCAAAGGACCATTTCTTTTGCCCCAAGACAAGCTTTTCAAAGGGTGAAGAGCTTGGATTTACAGTGATTTCCCCCAGTTGTTGAAATATGGAAAACACCAAGTGCTTGTGGTCCACTGCAAGGCAATCCAGGGATTATTCCTCTGGAGGGCTCTCCACACCCTGGAGAAAAGCGAATTATAGCGTGTATCCTTCCTTCCCCTTAGAAAAGAGTCTAACCTTTTAAAATTCTCCTTGACTGCAGACAGCCCTGGTACCCCAAGGCCCTGTACCAGTGTCACCTCCCAGAGTCCTCCTGGGCAGAACTAACCATGCCTTCTGTGGCAGCTCAGTCTTTTCACTCACTCAGCGCAGCAGTATAGTGTACTACTTGGTTCTTTGCTCTGTGTGCCTGCATTCTTTCCACTCCCAGTACACTGGACAGTGAGCTCTTTGAAGACAGGGATCATGTAGGTAACATCATTACATTATAACAATAAATATCATATGGGGAATTGAATTTGATTCATAATTCAATTTTTTTAACAGTGGGTGTTAGGGATATTTCACTTTTTTAGGTGCTTCCATAACGGTGTGCTCCAAGCAAGTCCTTGCAGGGAATGCTTCCTGAACCTTCTCCCCGACTCCCTCACATTGGCCTCCGGGGCTGTGACATGTTTCTCCTGACACAGTCTTAGTTTTCTCCCAGGACCTTCATGTGTCACTTGTTCCTCACTGTTTTCCAGTCCCATTTCTGGTTGTTTCACACCTTGGACATAGTTGGCACTTCACTGTAGTTCTTGACCAACCTGGATGGTCCTGAACTTGGGGTCAACAACCCAGTCTCCACCCGCCATGATCCTTCCTGCAAATACTGCCTTGGAGACCATCTCCAGCCAGGTGATTTGAAAGGAAACAGGAGGGCCTTAAGGATGGGCCGAGTCTTAGAGTCAGCCATTCCTGGACTTGAAATCCATCTTGAATTTCACTGCAGAGTGATCTTGGGTGAGTTATTTAACCTTTCTAAAGTTCAATTTTTTCATCTGTAAAATGGGGACAACAATAGTACCTACCTTTTTAGGTAGGTGGCTAATAATAATTAATCCCATTGTTTGAATATCCACTCTCTGTCAGGCCTTAGGCAAAGCACTTCCGTGTGCACGACTTCATTTAATCTTCATAATAGGATTGTTATGGTTTGGATTCTCCAAGAAACAGATTCTGACTTGAAGATTACGAGGCAGGAAGTTAATTATGGAGTGCTTCGGCGTTGAACAGCAGAGGGGAGGGAAGGAAGCAAGGTTTGGACAGAGGGAGAAGCTGGGCTGCAATCCAGTCTTGACAAAGGCCTCAGCCAATCCTGCAGGACAGTGTGAATTCCCAGGGGGTGGGGGGTGGCCTTGAGTTGCCTTGAAATGCTGGAGTCTCCTGCATCGACCCATCCCTGGAAGGAAGCTGTCCCCTTCCCATAAGGAGTGTGACTGAGATGAGGCAGCTCTTTCCAGCTGAGGGCAATCTTTGGAAAGTTGTCACTGAGGGGTGACACTCTTAAAAGCACCTAGTACACAGATTTAATAACACGTAGAATGCTTAGCACAATGCATGTCGAAAAGTAAGCACTCAGTAAATGTTAGCTGCTAACATCATCAGCATCATTCACCACCAGATATCACATACCTGCCCTGACCTACGAGGTGTTGCCAGCCAAATTTTTCTAGTCCTCAGTAAAATAATGATTTTTAAAAGGTGCCTTCCAGTTCAAATTTTTAAAATTAAAGATATAACCACAGCTTTCTTTCCTTGCTACCATCTAGTTCACTGCTTAGGCTTCAGGCTTCAGAATCTGTGCACAGAAAAAGGAAGTTGGTTCATGAAAACATTTCCTTCCGTTATTCATCTATTAAAGAGCAACTATATTATTGATAACCCTATAAGAAACAGGACAGGAGATGTTGATACAGGTGGGATAATTCAGAAAAGGCTTTTAGTCCTGGTGGTTTTTCTTCTTGTGTAAGAAGAAATCCATCATCTCTGCAGATCCAAGGCTCTGATGGTGTTTATCCGCAAGGCTGGGATGCTCTGGCCATCCAAGCCCGCCCTCTGCTGGTTCGATGGAGCTTAGCATGTCCTGTGAAAAACAATTGGCGGGAGGAACATTAGAATCTTGGGCTTTTCATATTTCACAATCTCTTGGTACTCCTCTCCTGGGGCTCCTACACTCTTTCCTAGGGCTTCACCGCATGTATATGTATGTCTGTGTCTCTGTCTCTGTCTGTGTTCAAAGGGAGAAAAAGAGGTGAGGGAAAAAAGACGTGGGAGAAGGGTAGATGCAGGAGAGGAGAAAGGGGGAGAGAAATTGATGAATAGTTCTGACAGCAAGCTGGAGGAGGCCCTAAGGGGCAGGGGGCTTTGTGCCAGGACCTCAGGGTGAAGGTGATTTTATCACAGAGAAGTTGTGGGGAAGAGTGGTGAGAATGAGGTGAGCAAAGGCACAGAAACTCGCTAGTGCCCGTGCAAACATCTGCGCTCGGGGAAGAGGGGCGGGGAGCTCCCTTGGCTCTGCAGGTGCTGCGGCGCCGGTTGGCTGAGTCTTCTCCTCTGAGGTACCAATGACCGTGGGTGTCTTGCTCACTGCTACGTGATCAGAACCCAGTGCAGTGCCTGGCGTATAGAGGATGCTCAGTAAGTGTTGAAGAGCTTATTAAAAATGAACAGATGAGTGAACTTTACACAAATGAATCTGGTAGTAGGGCAATATTTCTTAAATGTGCAGGGAATTCTCTATGCAGTTATAAGAACCCAGTCTCTCCTAATCTCTCCATCCTTGCATGCACTGACCCCAACTCCTGGACCTTACGGTTATTCCCACTGACCACAGTTCCCAGATCTGTGGTCACAGCTCCCCAAAGGAATTGCAGTCACTTCACTCACAGTACCCTGGTCATATGCTTCTCTGGGTGGGGTGGCTGCAACGTTGGGGACCCTCTAAGGGGCTGCTCTGCCTGCTCAAGTGGGGACTACAGGACAATTTGCTGCTTTTGAGGGACTAGATCTCAGTCTTTTGGGGCTCTGTTTTTAAATAAAAAAGAAATGCATAGAAAAACACCAGGCCAGTTCCAAACCTTCTAGCTCGTTTCAGACCTTGGAGGTGAGGAGAGAAGGCTTCTCTTCTGTTCCAGCGACAAGGGGCCTGGCTCCTAGTTGTCCTCATCTGCAAAATGGAAGAAGTGGTGCCTGGCAACCAATTTCCCAGCCATGACTGTAGTCGTTCAACACCATGTGGACTTCTCTGAGAGGTGCTGATAACTGCAACTCAGAGGACTATGTGTAAACCATTGGCTTTGCCCATTTGTTCTATGCATGGAAAAGAAGTTTGCCATCAGCCATCTTCTTGGCCCAACCCTTGTTTCTGCTACATGGGGAACAACTTGGGGAGGAGGAGGTACCCGAGCTGTCAGCACTGTCCCTAAAGTCCTCAGTGAGGCTGCACCCAGGAATTGCCACCTGAGCAGAAACTGCCAACTGCATGAGGGCAGACCTGCCAACTGATGACCGGAGAGTCTGACTATATCCTGAGACTTGCAGAACAGCTCCCCACCTCCCTCCTGCTGCTCCACTCGCCTGTCTTCCAGGGAGGAACACTACCGTGGCATTCCCACAAGGCCCAGGGAGGGAGCCATCCTGCCTCAAGTCATGTGGAGTTAGCATTTCCATCAGTGCACTCACAGAAGCTGCTTAACATCAGCCTGACGATGACAACGGCCCATTAAGTATTAACTTAGTCCTATGCATGCATTGTCTCTGAGCCGCATGGTAACACTAGGAGTTAAGTACTATAGTTATTCCTACAAGAGGGCACTGAAACACAGAGAAGTCAAGTAAAGTAACTTGCCCAAGACCACATAAACCATGCAGCTGGAAATCAAATCTTACATCTGCCTGGCTCCAACGCCCATGGCCTCCCCACTGCACCATGATAAGCAGGAAGGCCCACTTCAAAGTAAAAATCTATCCGCTGAGCTCCTGCTGCTTCCTTCGTGTGGTACACTAATAATGCCGCTGCCCTTCCACCACCACCGAACACGGCCATGTCGGATCCCTGGAACCTGGACTATCTCACCTCACATGGAAAAAGGGACCTTGCAGGTGTGATTATGTTAAGGATGTTGAGATGGGAAGATTATCCCAGATTGAGTGGGCCCAATGTAATCACAAGAGGTCCTTGTAAGAGGGAGGTGGGAGGGTCACGGTGAAAGAGGCACATGATCATGGAGGAGACTCAGAGAGGCTGGAGGATGCTGTGCCACCGGCTTTGAAGATGCAATCCAGGGCTGTGAGCCCAGGAGTGAGGCCAGTTCCAAGAAGCTGGGAAAGTAAGGGAATGGATTTTCTCCTAGAGCCTCACATGTAACATAGCGGTACTCAGGCCTTCATTTGGTCTATAAGGCCCATTTTTGTACTTTTGGCCTCCAAAACTATAAGATAATAAATTTGTGTTATATAAGCTACTGAGTGTGTGGTCATTTATTACAGCAGTGATCAGAAACTAACACACCCTGGAAAA
>CM052543.1:51554062-51570365 GCA_028533065.1 Trachops cirrhosus | reverse complement strand
CAACAAAGTACTTACTGAGCACCTACTGCATAGTGCCACATACTGGCTAATGATGCTAATCCATGTTGGAGTTCGAATATTGGGGATATATTTTGCACCATAAAAAGTTCATTTAGCATCAAAATATGTGATTTTCTCTGAATACATTCTGCCTTATAAATCACATGATTTGTTTAAACTTTTAAAAAGTTTTGTGGAAGAAGAACCCATGCCCTGAAAAAGGTTTGCCACGACCCCAGCGTGGGGCGTTGGCGTAGGGTGCAGGCTGAAGCTCAGAGTGAGGGGTGGGAGGGCTGAGTCCCGTTCCAGGTCCCACCATGGAGCTTAGCAGCCTGGAGCAAATAATTTAACTTCTTTAGCCCCCAGTTTTTTCCCTGGTAAAATGTGTATAATAGCAAGTGCTTTATTGGCCTCACGGGGCTTTTGAGGGATTCATGAGATCATGAATATGTGTTTTATGAACTGTGAAGAGCAATATATGGTTGTAAGAAAATACGATTATGAAGGTGATGACCAGGGCCATTATGCGAGGGGAGCAAAAGAGGTGTCAAATTGTAAAGTATTCTATAAAGTCCAGATACCACATTAAGAAAAGTGATGAACAGACAGGGACACATTAGGGAATGAAGAGAGACAGAGACATAGCACCCTCCTCCGTCTCAATAAACACACAGAGTGACCCGTACGTGAGAGCGCAGAACCAGGGCATCATTTATGACCGAACAACCTTCCCATAACCTTCTAAAGCCGATATTTAGATTTCAGGTTTGATGATGCCACAGAGCTGTGATTCCCTTGAGGAATCTGGGCCACCATCCATGAAGGCTGAAGAGACGTTTGCATTTTCTCCTGTTTTGGAAACTTGTGGGTCTGCCAGTCTGTGCAGAGCTGTCCTGTTCACGCAGATAATTAGCTGTAGCCTCGGTCCCATTTTCTCATGTCCACAGAGGGGAGGGATGGCTTCCCCTCTGCCACTCCCCAAAGGCTCAGTGAGATGGGCGCATTAGGTTAGCAGCACTTTGTAACACAGACAAGGTCAAAGAGCCACATCCAGTCAAATCAACACCCTGGCAGGACTGGTAAGCATCTCCGTCTCCATTCACTGCTCATACTGAGCACCCACTCAGATTCAATGCAGGAGAAGAGAGGATAGACATGTAGAAAAAGGTGAGATTGAAATCACAATGAAGTGAATAATTTAGACACTTCTACACTAGGGTCAGGGAGTCACACATGGTCCTTTGCCATTGTTAATTGGGTATTGTGAACTTAGGAACTCCAGAGAAAAGAATGGGTTTCTTCCCAGTTTCAGAACTCAAGGGCCCTGCCCCACTGTTCTCAGTCCCCCGCCCTTCTCCTAAGCAGGACCCTCTGTTCGCTTCAGCCTCTCTTGCCAGAAAACCCCTGCTCTGAATTCTCCATGAAACCTTCCTGAGCAAGCTGTGCTCCCGTAAAATGAATCACAGAGTGTGGAAACATTAACAGACATAAGCATCACTAAGCACACTCTTTTGCAATGATCTATTTATGAACTGACCTCCTTTACTCTCCCATGAGGGCATGTCATCACCTTCTCTATCCCAGTCCCTTTGCTTCTAGCCAGGTCTTGGAGCCTAGTAAGTACTCACAAGGTGATTGCAGAATTAAATCATGAATTGTTAACCCCCTCCTCTCCCTGAAGTGCAGAAAATGAGGTCCAGGGCAGGAGTGGAGCCCAGATCTCCTGCCTCAGCCCAGTGCTCATTCCCTTTACTGGGGGAGTGGGGGGCATTGTGGAGGAGAGCAAGAACAGGGCAGCAAGTTCAAGTTCTGGCTTCACAACTCATTAGCTATGTAGTTAACTACTCAGAACTTCAGTTCTGTAAAATGGGATTAACTATATCTATTTTTTCAGGATGTTTTTACAGGTTAGAAATGTTAGAGTAAGAGAAACAGCCACTGAATTAATTGTGGGTACAATCATTATTATTACTCTTTCCCTCCAAGTTTGTGTCCGGTTGCTGGACATGCTGTCCTGACTTTTAGAACAGTCATTTGTCCCTCTCTCCAGACAGGGTCCCCCCACCATCAGTCACCTGTTCAGGTCCAGAGCCAAGGTGATCCAGCCCAGGGCGCTTGGCTCCTGGAGGAAGAAGATGGCAGGAACCTGTGGCCAGCACAGACCCGGCACTTACACTCCCTGACTCACCTTTTTGGTCTCAGCCTTGCCTGGCCAGTGACCTCTGCTTTCCATCTGAGTCCCAGCATCTTGAAACTAAGAGGTAGAAGGAAACACGGATTGCATGTGTTCCCACCTTGCCCACATTGCTGAGATCCCTCACACTAGGCCCTAAATTTCCTACAAAATACTTCTACCGACAGAACACCCCCAGACCACCCCCCGCCCCCACTCTCTGCTTCCAGAGGCAGCCCGATCCCAGGCCTGATCAGCGCTGATTAAAACCAGGCCCTTCCTTTCCTTGAGTAAAGACATGTACCCTTGAAAGTACATCGCTGGTCCTGGTTCTGCTTTCTACAACCTCATAGAACGTGGCACTCCCTCTCCAACATGACCCCAGCAGTCCCTAAGATGGTGGTCATCTCTCCCCTAAGTTATCTGTTTGGGGTGTAGGATGAGACGTTGCCGTGTAAGCTTTACAAGGGCGCACACCTTCCCATTTTTACCTAAGTGAGTGTCTCGCACATCACAGGTGCTCAATAATATGTTCTAAATGGTGGGACCTCTGTAATATGCTGGACAGGTCACTAGTCACTCTACCCATTATTTCTAATTCTCACAGGAACCGTGCTGGGAAGAAATTACTCGTCCCATTTTTTAGATTTTTTTGCATATAAATAAGGATCTTCTCTTCTTCACTCATCTTTATTTCATCTGTGGTATAAATCCTTTTAAAATTTAGATAAAAGCAAATGTTCTTTAAAATCTTTTCATAAAACCATTTAACTTAAAAAATGTTATTGGTACTTTTACTTTTTGAATCCATCTAAGTATTGGCCTTGTGCTTATTGAAGAACGCTATTTGGAGTAATGACCTGTGTTGCCTGGAGTTTCCTGGTTCCGGTCTAATTGGTGCAGGGAGCTGGGACCCCGCACTGCAGACCCCCAGGTCCATGACTTGGGCTGGGCCTCCCCGTGGCTTCCTGCTGAACCTAAACATTTCTTGTGCTATTTCTTATGCTCAAGTGGCTGGGCCAGCGAGTCACAGCCCCAACTGCCCAGGAGGAGCCCAGGAGGAGCCAAGAAGTCTGGGACTGACTGAGGCCTTAGAGTGATGATTTGTTTATGTGACTGAGAATAAGGGTTCCCTGCACAGCAGCATTCAACAGGCCCATGGCATTTTCAGGACTCAGCATTGCCTGTAAGTCATCGTTGTGTCCCTAGATTACCTGGCACCACTCCAGTGGGATATTGACACAGGGAAGAGAGTGAGAGGTGGACAAGCAAAAACATGGTACCACAGCGCAAAGGGGAAAAGCAGTCACACAAACTTGAAGGATTGCATGACCACTAAGAGCATGCCTTGATCACCACCGAATGTCCTGGCCAATTTTCACATTGTTTAGTTTTCACCTTAAGATGTTGTATTTGAAAGTCTCTCTGTACAAATGGAAGAAGGTATGGAAGGGACAAAACTAAAAACAAACATCCAGACTACCAGGAGTTACCGATCAGTATCCTAGAAATAGTCATAACTGAAATAAACCACTAGGGGGCGATCCAAGAATGTGCAAACAGCGTAGTTGGTAAAGCAAAGTTCACTTGGGGAGAGATTTTCCACAGTATATTTTTCAAAGCTTGAAGAAATCTGAGATCGTTTAGTCTGAATCTGCAGTCCAAGGTGGTATTGCAAACTGTCATTTAATTTCGGGAGTTATTTTTTTGACTTAGAGAGGAAAGGTCTCCCTAAACGGTCAAAACCACTCACGAATTAGAATTTGTTCAGAATCATGTTATCATGACAAACACCAAAATTAGAACAGCGTATATTATACAGTCAGAACCCTTCTCCAAGGCACTTGAGAAACTTCTGAATGTTGGACACCTTAAAGAGATTTTAATTGACAATATACATACGATGTGAAAGAGTGTAAAGAAAATCTGAGCATTCATTAGCATGTGAATAGAATCATGCATGATTTGTATTATACTTGTACTGAGCTTACAAGCTCTAAGGTAGGTAATGCAGCTTTGCAGATATTTGCACGGATTTTTTGTAGTGCATCATCTTTCCAGATGACTCAGTATATCCTAACCAGTTGCTCACAGGGATTAAACAAAAGCTTCATCAAGGATCAAACACCTCTTGATCTGTGCTGTATGCCCCAATGACCCCTCCCCCAACCAGGAGATACAGTTAGTAGCTGCATTCTCAGTAGTCCCACGGCACCTTGCTATAAGTAAAACAAGAGCATGCATTCTGGAGGCAAGCTGCTGGGATGTGAATCCCAATTTAGCTGTGCATTTTTGTCAAGCTACTTAACTTCCATGTGCCTCAATTTCCCCATCTCTGAAATGGAGAAAAAAATCGATGCCTACTTCATAGGTTTCTAGTGAGGAGTAAATGAATAATATATATAAAGCACTTAGAAAAGTGTCTGGCATATCAGGCACTCAACAAATGCTTGTTGATTTCATGAATGATGACCTGACACTCACCTCATTTACCCAATGTAAATTCTTTATAAGAACAAACTCACGAGGAAATGGCAGAATGCTTAGATGGGTTTTCTGGCTATAACCAGTTAGTGGACCAGTGGCAAACGGGAGAGCTGAACAGTTACCCTCTACAAAAGAAACTCTAACTGGTGTTCAGGTCCATCAGACAAGCCTCTTTGTCTCTCCTCCAGAATATGGTGACAATCAGTGAGTCAGAAATATAAGCACTTTAATAAAAGCACAGAGTTTTGTCTCAAATTGCCAGCCACTTAGAAAAATGTTATCTGCAGTCACAGAATTTCTTGCTTTGATGTTCATCTTTTCCATTGTTAACTATTTAATGAGCTTGAAAATAACCAAATAACTAACTCGACTCTCTAGACAGATTGATAACATTTCAAAAGAAAGGATTTTTTTTAAATGGTACCTAAAAGAAATACTAAATAAAGGACTTACAGAACCCCAGAGTTAAGAAAAACATGATCCAATGTACATTATAAACGAAATAGAAAATATCTAGGGAAACAGAGATTCACTGTAAGATGACAATTTAAAAAGTCAAATCAAAGGCTCTTTCTCCCTCCAAAGAACTATATTTTCAAGAAAAAAATGGGCTGTTTGAAAAACTATGGACCACCCTGGCTGGTGTGGCTCAGTGGGTTGAGTGCTGGCCTGTGAACTGAAAGGTCACTGGTTTGATTCCCAGTCAGGGCACAGGCCTGGGTTGTGGGCCAGGTCCTCAGCATGTGAGAGACAACTGATGGATGTTACTCTCCCCCTCTTTCTCCCTCCCTTCCCCTCTCTCTAAACAATAAATAAATAAATAAAATCTGAAAAAAATTTTTTTAAGAAAAATATGGACTGAATAGAAATCTGACTGTAAGTGTTAATATACAGATTTATAGACTCAAATGTGATCATTACATGTTTTATCATTTGACACAGTGGGTATTATAAATAATTAAATTTTTTAAATAATTTTTTTAAATTTATTTTTAGATAGAGGGGAAGGGAAAGAGAAAGAAAGAGAAATATCAATGTGTGGTTGCCTCTCACATGCCCCGTACTGGGGGCCCCACCTGGCTTGCAACCCCGGCGTGTGCCCTGACTAGGAAGCAAACCAGCGACCTTTTGGTTCCCAGGCTGGCGCTCAATCCACTGAACCACACCAGCCAGGGTAATAGTTAGATTTTTAAGTCAAACATTTTTTCCAGATGAATGCCCATAGCATTTTCTCATTTTTGAAATCTTCAATGAATGGAAATGAAGAGAATGTGGGCCATTAAGCAGCTTGAAAAACTTAATGTGCAGCTGATCAATAAAAATATAATGAAGGAACTGAAAGCATTCTTTATGAGATGTTATAGTTGATTGACAAACACATTTTTCCCATGAGAATAGAAAACTAGTGGCATTTTTGTGGGACCATCTAGCTCTGTGTTTGGCTGGTCTGGCAGATATCCTAGAGTGGTTAAATGTGTCACTTTTAAAGGACAATGTCCTATGCCTCAGAACAGCTTATCCATGGAGGATATTAGTCATGCTTCAGTTATATTTGCTTACCAAACATGGCAATTTCCATGAGGGAACTGGATGTAGAGCAAGTATTACTAAATCCCAGAAAAGAAAGGTACTGACCAGACAGGACAATCTAACCCACAGAATTATTAAAATATGAGGGGAACATTCAATTAGTTCAGTTTACAAAGTGGCAATTCCACTTCACTGACACCAAAATAGTTCTGTAGCAAGGGTAGTTACTGAGCCTTACCATCCTGGGAGGAGGAGTAAGAGTCCTGACCACAGGGACCTCAAGGGAGACAACCAGGGACATCTCCAGCCCAGGGATGTGTCTCATTCATTTCTGCAGCTCCAGTGTGAGCGCAGTGACTGGCACCATGGATGTGTTGCTGAATGAAGAACTGAATGACTGAGTAATTAAAGAGATGGGGGAAAAGGAACCGAGGCAGAGGAGAAGAGCAGGAAAGGCTTGGAAACACAGATGCAACCAGAACAACTTGCTGGAGACCAGGTTACATGGCTGGGGAGCAATGCAGGACAAGCCTGACCACTCTTTGGATGGGTGGTGGATCCGAGGCTAAAAAAACTAAGCTTTATCCTCTAGTGGCCAGAGTCTAGTCAACAGGATGAACTAGAGAGTGACCTGCTCGGGGCTTTGCTTTAGAACATTCCTGGGGCATCTGTGGGTGAGCTGGAAGGCTCGGGATTTAGTTTGGATTCTGCTGTGATAGTTTATAGGAGACAGGAAAAAGGCCAGCATCATGCCAGCGGCAGAGGAACTGGAAAGGAGGAGCTGGATGGCGCAGGCATCTAAGGGGCATGTTGCCTGATTACATGTGAGATGTGGGAGAGGAAAGCGTCTCTGGGTCATGGGCTAAGTCAAAACATACATCCATTCATTCTTCTCAGCAAACACTGCCTGTGCTAGACTGTGGGCCTGACAATGGAGATGTAGGGGGAGCAGCGTTCAGTCCCTGCTCTTACAAGGCACAGAGTGTAGTGAGAGAGACAGACATATATACAACAACAGGAACGCAATACATGCTAGAACAGAATAGAGGAGAGCAGAACAGAATAGAACAGAACAGAATAGGTACAAGACAAGACAAAATAAGAGTTTTATTCTGGAATATGTTTGGACACAAGAAATATCCAAGCCCAAGAAATGTTATAGGTGTCATAGCTTGTACAAAGATGCTAGGATCATTTGCTCAAACACTCAGTGAAAAAACATTGTGTATTGAGAACCTATGTGCCAGACACTGGTCTAGGATAGGGATACCACAGACAAAATTCCCTGCCTGCATGAAGTTACATTCTAGTAGCAGAGAGGAACAATCAAGAGAAATAAATATCATATGGAATATGTGAGGTTATGACTAAGTGCTAAGCAGAGACAACAAAGCAGGGAAGTAAGAACACTCCCAGGCAGGGGCTGGGGAGGCTGAATGTTAGAGCAGACGGCGGAGGAAGGCCTTCCGGAGCAGAGAGTGCCCTGGGCCCCGCGCAAGGCTGAGCCAGTGTTCCCACGGCTGCTTCCCCAGTTCCAGCCGCTTGCTCCGTTTACTTCATATTCTGAGATTCTCCTCATTCCCTCCTGCACAAACACTTCAGTCTTGATTCATTGGATTGGAACTTCGCACTCCTCAAAACTGTCCTGACTCTTTGCAGAAGAGAGAGTCTTAGTCCTTTCCGAGTCTGAAGCCAAGGGGCAGTGATAAATCAAGACAAAGAAGCGCGCGGTGTTTTTACACACTTGACACACACACACATACCGCACTGAAGAGTCATGTTGCTCTTTCTGCCCTTAGAAAACCTCAGGCCGGACCGGAGGGGATGGCTGTGCACCTCTCTGAGCCCACGTTGTCAGGGACCTGAGAAGCCTGGGCGGTCCCAGGAGGCAGAGGCCCTGGACCCTCACACTTGCTGTTGGCAGAGCTGTCCCAAGTCTTTACAGGAGGTGGTAGTTCATGGACCGCCCGGTCGGGCAGCCTGTGCTCTGCAGTGGGAGCACAGAGGCACAGGTGAGGTTCTGCTTGGAGGACTAGGCGACCCTTCCTGGTCCCCTGACTTCCGCCCACATTGCCCAGGGCACCCACGGGGACCTTCTTAACCCTGCCTGCTCTTGTCTTGCCCTTTGCCCTCCCCCACCCCCACTTGGCTTCAGACTTTCTTCTCTAGGCTTCTGTGAGGCCAACATTCCTGGCTTTCCTCTGACCTCCTTGGCTGCTGCTTCTCAGCCTCTTTGCTGCCTCCTCCTCCTCCTCCTCTTCTTCCTCTGTGAACCCCACCTCTAAAGCTGGCGGACAGGATCCTGTGCTCAGCCCTCTTCTCTCCTCAAGTCCCATTTTCCTCCAGTTCCTCGGTAGTTCCCTACCGAGTGAATTTATCTCACTGTGTGGCTTTACGTGCCATCTACATGCTGACCCGAGGTCTCCCACTGAGCTCTACAATCAGAGATCCTGCCTGTCGACTCCGTGTCGACTTGGCTGTTTATTAGGCATTTCAAACCTTATGTGACCAACGCAAAAAGTCTTGATTTTTCATTCTCCCCAATCTTTTTTCCCGTCTCAGCAGCTGGCCCCTGGAATCTATCTAGATACTCAGACCAAAACCTGGGTGTACTCTTTTTATTTTATTGAAAAAATTGAGATATAATTGACATATATATATATATGAGGGGGAACCTCCCCCAAAACAGGAAATATCTTGTCCACTCCCCTTGTAGTGCAGGCTTTCTCTGCTAGGTGAGTGTTCTAGGAGCCCATCTGTATCAGTGTACCAGCTAGCATTGTTGTGAGAGGCTGCATGCAGCTTCAGTGATTTTTTTTTTAAGACTCTTTGAATGCATTTGCCCATTTCATGATGGCTTATTTACAAGTGCACCTGACCACACCATGCTGAGTGTTCAACAGTTTTTGAACAAAAAATGACATGACCCCTGAGCCCCACCCTCCCTATTCACCGAATCTCATCCCAAGCGACTTTTTTTTTTTGTTTCCTTGGTTGAAAAATGTCCTCAAAGGGAAACATTTTGAGGTGAAACAAAAAATGGCAGACACACTAAAAGGCATCAAAATTGACGAGTTCAAAAACTGTTTTGAGTAGTGGGGAAACATCTCAATAGGTGTGTTGCATCAAATGGAGAGTACTTTGAAGGTGAATGAAGTTTAAACATATAGGAATAATACACAATTTTTTGTAAATAAATTCCATTTTGGGGGGTTCTCCCTCATAATTTTAGTTTCAGGTGCACACCATGATCAGATATTTGCATACATTGCAAAAAGATCCGCACATATTTTCTTGTGATGAGAACTTTAAAGATTTTAGCAACTTCTAAATGTACCATACAGTATTATCAACTAGAGTCACCATGCTCTGCATTACATCCCATGACTTATTCTATATATTCAGAACTTTCTAACCCCTTCGCCCATTGAGTCTCTTGAACAGACCAAATTTGATCCTGCCAGGGACCCTTGCACTCCAGTCCCTTAGCCTGGAGCATCTCCTCGCCCCCCACACACCAAATCTTCAACAGGTGGCTCACAGTGGGGGTAACAAGCCTGTGAGTTTCCAATGGGAAATGCCAGCATGGGAGAGGATGGCTGGATTGGGGGCATTTTGCTGTTTCACCACTCCAGGGGGCTGTCAGCCAGGTAAGGGTGCCCAACAGCAGGAGGCAGAGGGTTACATCACCAGAGGTAAGAGCTAAGGAGGATGGAAGAGCTAGTGTTACCTGCGAGGTGGTAACCACTGAGGAGAGGACACGATGTTGGCAATTTCTCTCCTCCTCTGCTCTACCCAAGTTGATTGGAGGAGCTGGAACCCAGAAAAGAGAGGACTTTTGAATGAAACAGGAGGGTTCACAGTTTTAACTTAACGGACATTGAGATTTATTCACTGAAAGGAAACACAACTATGGAAGGAGTCTGCCCAACTCCACGGCCATCATCTTCTCACACTGGTCTGCTGCCCTAGCTCCCAGCTGCATTTACTCCTGTCCTGGAAGCTGGTTTGTTTCCTTCTCTGGGAACCAGTGGACTAAGAACAGGTGTGTTATGCTTCTGCTAGAAATGGTTGTTTTCCACCTTTGTGCTCTAGACCCCATCTCACGAAAAGGAATTTTTAAACTCCCTTTCCCTGTTGGAGGTCCTCAGAGTGCTGGTCCAGGTGAAGAAGACAAGCAGGAGGAACCACGGTGAGAAGCTCACAAAGAACCGTTGGCTGCAGCCCTGCTATTGTTGCTGGGCTCACAAGGATGGCTGTCAGGCTACACTCCATACTGTGCTCTGAGGGGTTTACCAATGAAGGTGACCAGATCCGATGGATTTCCCAGGGCATACCTGGTGCACGCCTGCCATCCTAGCCTCTTTGGCAATAGAATTCCCTTTCAGTCAGTCTCAGAAGAATCCCATTCTAGATAATACATTAAATGGCCACTCTACCAAGTATCCACAGAACTCAGTTGATGGAGGCAACTTCAAGGCATGCTTGAGCTGGTTCATGATGAGGCCTAAGAAAAGGGCAGACCTGAACAGCGAAACTCAAAGCAAGAAGGGAAGTGCAGGGACTGTGGGCTGAGCCTCTGGCCCGGAGCTGTGACAGCCCTCAGAGAGGAAGTGCTGAGGACTGCTGTCAGAATTCCTGTGGACACCCTGGGTGGCTGTCCTTTACCCTTCAGGTAGCACATGGTGGGCAGACTAGACAGTCGTTGTTCCAGTGCAGGCTTGTCATCCTTAAGAGCTCTGAACTAAATACACCCGGAGGTGTTAGAGAGCCCACCCACCGCCTTACACATGGACCCAGCGGTCACTGGGGCGTGGCCTCCGCAGGGCAGGTAGGTGAGTCACACACTTCCTCTTCTCCAGGTTTTTAAAAATCTATCCTAATCCAAAAAGAGGAATGAAAGAATATATGTACAACTCTGCCATTGACAGGCTCATATTTCTTTACCTCTTTAACCCCTTTTTGCCCATTTTAGGGGGCAACTAGACCCTTGACAACATTCAAAATTCCAAATAAAATCAATGGGAAAAGTGTGTCTCACATTTTGCCACAACCTCCTGCTGTAACCCAGCAACCAATGATTTTCAAGTTTCTTCTCTGCCCTTTTGTCTGAGCATTTTCATATCTGGACCAGGGTTCCGGTTAAACCCCAAAGGCACCAACACCTCACAGCACTTGGGGCTCATCAGACGCTGTGCATCATCGCCTGGACCCAAAGGCTGTTACAGCGATCCCCAAAATGTATTTCTTAGAACACTAAATTGCTTGTAAGTACTGTTGGAGAAAACAAGGGTTCAGTGATCAAAAATGTTTATTGAAATGCAGATTTTAAAATGGTAACATGTCTCTTAGTACACGACTTCTTGGAGCATTTAGTGTGCAAACAAGCATGTGAATCCCTGATAAAGAGGGAATAGAGAAGGGCATCTCCCTCCTCCTTGATGATGGTGCCCTTTTTATTTTTGGTAGAAAATCTGGAGGGATGAGTGTTTAAGGCACATACTTTGGGAAACGTTCTACTCACCTTACTGGGAATATATCCTTACAATGCAGAACCAATACATGTAAGGCACTAATTATATTAATGATATCATGAGCCCTTTCTCCCTTTTATTCCAACTTCCACAGTAGTTTAATACCATGCTTCCTCTTACTCCCGCTGAAAAGACAGACCTGTTGAATGGCTTCACAGTCCTATGAGTCACGTTGTGTAGAGTGTGTGGTTACAATTCTTTGGTAAAGTACATCTAAACATTGACATTATTTCTACTTTGGTCATTACCTACCCATGGTGAGGGAAGTTTAAACTTTGCAAAAATGAAAATGAAGATATCAAGGTGTATTTGCTTTTTTAAAAAACCAGTTCTATTCCAGGTGTTCAGTGGACATCTTTTTGCAGCAAGCAAAAGCAAAACCAAACAGAACCCTCAAATACCAGACATAGAGATGGAGACCACTCTTCTTCCTCAGGCTGGATTCTTGCTAGATTCCAAAGCAACTGCACTGGAACTCAGGAGATTCCTGGCGGCCCTGGGTCTCATTGCTCTGCACAGTATTTCTTATGAGATTTGCAGAAAGCACTTCGGTTATACTCTTGAGCACCTTATCAGGATTATCCTTCTAGAAAGCTCAAGAGACACACAAGCCAAAAGCCCCCTGGAGGAGGTGTGCGCGTCAGTGCTGATCGTAAATGTCCTCTTGGACAGTCACAAGGCCAGCTGAAATTTCCCAGGGTGCAGGGACAGCAAACCTCTGCCTGGTAACCCGTTTGTAATACAGTTAAAAAGAAGTGTTCAGGCTGAGAGGCAAAAAGTGAAAACCTAAGTCAGACTCTTTTCTTCACATACAATGATTGCCACATTGATAAACATTCACAAAGGCATTTATTGGAGTGGTGATTCTGATCCCTTTGCATTCTCCCACTTGTCCCTGTTGCCACTGTACTTGATTACATGTGCCTGTAGCTTAGAGTATTCCAGTAAAACAGGCCCCTTTGCAGCTAGTAAAAAAAAAAAAAAGCCATGTTTTTTTTTCTTAAAGCACCTTCCAAATATTTTTACTCTAAAAAAGAAGTAAAGCACGAGAGAAAAGTCTCCCAACTGCCCAAGCGCGCAGCTCCCAAAGCGCACCGAAAGCCATGCAGAACGACTTTGGTTAGGCTGTGCGACTGTGCCAGGCTCCGAACAAGCGGTTCTTCTGTCGTGACATCTGCCCAGCAATGCGTCCATTGTTCTCTGGAATTTAATTCATTTTCAATTACTCCGTCCAAATGATAAAACACGAGATGTGCTACCCTCCGGGGGTAAAATGCAATGATTGTTTTTAGTGTGACCGCATTGTTAGCTGGGAAGCACCACAGCCTGTTCTAATTAGGCCCTGATTACTGTCTCCTGGAAAACAGCTAGTTCAAGAAATGTGAGTGAAATCCCGAGAAATGGAAGGGCTGGCATAAACAATCTTGCCGACGCCGGTGTGACTGCAAAGCTGGCAGAACCATATGCAAAGTCTTCCCCAGAAGTAGAGCAACCGTCCTTGGAAGGGAAACAATTTCAAAACTAAAAACAGCTTCGGGACTGACTGACTATAAAATATAGTTTAATATGTGTACCAAAATAGTCAACAAATTATTGTGCTGATCAAGGACTACTGTGCAAATGCCTCAAATCCGAAACATTGTAACTGCCTGTCTCTGAAGTATTGTGAAAGTCCCGGACAGTCCTTTGTGCTGGGGAACACTGCAACCTGAAAACATTAGTGATTAGGCCTTTAAAAAAAAATAAGAGGACTCTCAGGGGAAAATACACACATATACACACATGAGAATTTATATCTCCTGTATGCTGCATATTTAATATAAACCTTTGAAACAACTTCAGATGAAATAAAAATCAAAGTTCTCAAAAAGTAAAAGATTAACTTAATTGCTACCGAGTCCCTATTGCCCCAAACATCAGTATGCTTTTTATTTCTATGCAAAAGGATGCCTTCAGACTGCTTAAATGATATGATATACAAACCCATTTTGAAATAATAAAGCCAGTCATCTTGCAATTTTAAAAAATCAGGTAAAAGATATTATGACACATCATACACACACACACACACACACAGAGCAATGACACAATTTGGCCTCTGCTAAAATAAGGACATGAAGACCTTTAAGTGCAGCAGGAAGGGCTACTGTGTCACCCCTCCCTACAATCCATGTAGTTTCCTTTAATCCAATAGCAAATCTGGGCATATTTGAGAGGAGTGATTCTAACAGCAACATTGAAATCCTGTGGAGAACCATTCATGTCCACCCACTGGTGCCCTGAAAAGATGCCAATAATTTTTCGCTCCCACTTCTGCTGTGGTCTCTTCCACATCCTCACGTAGACCCCTGACCCGCTGGCCCCGGGCTGGGCATCACACTGCTGGTAGAGCAGGTCATAGGTCTCATCTTTGACATCACAGAAACGATACACCAAATTGCCAGGTCGATCATTGTCATAACCAGAGAAGTGGATTCTGCCCCCTGGCAGCTGCTTGGCGGGAGGGCTCACCCCAATCTTCATGAACTTTCTCTTGTGAAGTTTTTTGAGTTCCAGGAGGGCATAGTCATAATCCATGCCAATGTCATTGGCATTGCCCTTGATCCAACCTTTGGGCACGTGGGTGCGTTTCACTCGGATCCACTGAAATTTCATCTTCTCAGGCACCGCGGAGCTGGAGGTGTTGGCCCCTCGACCGCCATCTTTATACTTGGGCTTCAGGAAGCCCACTCGAAGTTTCTGGGTTCCTTTCACGTAGGTTTTCCCATCGTGTATGCAGTGGGCAGCCGTGAGGACGTGCTTCTCGGACACCAGGGTGCCTGTGCAGCCTGTCGATAACTTCACTGACGTTGAGAAGGGGTAGTTGAGCAGGAAGTCCTTCCCAAAAATGCTGAACCTGCTGTCATAGCCGTAAATCTGCCGCTTCCTCCTCGACTTTCCCGAAGACTCGGCCCCACGGCCGCTGACGACATAAATGCCCACCTGAGTCTCTGTGCGGCTGCCATTGGCATAGAGTGTTTCATAAGACAGGTACTGCTTGACCTCTTCGTAAGTGGGCAGTGGAGTTCCCTTATGACACTGGGGACCACATGAGGAGGACACTTCCAATTTGGCTTTGGCCCCAAAGTCTGGCTTAGGTAAGTGGAGGGTGGACTGGGGCAAGACAACAGGGAGGCGGTAAGCAGGCCAAGTGGGTTTCCAGTGGGTACCGGAGGGGCTTGCCTGCCCGACAACACTGAGGAGGAGGAGGAGGAGAAGGAGGAAGAGGAGCCCTGGGATCCCCGCCATGCTGAGCACCTCTCTGTGGGAACAAAGACAAGAAGGTCAGGGGGAGCAAGGGGCTGGCCGCTGGCCTCAGCACTCTTTCACCGCAGAAGCAGTCAGCGGCATGCCTGTCATTGTTTCTAAGTCTGTGAACCCTCCTCAGGAATCAGGGTGTGGAGAGGAATCCCCAGATAATGGTCTCACTTACAATGCAAGGGCTTGACCTTGGAACATTCCCATGGCTAGGTGCCCAAAATGAAATCGGGTGTTCATTCCTTTCTATGTTTAAGATGCTCCAAATGACGGCCCACTGCAGGGCAGCATGCATGGGCCTTAATCCCCAGATGAACTGTTGGACCATCCCCAATTTCCCTGTGATTTTGAGCCTTTTTGTACTTCATACTAAATCTTCATCTTTTCCTACCTCTCTCATCCCCCTGCCTTCCTTTCCTTCTTTCCTCTCATTCTCATCATAGCATGAACTTGGAGCATCTACAGAGCAACCTGCCTATGTAGAGGACAAATTTAAATTCCTTAGCTTAGTGAGTGACAAGGCATCACAGAGGGATAGCTCCACAGTGTCACACGTGCTGGGACTCCCATTGTCTATAAATAGTGGGTGCATTCAGAAGGGTCTAAGACTTTTTTTTTTGCTTTCAATTTAGAATACCCTTAACTATTTTAAATTTAGTGCCAGAGTAGTCAGGCCTCTAACAAAACATTTCTTCCTCTTTTGGGTTTTGTCTTACACTACCAGGACCTTTGTCAAGGGTCAGTCCCATTATGACTGTTACTGTTGGTGAGCTTTTCAGGTCTTTGCATCTGTGGTCCCAGCTAGTCTAAATGCCTTGAATTCAGACCTAGGCTAGCACTTGACATAGATTTGTTGAATGAATGACTGTATTAGTGGAAGAATGAGTGAGGGGCTGCGGTGACTCGGAAAATACTTTTGTTGAATGATGCACACAGAGATGAATGAGGATGATGTGGTAGCTCAGAGAAAAGGCATGAAGTCAGCTGTAAGGGTAGGAAGAGGGAGGCGTTGCAGAGCAGATGTTGCTTGAGATGGGTGTTAAAGATGAACAGAAGTTAGATAACAAGACAGAGTGAAGGGGACTCTTAGGAAACAAGCCTGTGAGCCCAGGGAGACCTGCAGCAGTGCGAGTCACTTCAGGAATT
This sequence comes from Trachops cirrhosus, assembly GCA_028533065.1. NCBI lineage: Eukaryota > Metazoa > Chordata > Mammalia > Chiroptera > Phyllostomidae > Trachops > Trachops cirrhosus. The sequence continues at coordinate 51,554,198 of CM052543.1, read as the reverse complement.
GTGCTTAGCTTAGCCAGGGTGGAAAAGAGGAAGGGGCAGAGGCAACAGCAAGAATTGGGTTATGAAGGGCTATGTGAATGAAATGAAGGAGTTTGGATTTTATTCTGAAAGGTATGTTTAAAGAGAGATCCATCAT
>CM052543.1:51497181-51553562 GCA_028533065.1 Trachops cirrhosus | reverse complement strand
CACTTCTTTTCATCCCCTGCCCATGATCTCAAAGCTTCAGGAAAAGTTCACTCAGAGGCTGGGTACTCTTAATCTAAGCTCGACAGGACTCAACCTTTGTATACACACTAATACCTGCCTGGCTAGAGGAGAAAGGATGCGTGGGCTGATTACATTGTTTTGTATTAAGTTATACTTTTAAAAGTATGTTTTCTTGTAAACATACTTATAACCTTGATATAGTTAAGAGTTCATCTTAACAACAGCTACTAATTATCTACCACGTACCAGACACTCCCCGCCACTTACTGCATCTGACCTAATAACCCTGAGCAGTAATCCCTCTCCTTACTGATAACAAGGCTCCCAAATAGTTAAGTAACATTCCTAGTTTGAAGTGTCAGAAAGAAAATTCACATCCAGGTCTCTCTCCCTGCAATCCGAATATCATAAAGTTGCCCGTGTTGTTTCTGTGAGGGTAATTTCAGATACAAGAATGGAAAACCCTGACTCATGCTGGCTTAAACAATAATGAGGAAATTGATTAGCTGACATATTAAGAAGTTCAAGGGTGGGGAGGCTCCAGGTGAGGGGCACCCAAGCTCCTGCTCTGCTTCTCTTGGTTCTGCCTTTTTCTGCACTGGTGCCACCCTCAGGCTTGTGGCAACCGGAGGGAGGAATAACAAGCAAATACCACATGCAATGACACCCAGGAGAAAGAAAAGGGGAGGCTTCTTTTCCTATGTCTCTCATTTAGGAACAAGATTATCCCACTCCCCAGACCTCCTTCCTATCACGAGGGCCAGGATTCAATGATCTTCTTTGCTGAGTCATGTCCTGGCTAGGGAACGGAGTTGTCTGTCAGCCTAAGGTAAGTAGCATGGAATAATGGGAAGAGCTCTGGGTTAGGGGTCACAAACCTTGGGTTTTAGTTCTAGTGCCATCATCTACTTACTTAGTTGTGGAAACCTGCCAGTTACTTAGCCTCTCTCAGAACTTACCTTTTCCTTGTTGGCAAAGCAGGGCTAATGGTTCCTGTCCTGCCGATCTCACAGGGCTGCGAACAGGAGTGAAGTAATACCTGTACAAGCATGAACACACGACTGAAATGCATGCCATTGCTTCTGCTAACAGGGCTCAATGGGGACTCTTGGTCATGAGATGGTTTTTCAATCATACTTATACTTTGTGTTTGACCATCGTTCAGAATTTCTAAGGCTTTGACAAAGATTTACCTAAATTTTACTTTAGTGCTAGAAAAGTAACTGTAAAAATAGGGGGAAAGTGTGAAGTGTAGAACTTAAGAAAGGCAATATCACACATAATAATTATCTGAATTAAAATCAAAGAAACTAAAAAAGGGCATATTAAAGTATTATAGATAAGTTAGCCTCCTTAAAGCCAAGATGTTAAAAAAATAGTAAACTTGATTTGGGCATAAATAAAATATCCAAAATAAAGTAAGAAAGGCAATTTTCACACCCCCTTGAACTCCAACAGTATCTGTTTATATACAGATGGGTTATTTATTTTTTTTTATATTCATCAAAAAGCAAGTTTCATAAAAAAATCTATTGAGCAGCCTTTTTCATTCCTTCACTTATACCAATTCAATAAGCATATGTGGGACATTACGAGGGGGAGGGAATCAGATGCGCTCAAAAGTGAATGTGAACTATATCCCGTCTGAAGGAGAACAGCTCTCCAGCAGGGAAGAACTCTATAGAGCAGACTGAGAGAACAGATCTAAGAGTAGCTACAATAAAATGCAGAAAAGTAAGAGGAAGTGATAGGCTATGAGAGTTCAGAAGGCTCCCAGCTGTGGGGTTAGAAAGGCAAGGACAAGGCTGCGTTTGACCTGAGGGTTGGAGGATTTGGAGGGGGGAACAGCGAGTTCACCTTGGCTCTGCGTCTGGCTTGCTCTGAATCTTGAATACCCAGCCAGAATGCATAATCCTTGAGTATAAATTGCATGGGACAGATAGCAGAAAGTAAAAGTTGGAAAGGTAGGGATTGCAGCTAGATTATAGAGAGGTTGGAATATCAGACAAAGGAATTTGAACTTTTATTCTGTAGGTGTGAAGTAATAGAAAAGTAATAAATATATAAATATATATAATGAATATATATACACACTGAATATATATGTGTATGTATGTGTATGCATGTGTGTGTGTATCTGTCCCTTTGTCCTGGCACAGAGTTTCTAAAACCCTTGTAATTTCCTAAGTGATAAGAACACTAGTAGCATCTTTTGTTTTAATACTTGATCTTTGACCCCAGTTTCTGACACAGGCTTCTAAAAGTCTTGTGATTTCCTGAGCGATAGGAGTGTCTTTTGTTCTAATGGTGACTCTGGGTGGGCTCCTGGATGGCTCCTGGGTGGGGGCTGTTCACTGGAAAGAGCAAGCCATGATTAGAAGCTTGGAATTTTCAGCTCCCACCCCACCCCCAAAATTCTCTTGTAAAGGGAAAAGGGCTGCATGTGATGTTAATAATTGGTCATACCTGCATGGTAAAACCTCTATAAATTCCCCCAAAGTGTGCTGTTCAGGGAGCTTTCAGGCTGGTGAACACATCCACGTACCAGGAGGGTGATGCACCCCAACTCCACAGGGACCTCCCAGACCCGGCCCTATGTCTCCGTTCATTGGGTTATTCATCTGTATGCTTTATCATATCCTCTCATGAACTAACTGGTAAACATAAGTAAATATTTTCCTGAGTTCTGTGAGCCGCTCTAGCAGATTAAGCAAACTTAAGGAAGGGGTCATGGGAACCTCTGATTTGTAGCTAAACGGGATAGAAGTTCTGGGTAGTGGGGACCTGCCACTTGCAATTGACATCTGAAGTCGGGAGGTGGTCTTGAAGGACTGAGACCTTAACTGACAAGGCTTAACCTGTGGAATCTGGTACCATTTCTAGGTTGATGGTGTCAGAATTGAATTAAACTGTAAGATACCGGGCTGGTATCATGGAAAATTGCTTGGTGCGGGGAAAACCCACATTTGGTGACCAGAAGTGTTAAGTAAAGTGTTCAGTGTGAGTGGTAAGGGAGACACAAAGGAGGAAAAGACTAGGTTTTTAAGTTTATTGGGCAATGGGAGGTCAGTGAAAGTTTTGGGGCAGTGCAGTGAGTGCCTTCATTATATTCGTGCTTATTGAGGAATGTTGAGAGGAGAGCTTCTGGGAAGATAGACAGGAGAGGAGATAGTGGTGGCTGAGAGACAAACTCAAGTCAGGCAAGAGGTCATGAGAATCTCGAACTAAATTATGTTCTTGGAGATAGAGATGAGCCAATGAAGAGGAGATATTTTGGATGGAGAAAGCGTAGGTCTTGGTTATTGATATAAAAATCAGATGGGGAGGGGTGGGGTGGTTAGGAGTGTTTCATTTGCAAAAAAAACAAAAAATCAGCCTAAACCTGTCTAACTAAATAAGTGAATTTACCTATTCAATCAACTGAAAAGTCCTGAATCAGCGTAGCCTCAGAAACTATTGGATCCCAGAGCTCAAATGACGCCATCAGAACTTGGGCTTCTCTAATACTCACTTTTTCTTCTGTGTTGATTTCACTCTAGGGTGCCCCCTAGAACGTGCTAGTTTATATTTGCTGAGGATTAAATCCAGTGGAAAGGGAGTTTGTCTAACTAAATCCAGTTTGTCTCCCCATCGGTTCCAAAACACATCCTGGGTCTGCTTCCCAGTGCACATGCCTGAAGCAGCGCCTCTGCTGCAGGGGTTATTGTCGATAGGCTGAGACCCGTATATATTCTTTCATTCCTTTTTTGAATGATCTGTCCATGAAGACAGCCTAACTATGGGTCACTATGAAACATTGCCCAGTGACCAAAATCAGATCTCATTCTGATGAATTCTTTTTTAAAAATTTTATTTTTTAATAGTTTATTTTCTATTTTTTCCCATTACCATTTATCCCCCTTATCCCCTCTTCTACCTCCACCCACCGCCCACCAATCCCTGCCCCACAATCAGTACACTGTGGCTGTCCATGAGTACTTGTTCTTTTTTGGCTCAATCCTTCCACCCCAACCCTCCCTCCCAGAGCTGTCATCCTGCTCTTCATCTACAAGTCTGTCTCTATTTTTGGTTAGTTCAGTTTGTTCATTAGATTCCACATATGAGTGAAATCATATGATATTTGTCTTTCTCTGACTGGCCTATTTCACTTAGCATAATGTTCTCCAGGTCCATCCATGCTGTTGCAAAGGGTAAAATTTTCTTCTTTTTTTACAGCTGAGTAGTATTTCATTGTATAAATGCACCACAGTTATTTTATCCACTCATCTACTGATGAACACTTGGGCTGCTTCCAAATCTTCGTTATTGTACATAATGCTGCAATGAACATAGGGGTCTAATGAATTCTTGCTAAACAGAAGACACTGATTCAGAACAGTGACAGCTCCTTCTCATTATATTTCATCAACTGTAATTATTTTTTTAGGCAAGTTTCTTGAAGACCTGGAACAGAGCTGAACTCATAAAATGAATAAAACTACGACCATTTCTAGGACACTATTCAGATTGGGCAGTACAAAATGCTACAAAGTGCCAGAAAGATTTCAAGTCTGGGAAAGGACTGAGAGTTGTCTGAGAGGGCTAGATGAAGGAAGGGAGTAACTATTGGCCTGAGTCTTGAAGCAAGTATGTGCTTTGCTTCAGAACCATCTAGGCAGGGCACTGATTTACGACCAGACGTTGACAAATCATTTGAATTCTGTTTGAAATGGGGTAATGGCTAAAATGACATGGGGGCGTCTGCCTGATCTAAGCAATCTACTTTTTACCACAGTGCATGTGATGCCTAAACCACATTTTTAAATGAAAACTTTACGAAGTGTTCAGGTACTCAAAGAAAGCTTATACCTTTCAGACAAACCAGTGGACATCCTTTTGGTAAAGAAAAGAATCATTCTGTGAACCGAATCCATCAATCTGTAAAGTGAGTTTCTTGACCCCTGATTTGATGGGTGCACATCCTTTCTCATATATTGCATTTCCTTTAAAGCCAGGTACACACACCTGAAATGCATTAAGGAAAAATGTTGAACCTCTTTATGAGACTTGTATATTTGGAGTCTGTTTTTATGGAGGAGAAATGTCAATTTGGAGAGTGTTAGAGGCGTAAATGCAGCCCGAATCAAGTCGTTACCAAAATCACACTGCTGCGTGCACATTGGTAAACATATGGCCAGGCCGCTCTTCCAGATTTCCAGGGCGATCATCATCAACTTACTGGTGCAAATTGCTATAACATGTAATTTGAAGTGAGATCAAAAGTTCAAAAATGAGAAAAGACAATCTGGGTGGAGCACTTGAGTTTTACTCTGCAAAGCAGGCTGGTGCACTGGTCTGGCCAGCGCTGGTGCTCAGGCCAACAATCAGCAGGCCCCACGGGGCTGTGGGCCTGCTGCAGTTTTTCAGCTGGTTTTGCAAAGCCCAGGAAACCTCCTGACCCTCTATTAGGCTCTTAAAAGTCACCCTGAAACAAGCACAAGAATTAACAATGACACTGAGAGAAGACCCAGGTTGGGAAGGATCACTTTTTCCTCAATTATGTAGCTTTCTAACTGGGGACTGGAGAGACTGGAGGCAGCTGGAAGGGAAGGATGATTTTAGAGATGTGTATTCTCTTCTTTCATTTGAGTGCCCCCACCAAGAAATAAAGAGGAGAGATAAGAGAAGGGAGATTGAACCAGCATAGTGCCTGACACATAGTCCACACTCAATAACAATCTGTTGAATAAGTGAGTGAATGAATGAGTGATTTGGGTGAATGAAGAGTAGAGTGTGAAAAGTTCCCTCTGTGTGACTTTTCTCGGGGTGGTGGGTGGGCTATACTTGAACTTTTCATGGAGCCTGTCGTTTTGGTTACTGATTGGCTAGGAGACCAAAAGTTATGCAGAAAATTTACTCGTCTTACTCATCTTAAATCTTTAGTTGTCCCAGGCAGCTCCTTTCCAAACTTACTTTGAAATGCTTCAAACTCTTTTCCCACAGAAAACAAGTTCTGGGAAAAGAATTCAAGAGCCAAATTCAATACATAAAAAAAGTGTCCAACCTTCTGTTGAATATACAACACAAAAACATTGAAAAGTTGAAGAAATCACTAGTGATTTAACAATTAAAACTAGAGAAACTGTTTAAGGTCTTCCCTTCACCCCTATGTATATCTGTACTAGGTAGAAGGTTAGGATCTGGAGCATGTTAAATGCAGGAGGACATACTGAGATACAGCTTGCATGCCCAGGCTGATTTCAGATGTCTCTGAATCTGTAGATGGGTGATAAAACCCCACAGTAGGGGCCTCTGTCTGCCCATGTGAGAATGGAAGGACCACTATGACCCATGGCCCCTGGGCTGCTGTCTGCATGGAGCTGGTGTCCCACTGTGCTATTTGTACAGATAAACTTGAGGCAGGATCTTGAAGAGAGAGAGAGAGAGAGAGAGAGAGAGAGAGAGAGAGGGAGAGAGAGAATCAGGATAACACTTTCTCTTTTCTTCCCACTACCCACTATTTTTATTTTATTCCAGTGGAGGCTCAGGTTCACAACTTCTAGTTTTGCCATTAAGTCTGAATACCAAGAACCAAATAATTTTGAAGAAAGGAAAAATAGGAGGAAAAAAACAGAGGTATTTCAAGAATCAAAAGGAGTCTGACCCACAGTGAAAGACCTTGTTGGAGCATGAGAAAGAACATTCCAAAGCAAGTCTTGGCCATGTGTGCGTGTCATGTGTGTGTGTGAGAGAGAGAGAGCGAGTGAATTTCTGAAGTCCTTGTAGGAGGGACACTCATCCTGTTGGAAACAGGTGAATCAGTGACTAAGGTCCATGAGGCCCCTCTCTTTTTGCTCTGAAAGCTTGTTTGCTTTAGTGGTTTAGTAACCAGAAGTTCTGCACCTGCATCCATGGACTTTTCTCCCACTGAGTCTTCAGGGCCCCACCTCAGGTATTGGGAGTTTATAAACTCTGCTTTGCTTATATCCAGAAGTCCAGTTGGTGACTCAGTTGACCTTCTGCCCTCCCCACCCCCAAACCAGTGCCACGCATGGTGTCCCTGGGGGTTCTGGTGACCAAGGAATGATATCCTTCTCAGTTCTCTTGCCCTCATTATTCTCAAACATGCACACACAAATTGTTTCCGTTCTAAGAGTTTTACTGCTAACCAGTCCTGCAGTGTTTCTCAGTGCTCAGAGGCTGGCATGAGAAAGACCAGGACTATTTGTTTAAAAGTGCCATGACTGTCCTAATAACACCTTTTTCTTGATCTAGGTCTGGGCGCATATGTATATTTAGGTTGTGAAAGTTCAGCAAGCCGTACACTTATGTCTCCTTTTCCAGCTGTATATTATATTCCAGTAAAGTCTTTTTTTAAAAAAACCCACCCGAACCAAACAAATCTCATGGGTTTGAGGACTGGGAATATACATTCTTACCAAACTCTTTAGGTGACTCAAGTTTCAGGGCCTTTGCACTAAGTGGAAATAGGAAGAAGTTAAAGGAATTATATTCAAAACCATGGTGCCAGTGCTCATTGTGGTGCCTGCTGGCTTTCTTTATCTACTCCCTTGTATGCACACCTGTCCCTGAGTGCATTGTTTCAGGCCCAGGGTCACATCATTCAATGATGGGCCAGGCCCCTGCCCTCCTGCTGTTGAGGGACCACGGAGCTGACCTACACACCTTTCCCTGGAGAACTCACGGCCTCCTGGAGGAGATGATGAGCTAATAGTCCCATTGCGGGCTGCTCAGTGCTGAGAAGGGGAAAGCCCAGGGTCATCTGGCAGCCCTGGGAGAGCACCAACCCCAACTCCCCTAGATGGTCACTGTACCCACAGACTTCTGGTTTCTGTTTCTTATCCTAGAAGGGCGCTGTCTGACTTTTCCCCCTTTCATTATGTCCTGCGCTTCCTTTCCCTGTCCTCAGAGGTGGCTCCGTCTGCCAGCACTTGGGACTACAGAACAGACAGGGAAGAACAACAGATAATAGAAGGAGCCTTGTATTGTTATGGCTCAGAGCATGGGCTATAGAGCCAGAGTTCCTCAGTTCCAATCCCAGCTTAGCTGCTAATTAGCTATGGTCATGATTATTATAGGACCTACCTGGTAGTATTGTGTACTTGTAGGTGTGGGGGCGGTAGAGAGTAAGTGGATTAATGTAGTACTTAGAACAGTGAGTGCTGTATAAATGTTAACTATTCTGGTTGTTACTGTTGTTGCTATTTAGTTTACCATCAGACGTTCATTGATCTTGAGTAGATAAATTACATTCCAGACAACATCCAGACAGGGTGACACCCATCTCAGTGAGATCAGGCTCCCTGCTGGAATGATTTCCTTGGGGCAATTCCTCCCAGCCTGTAGAGCAAATGAGCCAAATAGAAAAACACTTAATTCAAACAAAACAAAGCATGATGATTCAACATGAGGAGGAAGAAGAAAATATTGATCACAGCCATGGAAGGGCCCCCCCACAGGCTGTATCACCATGCTGGGGTGGAGACAGCTTTCTCCCACCCCTGCCCATGCAGCTGTAAGTGTCACTCAGGGAAATAGGTATAACAACAAGACCTGGGAATCAGGCCGTGTTTCTGCTCCAAAACGTTCACAGATGCACATAAGGACTGTGTTCTTCTCTCACTCACCACCTTACAGAAGTTCCTAGAAGTACCTCCTGTTACTACCCATATCTCGTGGATAGGGAAACTGAGGCACATCCAGGGTTGCTAGGCTATTGGCTCCAGGTCATTAAGGTAGTGAACAGGGAAGCCGAGCTTTGCATTCTTGGCTCCTAACTCCAAGGAAGGTGTGCACCATGAGAGAACCAGACATGCAACCGCTGGCAATGGAGACATTGAGGACAGGGGCAGGGCTAGTGGCCTGGAGGCAGCATGATTCAGAAATGAAGAGTATGAGCTTTGGAATTAGACAAGTCTGGGTTTGAATTCTGGCTCTGTCAGTGTTATGGACTAAATGTTTTGTGTCGGTCACCTCTCCCATCCAAATTCATATGTTGAAACTCTAACCCCAAACTGTAACTGTATTTGGGGATAGGACCTCTAAGGAAGTAATTAGGGTTAAATGATGTCATGAGGGTGAGGTCCCAATCTAATAGAATCAGTCTCCTTAGAAGAAGAACACCAGAGAACTTCTGCTCTATCTCCATGCACATGCATTTAGAAAAGGCCATGTGAGGACATAAAGAAGAAAATGATCTTCAAGCCAGGAAGAGAGGCTGCATCAGAAACCAAATCAGCTGGAACCTTGATGTTGAACTTCTAGCCTTCAGAACTGTGAGAAAATAAATTTCTGTTGTTTAAGTCACCCAGCCTATGGTATTTTGTTATGGCAGCCTGTGCTGACTAAGACAGTTGTTACTGGCTGTGTGACTTTTCTGAATCTTTGTCCTCATCTGTCAAATGAAGATGATAGTAATCATACCTTATAAGATTGTTGTGGTTTTTAAATGAGAAAATGCATTTGAAGAGCATAGCCAAGGGATCAGCATATAAATGTTAAACACTTATTCAGTCACCCTCTTTATTTAACACATGTTGTTTTGACTACCCGCTTTCTGCCAAGCGTTGTTCTCTGTGCTGCAAATGCAGGGATGACCAAGAGAATCAAGGCCCCTGACTTCATGGAGCTCACAGTCTAGTTAGGGAGGCAGAGGAGAAATTAGGAAACAGATAAATAACTGTGGATTATAATGAACATCATGAAGGAAATAACTGGGTAATTAGATAGGAAGTAATAGGAAGAGGTCACTTAAGATATGATTGTCAGGGCAGGTCTCTCTGAGTAAGATGTTTGAATGCAGACAGAAGAATGAGAATGTGCCAGTCTGAGGAGCTGGTAGACAAGCATTCCGGGCAGAGAAAACAAGTGCAAAATCCAGGAGGTGGAAAGAGCAGAGTGCTCCAAAGAAGCAAAGGAAAAATGTCTGTGCTCTGTAAATGAAATGCCATCATGTTGGAGAGGTAGACAGGAGCCAGAGTTTATAATACCTTGTGTTTTTTTTCTGTAAGCAATGGATAATCATCAACTGATTCATTAGGGGGAATGACATGTTCTGATATGGAGTTTTAGGAGATCACTCGGGCTGTTGTGTGGAGAATGGATTATGGGGGATATGAACAGAAACAGTGAAAATTGTTAGGCGAGTATTACACCAGTTCAGGGGAGAGACACTAGTGACTTAGACTATAGGTGGATAGGAGAGGTCAGACATCTGATCATAATGGAAGAAGACTTTGCAAGTGTTAGCAATGCATTTGAAGTAGGGATGAGGGGAGGGAGGAATCAAGAATGATTCCTAAGTTTTAACGTGGAGCTGTTAACTGACTACCAATGGGAGGGTGGGAAAGACTGGGGGAAAAATAGGATCGAGAGCCTCAGAGACCACCAGAAGTCTACAGATCACACGTTGAGAAGTGCTGATGTAGGAAATAACAGGACTGCAGTCCTTAAGAAGGCCAGGGAGAATGAGACGGAGAGCACAGCAGAGGACGGAGCATTGATAGAAAAGTGGCAGTTCTTTCATTTCAATAGGTGAGGAGGCCAGAAGATTGGCATACACTTTGTCAGGAGTAATTTGGGGCAGTTCCTCTCTGATAGCACGTACTTTCTCAGTGAAGTATTAGTCAAGGTCTTTGATTAAGAAGGAAAAATGCCAAGGATGGATATGGGAAGTTCTCAGAAAGAAAAAGGTGTGAGCTAGTTGGCTTCGAGAGTGGGAAATGAATTTGCTAGGGAAGCACAGTAAGTTTTTCAGACAGTTCTCATTTGGGGTTTGTGGGCATGAATTTAAAGAGAAACCAATTGGCTTTGTCTTCATTCTTTTATTCCCAGGAATATTCAGCTCCTTAAGAGCTGCCACAGAAAAGGCAGATCACTTGACTCAATGACTACTGAAGTTTTTCTGGGTTAATATGATGGAGAGCGAAAGGGAGGGAGGGAAAAATAAAGATAGAGGTGAGCAAGGAGTTCAGGGTGATTGCAAGGAGTGGTTGCTTAAACTTAGAAGAATGTGAGGGTAGGGGTGAAGGATAGTAGAAAAGTGAGGGGCTAGTAGATTGGAAGTTTTGATAAGATGGCTGTCAAGGGATATCTGAAATCAGGGCAGGGCTGCCACAATGGCAAAGCTAAGGGTGTGACCATGGGAGTGGATGTCTGTGGCTGAGGAAAGTGAGAAAAGTAGAGAATGAAGAGGCCAGGGATTTGGGTAACCCACTCATGTGTGTGTTGAAGGCATCCAGAAGATGACAGACGTGGGGTAGGAGAATAAGACCTGGTGCCCACAATCAAAACCTTCACTGAAAGAAGGACGATGAGTGACTGGAGGAGCAGACATTTGACAGCTATAAAGCATTGGAGTAATCTGCATGCAGGAGCTGCAGTTTTGAGAGAAGAAGGGGGAGAAATGGCTTAAAGTGCAATAGGTGCAGAGAGGATACTCACCCACCCCCAGTCCTGAGGTACACGTGGTGTGGGACAGGACAGAACAGGGGCTTGAGATGCTGTGGTGAAGTAGTGATCTCAGGGAAATGCCAGCTTTCAGCAAAGCCAGGGGAAGAGGGACAGTCAGAGCAATGAGGCCACACAGGAGCTTGTTGATCACAGATCTAGTTTCAGAGGGCTCTAGAAAAGGGTTTGGGAGGAAAGGGAGGGGTGAGGGATTGGGTTGGATGATGGAAAATACACAGTGCCAGCCTTGAACTTCTGTGGGCTCCTGAGATGACCCAGTGACTCATCTCCCTGTGAACCTCAATGGGACAGCAAGCTAGAGGGCTATGAAGCATCTCTCAGGTCAACCTGGTATTATCATCACCCGGCTCATTTCCCTGTGTGTGGGCATAACTAAATATAGATTGTCCTACCTTTTAAAGTTCTCCAAGAGAAAGTAATTTTATAATTTCTCTCTATAGTGCATTCCATGGTTTAACAAGCAGTACCAAGAACACTGCTTGACACACAGTAGATGCACAATAAATATTTGAGTTAATTGAATGAATTCACAGTATTTCAGTATCCAGATTTTTAAAATCTTGTTTAATTTACACACGCTGTAGTAAATTACAGCATGGCCATTATACTAAGTTAATACAGTGGATCCCACAATTCTTTTTTCATTTTGTAATTTCCAGTATCACACATAAGCTGTCCTATATAATCTTTTACTCAAAAGTTTTCTATTGTTATTTAATTGTGTCATATCTGTATCTTGGGTCTCCTCAGCTAGATTTAAATTCCCACATCAGTAGATAGTGGTTTGCTAATTTGTATTCCTAGACAGCCATTGATATACCTATAACAGGTGCCTGGGTACAAATTGTGGCTGTGTCCTTTACTAGCTGTGTGACCTTGGGCAAGATACCATATTTTTCAGACCATAAGATGCACCTAGGTTTTAGAGGAGGAAAATAGGAAAAAAACTTTGAAGCAAAAATGTGATAAAATATTTAATAACATAAATAACATAGTATTTCACCAATGTAAATGTAAACAGAACTCAACAGCAGCATTAACAACCATATTCCTTCCAAATTTGGGGGGGAAAGTACATCTTATAGTCCAAAAAATATGGGTAGTATTTCTTCACCTCAGTGTCCTTGTTTGTAAAGACCATTTTCACAAACTTGTTGTGATAAATAAATTCACATATATTAAGTGCTTAGAACAATGCCTGGCACATAGTAAACACTCAGAAAATGCTATTATTAGCATTATTAGGCATATGTACATATTTATGGAATAATTAATCAAATGATAAATAAACTGGACCATCAATAAATATCGGTTGGCCTATTCAATAGACTCTATTGTGACTGAACAGTTAGGCACACCTGCTACAAATAAAATTTGATTAAATGTTTCACTTTTCAGGTAATTAAAGTGGGACCATATCTATGAAGTTAGCATAGAAAAAGCAATGCCTTCACTTGATGAAAAGGAGAAACGTGAGAAAACCTAGTAACCTAGGTTGAGGTATCCTGAAATAGGGTCAGAAATTGCCAAAAAATAAGGAAGTCCATAGCATGAGGCTGAGAGCCTTGAGAAAATGTTTATTATATATAATTACAAAACCAGAAAATGCTGCGTGCAGTAAGTCAAACTCTACAGATGAAGAAATAGTGGAAATGAAAGAAAATGCCACGGCACGGATTATTATTTGCTTCCGTTCACGGAGAGCCCAGAGCCCAGGAGAACAGCACATTACTAGCAGGTAATGAAAACATTGTTGAAACTTGTGATGAAAAGCAGGCTGGGGAGCACTTAGCAAAGTGAACTTTGAAGAATCTGTAGAGCTAGATGTATGTTCTCAAGAGCATTAGAAATGGGTATTTGCATTAATGTGTGTAAAGTAAGAAAATGAGGCAGTTCTAGAGGTTAGAATCAGAAGGGTAATTTATATTCAAGGAGGAATATAGATCCTGTTTCTAGTAGTTAAATTAATGAAGCAACTATGAAACTTAAAAAGGAAGCCTGGAGACTTTAAGAAAAAAAAAAAACAACAAAATTCAAAATGGGGTTTCTTTCTTTCTTTCTTTCTTTCTTTCTTTCTTTCTTTCTTTCTTTCTTTCATTCTACCTTTCTTTCTTTCCTAAAGAAAGTATATTGAACCAAATAAATTGCTTTTAGTATTAGATACAGAATACCTAAGCTTCCTTTAGAAACATTTCAATTGAGAGGTAATGTCCTTTGCTGGGTAGTGAAATTAAATCTGGTATTTATTTTCTTTTTTAACAGTTGGCTAAAATAGCTGGTTAGAAATAACAGTTGGTGTGAGCCCTGACTGGTGTGGCTCAGTGGATTGAGTCACACAGCCTGTGAGCCAAAGGGTCTCCAGTTCAATTCCCAGTCAGGGCACATGCCTGGGTTGCAGGCTAGGTCCCCAGTTAAGGGTGTGTGAGAGGCAACTGATTGATATTTCTCTGGTACATCAATGTTTCCATCCTTCCCTTTTACCCTCCCTTCCCCTCTCTCTAAAAATAAATATATAAAATTAAAAAAGAAATGACAGTTGGTATGTTATTTTACTTATAAAAAGTAATTTTGATTAAAAATTGACAAAAAGACTCCACATAAAGGGGAATTTGAGCTGCTTTGCCTGTGTTGGAGGAGAAGAAGGTGGGGTTCAGAACTTCAGGCGCTGGCGTCAGAATCTTTTCATTCCCTGACTGGGTGTGTAAGTTGGAAGAAGTCGGTGTGACATAAATGCAATTTGCAGCTGACCCAGCCTTGGGAAGTATGGCCTGTATAATCACGAAAGAGAAACAACAGATATCTGACTCAGAGATGCTAGAAATACTGCCTTGCAGTAAGTAATTTTAGAAAAGAGAGAGAGCTGCACAACTCTGTAAACACTGATTGGAGCTAGCTGTGGTATGGTAGAAAGAACACTGAAGTATTTTTGCAGTCAGAAATCCTGAGCTCAAATTCTAATTGTGTCTCTCAGGGACTGTGTGAACTTGGGCAGAACATTTAAACTCCCTGAGCTTCAATTTTCTCATCTTTAAAATTAGGATAATAAAACATTGCTCAAAATGCTGTGAATGAGCATGAGCTGCTTTCTGAAGGGCTGTAGGGCTGTCCATTGAGATGATGGCAAAGATGGTATTTATGACACCATAAGACAGGGGAAAGAACAACAGATTTAGAATCAGGTGCACCTGAATCCACTGGAAGTCAAATCATAGCTTTTCTTCTAGCAGCTGCTAGACTTTGGGCAAGTTTGTGTCAGAGACAACTGTAAAAGGAAGTATGGCTCTGGCCAGTGTGGCTCAGTTGGTTAGAGCATTGTGCTATGCCCTGAAAGGTTGCAGGTTCGATTTCTAGTCAGGGTACATACCTAGGCTGCGGGTTTGGTTCCCGGTCAGGGCATGTACGGAAGGCAGCCAATCAATGTTTCTCTCACATAGATGTTTTGTTCTCTCCCCTTCTCCCTCTTTCCCTTCCTCTCTTTCTAGAATCAATGGGTATGCCCTCGGGTGAGGATTAAAAAAAAGAGAGAAAAGAAAAGAAACTGGACTGTATATATCTGCCCCATAGGATTCCCACAAGAATTAAATAAAATAATCTATGTGCACAGGGCCCAACACAGAAAAAACTCAGAGTATTAGTTCCCGTTTCCTGCCCCACATACCTCAGAGGGAGTCTGATAAATGTGTCGGGCAAACTATAGATGACTACATCACGGAGACTTTTCTATAGGATTCACCATGTTGGCAAGAGGACAAGTAGGTAGGTAAGTAGCTCTAAAAAAAGCAGACTTTGGAAGAAGTAAAGCAGATAATATTTTTCTCTGGACACTCAAGAGTCATTGATTCTCATGGAAGGATCATGAAGGCATGACGGAGGAGGTGAGTTTGAAGGTGGCTGCTTCAGGGAAAGAACTTGCCTGGACTGGGGGAAGGAGGATGTAGGTGATACGGAGAATCTCAGGTAGTCTCACCTTTGGCCCACTTTGTCCTTCACATCCCAATGGTGGGTCCTCCTCATGTTTCAGATCTCTCTGATTTCTTCTGCTGCACCTCTTCTGCCTCTAGCCAGAGAAAGTTCTGGCTAGGGCTCATGTAACTAGATTTGGGCCATGCAGATTATCCAGGATAATCTCCCCATGTGAATGTCCTTAACTTAATTATATCTTTGCTATTTCTCTCTCCAGTTTTAGGGATTAGGGCATGGATGCTTCGGTAGGTGGGGTAGGGGGATGATTCTTTCTACCACACACTTCCTGTGGGAGAGGCACAGAAATGCTAAATGCTTTCCATGTGTTGTAGCATTTAATCCTCACTGTAACTCTATGACAGAGGAAAGAGACCCAGAGATGCTCTTTAGCCTTGCCTAAGTTAGAAAATGTAAGAGCCAGAATTTGAATGTAGGTCATCTGAGTCCATAGTCATGTCCCTGTAGGGGACAAAGATCTCAAAGGAAAAGGCGTCACATTGTCGAGCCTCAAATGCCGGAGTGAGATGCATGGACCCTCCTTTGTGTACAGCAATGCTCCATGCAATCACGTGGGGAGAAAATATCTGCAATATAGGTACTCTGTGGAAGATTGAATGGTATTTGGAAAGCGTGGGTCAAAAATATTTATGGGTAACAGGAGGCAGATTAAAATTTTAATGGGATATTGAATTGGTCTCAAGAAATTTTATTCCTGGAAGGAGTCCAATGTGGTGGTCTGTCAAAGAATCCAGTGCAGAACTATGACCATGAACTAAAGGGAAATACAAACACTCTCCAGAGAGTGGGAGGTCTCCAGAGAATGTGATGGAGCCTGAGGGTCAATCTTGGTTTATTTAATATCTGTTAGTGATCTTGGAACACAGGATCATCAGCCCTTTTTAGTGAAATGCACAGAAAACAACAAAATTGCTAGAGAAGTTACCAGAGAGGACAGAAAAAAATGTTGACAGGAAACACTTCCCATTAAACTTGAGCGGGAGGGGGGGGGGCGGGGGGAAGCAAGGAATTCAAAACACAGATAGTCACTAAGATAAGGGGCTCTGGACAGAGTCACCATGATTTAAGAGGCCTGCAATAGACAGACAGGACAGAAGAAAATCATATTGAAAATACAGTGTGGTAGCTGTCCTGATCACTGTTTCCCAGATGTGCAAGTTTCCAGATGTCACAAACTTCTGTGCTTTGGGGCACAGCTGGAGAGAGGCTGGTTTTGGTACCAGAGAGCGGGGGGTAGTTCTGGGGGAAGCAGGGGCAGAGCAGCACAGGAGAGGGTTGGGAGAACAGGCTAAGGGATGAATTTGCATCATGGAGAGCAACTATACCTCTTAACTTGCCTGCTGGCCCTCTCCACCCAAAGGGAAGTAAGACAGGGTTAAGTTCTTCTCGGTGGCCCAAAGGGCAGTGTGAAGTGGCCCCTGTGTATCTCCTTGAAGAATCTCTCAGGAACCTCCTCATGACATCACTGCATGTGTCAGGCTGGTTGGTAACTGCTGGGTGATTTGCTTTCTCCTTCTCCAAACCATGAGTTCCACAAGGTCACTCCAGGAAAACACAGGTTAGGACACTCCCCGCAGAAGTGGCTCTTCCTCTTTTCTTGGGTCCCAGATTCCTTTAAATATTTAATACAAGCTATGGTTTTTCCTCTCAAAAAGATGCACAATCACAAATATTTGCACTCAACTTCAGGGGATTTGTGAAGCTCCTGGGTCACTTTGGAATTTCCAGGGAAGTCTCTTGATTGATTTTCTCCTGGTTGAGAATGTCTGGTTACAGCAATGGCAAATGCTTGACTGTCTTGCTACAGTCTTCTCCACTTCCCACATTAGACAGCCCCTCCCACCCAGTGCGTCAGTGCACTGGTAAGCACTGCTAATTGATCACACATTCTCCTCAAATATCTATCTTCACACAGCATTCCCAGGAGTCCTACCAATACTTCTGAACTGGCATCCAGGTTCAGTCCAGATGTAGGAAGAGAAGTTAGGAGACTCATAGAAGTCTAAGGTGTTTTTCTAAGTGGAAGGAGTGAGAAAGGGCTGAGTAAGGTGAGGATGGAGAAAAGAATTATTGGCATTATTTGGCATTTAAATGTTCGGTGACCTAGGAAAGGGCAATTTAAGCAGAGCTGTGGAGTTGCAGGCAGATGGCAGTAGGTTAAATTGATAGATTTATTTGAATGTATTCTCAATAATACATTAGAATGTATTCTAAATGCATTTCCTTGAATCTATTCTAAATAATCAGTCATATGCACAGGGATATATGTAAAAGGATGTTCACTATGGTGTTAAAATAGTACTAGTACAGATTTAAAAGTCTAAAGGCAAAATATTAGAGCATTTGGTTAATTTGATTTTAATGTATCCATATTATGGAATAATGCTATATTAGTAAGGATTCTTTATTTTTTAAAAACAGAAGCCTGAATCAAACTAGTTCAAGCAAAGAAAGAAAAAAGGAGTTTATTGACTAATTCAATTGAAGAGTCCAGAAATTGTCTAGCTTTCAGCAGGTCTGAAACTAAATGCTCAGATGATATCCTCTGATCTTGGAACCTCTCTCTCCCTCTCTTTTTCTCTCTCTCTCCCCACACTCCCTCTGAGAGTATATGTTTCTTTCTCTCCTCTTTTCTGGGATGGCTTTATTCTGAGACAGGATCTCTATGTGATGGGAAGGATGGCCCCCAGCAGGTCCAGCGTTTCTAGAGCTCACAGTCTCCACAAGAAAGAAAACTTCCTTGTATCAGCATCCAGATCAGTCCCTGCTCCTTATCTTATTGGCCTTCCTTGGCTCTTGCCCATCCCTCAACCAACTGCTGTGCCCTCCTTCACAAACCCACCGGAATCATGTGCTATGGGGAAAAGCCATCTTCCAAAAGGAAGTAAGAGAGAATTGACAAAAAAAAGGTGTCCATCATATTTGCAAACTTGTTTTTTTTAAAGATAGTGCAGATCTATATTTACGGGGCAAGGAGGCTTTGGAGAATAGGGAAAGACTGTGGTCACAACATACCTCTGCTGTTCCCTGTACTTGGAATCCCCAACATACCACTCCAATGCCTTCCACTTCCCTAGGCTAATGACCACTTGAGGTGAGCAGAATAATTCTCCCCTCCCCAAAGATTCCCATACACTATACCTAGAGTCTGTGAACATATTACTTCACATGGCAAAAGGGACTTTGCAGGTGGGATTAAGTTAAGACTCTTAAGATGGGAAATGACCCTCCATTATCTGGGTGGGTTCAATGAAAAGATGCTCCAATGATACTGAAATAAGCAAAGCAAGTTATAGAACACAACGTGGAACATGATTTTATCTTTATTTTAAAATCTGTTTAATTTTATGTACATATATGCATGGGAAAATTTTGGAAGATATACTCCAAGATGACAACAGAGCTATTTCTGAGGGATACAATAGTAGAAGGGTTTTCACCCCTTTTTTTGCTTATATGCAATTTCTAACTTTCATCATGCACATATACTACTTATATAATTCAAAATTATGTAACCAAGAGGTAAAGAGGAAGCAGACTTTAAAGGTAAGGTGGGATGGTGTTTTGAGTGGGAAGCATATTGGGTGAAAAATATTATGTATTTATCTGTGTGGGGAACATTGAAGCTGTTTATAAGCTGAGGTGATGGGTCCCGGGTACTGAGGAAGGAGAATATGCATAAACAAGGGGAAGATTCTGGGAGCAGAATCTCTAGTATGAAGGTGAGGGGGATATTTCACCAGGGCTAGGGCATGGGTCCTCTGAGGGGGCAGAGAGGAGAGAGGAAAGGCTGGGGAGAACCCAGGAGAATTTTAACGAAGGGAGGGGTGGAAGCCAACAACCTCAGTCTTCCCAGCAAAAAGGGTAATGTGCGCAAAGGGGCTGGAGTGGGGTGGAGCCTTAAGGAAAGTGGAAAGAGTTAGAAAATGTGCTCTGAGGAATAAGGCATTTTTTAAATCCTCACCCAAGGATGTGTTAATATGTTTATTGATTTCAGAGATGGAGGATGGGGGAGAGAGAGAGAGAGAGAGGGAGAGAAACATTGATGTAAAGAAAGAAACATCAATTTGTCGCCTTCTGCATGCACCCCAACCAGGTATTGAACCCTCAACCTGACTGGAAATCAAACTCACAACCTTTTGATGTATGGGAAAATGTTCCAACCAACTGAGCCACCCAACCGAGCCACCCAACCAAGGTGGGAATGAAGCTTTCTAAGTGGTCCTGATGGCCCGGCTAAGATCAGACAACAGGGATTTGTGATCATGCTGATCTCAGAAGCTGCATGAGTTTCTGTTGACACCGAGCAGCTTGGAAACAGAGGGTAAAGGCAACAGAGATTAACAAAGAGGGCCTGGCTGCCCCAAGGCTTCCCCACTGGGCCTCAGTGACTCTAGGAGCTTCCTAATTCAGTTAATTGATTAGGAATCCACTGTACTGCTCTGCTCTGTGCCGCACTGGTGCTGCTGAGCCCAGGATGAAGTGGGTGAACCCTAGGAGAGAAAGGGAGAGGAAACAGGGTAGTTTTTAAAACAGAGAGAAAATCCAGGCTGACCTTTTAAAGATGAGCAAGAGTGAGCCAGGCAAAGTAAAGGGGAAGGGCATCCTTGGAAGAGAGAACCAACTGAGCAAAGGCATGCAGGCATGAAGCTGTATGTAGACAGTGACACACAATTGTCATTACAGGGTGATGTAGAAAGGAGGGCATGGCGGGAGATGGGGCTGGAGGGGTGAGCCAGGGCCTCACCCTGCAGAGCTGAGGGAAAACAGCCTGTGAAGGAGCTTGAGATAGCAGGACAAGAGAAATAAAAAGAGAAAAAGAGAAGTTTGCAGGCTCCCAAGTCAGCTAGTCAAGAGGTTATTAGAAAGGAAGAAATGGTTAGCAGTGATCAGGGGGAAGGAGAGTCATTCTTGTCGAATTGCCTCCACTTCCTCTATGAAGTATGAGTGTGGAGACCTGATGGAAGGGAGGGGTAAGGAAAATGGTGGAGTTAGAAAGAGGAGGCCTGTCTAGCAGGACCCATGCAGGCTGCAGAAAGTACATGAAGTCAAGTGTGCAAAGGGCACAGCCAGGGCCTGGCAAGTACAGGCTCTCAGTGAATGGCAGAAACTGTTTCTGTTTAAGACGAGTCTTGAGGGAACATATTCAGGGCCTAACTAACCTCAAAGGGAAAAAGTCCTGAGTGGGTGCAGTGGTGGGTCTAAAGGTCAATCACAAATGGGAGTTGAAGGCAGATGTCTAAAGAAAAAAAAATTATTTTCTTAGCATGTTTCTCTCCAGCATCTGGGTTTTGAGATTTGGAAAAAAGAAGAGCTAGTTCTACAAAACAAGGAAAAACTGTAAATTTCGGGGTCGTGTTATGTACAGCTCAGAGGCAGAAACACTTCCAAACTTAGGTTCTGCTGTCAGAGACTGACTCTTCTGCTGCATTGCCTGCATGTTAAGAAAGACAAACTGACAACATTGACACCACAGCAATCCGAGGGACTCTGGTTCAAAACAGGAAGAAATAATTATATTATCAGGCTTGGTTGGGTGGCTAGCTCAACTTCAGTCTGTTACTTATCTTTACCCTCAGTTTCTTAAATAAATGTTTATTCAGTGTTCTAATAGGTCCTCAAAGTCAGCAAAAACAGAGTTTGGCATAGATGTTGTCAGCGGGTCCCTGATTTTGTTAGATGTTCCTAGGTGTAAGTAGACTTTCTTCTTTCTTTCTTTTAATTTTTTAAATTTTATCTTTATTGTATATTTTTTCCATTACAATTAATCCCCTTAGACACCCCTCCCCCAGCAATCACCACACTGTGGTCCATGTCCATGAGTCCTTTTTCCTTTTTCCTCAATCCCTCCACCCCCTAACCTCTCCATGCACACTAGCTGTCATCCACTTTCCATCTATGAGTCTGTCTCTGTTTTGCTTGTTAGTTCATTTGTTTATTAGATTCCACATATGAACAAAATCATATGCTATTTGTCTTTCTCTGACTGGCTCATTTCACTTAGCATGGTATTCTCCAGGTCCATCCATAATGTTGCAAAGGGTAAAATTTTCTTATTTTTTTATGACCAAGTAGTATTCCATTGTATAAATTTCCCATGGTTGTTTTATCCACTCATCTACTGACAGATACTTGGACTGCTTCCATATCTTGGCAATTGTAAATAATGCTGCAATGAACATAAGGGTCTTCCTTCCTTTCGTCCTTCTTCTTTCCTTCCTTCCCTCCTTCCCTCCTTCTGTCTTTCCTTCCTTCCTTCTGTCCTTCCTCCCCTGCCTCTTTGATTTCTTGTGGCACTGTAGTTAAGAGGTTAAGAGTACCAGTTCTGCTGTTGCACTAACTGGGTTTGATCCCAACTACCCTTGACTAAAAGTGTCATATTAATCTCCAAGCCTCAGTTTTCTCATGTGTAAAATGTGGATAATATCAGTATCTATTTTCAAGGATCCTAGTAAGGATTATAAGAGGTACTGCATATACAGCACTTAGCAAAATGCCTGGCAAATAGAACATAATTGATAAATGTTAATCATCATTATTATTAGCCTGACTTCCCTTAACTTGTTCTTGGCTTTTTAATGCCCTCTCACCTGCTAAGCTGTGCCATTGGTCTATGAACCACACAACGAGACGTAATCCCAGAAGATAAGGCATCCAGTTGTGTTTACAATATTACAAGTTGCCCAGCTCTGTGTGATGAAAAATAGATGCCATCAGACAGGCTTTCCAACTAAAACAGCTGGGTGGGTCTCTTTAGCAGCATGGCCCCCTCCTGGGCTAGAGGTAAGGGAAGCCATGTGATACTAGCTGACCCCAGTGAAAATCTCCCAAGGTCAAGTCAGAATCAGGCTGCAGAATTACTCTCTCTACAGTGTGGGGAACCAGACTATTCTAGGTAATGCCTGAGTAAGAATGTGGCTCCTGATATGGGCTGGTCTCCTGGAGCAGACAGAAATAATTAATTCACTCATTTATTACTCATTTATTTATATATTCAATCATTCACTTTCCAAGATTTATTGAGCAACTAATATGTGTCAGGAACTGCTTTTATGCTAAGGCTGCAAAGATCAATCTAATACCTTTTGAGGCCAAGGACATTATATTAATTCCAAAGGCTGCTGCCATTTTGAATATGGTCTTTGAATAATGTCCATATTCTAGACATTATACTAAGGACTCAGCATATTTTATTTCAGTGTCCCTTGCCTCTAAACCTTTGCACATGTTCTTCCCTCTCCTCTTTCTTGACTAAATAATTCTTCAGAACTCTGCTGAGCTACCATTTTTTCTAAGAAATCTGTGACTATCACTTCCCCTATGCATAAGTTAGGCACTTACCACACTACATAAATGAATTGTCTCTTTATTTATCTGTATCTACCTCTAGATTGGAAGATATATGAGGGCAGAAATCACATTTGTCTGGTTCACCACTGTATTCCAGCAGGTTACCTGGCACACAGGAATCTCTCAGCAAATATGTTTAGAATGAACACATATTAATCGTCACAAATGAATGAGCACTATTACCCTCACCTTATAAATAAATAAAATGAAGTCTCTTGTCCAAAAATTTGCCCAAATTTACAAAGCATGATACAGGTAAAGATGGGGAACTGAGCAAATCCATAATGTCAAATTCTAGGTACTGTTAACTGCTAAAATTTCTTAGCCTGTAATCTGTTTTCTTCTCAATATCAGAGTTTTAGGAGGAGTAAAAAAATGTATTAGCTTCAAACTGAGACTTTTTCCATAAAGAATCAGAAAAAATAAAAAAGAATGGAAAAGGGAATACTTTTAAAATACAGGTATCAGTGTTATTTAATATTATGTTGCTATGCCACTTAAAATTATCTCACATGCTATCAGTTGTATGTCTCTCATGCTGGTCTAAGGCAGTAAGTGGACTTTTCTCCATGCTGTGGAAGCCCAGATTTTTGGGGTAGAAAGTGAGCTGTGTCAAGATAGAGAAGTAGCAGATGGTGTTATGAGGTTGTACTGCTAAGTTAGAGCAGTTTTGCTTTTATTTGGTTTGTGAAATATTCTTTTTTTTTTTTGAAGGGTTATGCTGCTGGAAAAGAAAAATCTTGAAAGCCACTAGCCTACTGATTTAATAGCATCCATTTATTTAAGATACATATACTATAGGCCAGGTACTTTATGTACTTTAAACTTCTCTCTGCAAAGTGGTTATTATAAATGGATGAGACAGTTGACACGGAAAGATTAAGGAACGTGTCCAAAGTTATCCAGCCAGTAAGTAGCAGAATTGGCATGCCAACCTAGTCTGTCTGTTCCCTTTCCATTTTATATCCTGCTTTAGATTTCTTCCAATTCAGCAAACATTTATTGAGATTCTACTACTCTTTAAGCATTTGTTCAGTTCTGGTGTTAGAAACTCAGAAGGGGAAAGCATGTAAATAAATGTTGAATCAAATGTTTTGAAACGCTGTACTCTGGAGATGTGAAGTAAAGAGGGGCCAGTCCCACCAGGTTGGGTTAGAGAATGGTCATTTAGGCTTCTTCAAGGTAGAGATGCTCCAGCACGCAGTAACGAGTAGGAGTGCTGGGAGAGATGACAATGGACAGTTGGGGAGGCCAGATTTTAACGGACTTTGTGGTGTCATCCATACAAGGATTCAAAGCCGTGGTCTGGGAATTGCATCACTTAATTGATTTATACTCATGTTCCCCATCCCTGTTTGCTCTTCCCTATTTAGTTGTTTTGAAAATTCCAGTCTTAGCTAAGGAATCTGTAGAAGAGATTTGTTGTCATTTTAGTAGGAAAATGGGAAGATAAGCCAGGAAAGATGAAAAGGTATTTGGAGGAGAAGCCTCTCCCACCAAGGAGTGGGGACTTTAGACGATGAGAAGCCAGTGAAGGATTGTGGTGCTAATTTATCATACTGTAGCTCTGAAGTCAGCTGGGGCCTCCTTGTCCCACAAGATCCAGCTGAACTCTCCTCGCAGCCCTCTGTCTCCCCCAGTACTTGTTTCCTGAGGACTTATTCCCTCGTGGTCCATTTGTCTTTAGATTTTGTATTCTTCCAGTGCTGCCATTGTGTTGCACCAAGGATGACCCCAGCCAGACATGAAAGTCAACATCCAAAAGAATTCGCTCTCACAAAGGCAAAAATGAGCACTGTAGATTTTACCAAAGATTTCTTAAAGGAGTTAGAGGAAGAATTTACAGCAGTGTGCCAAAGTCCACTTTTAGACATTCTTGTTCTCTCCAGATTCTTCCTTCATGCAGTATCCAGCCTAAGGCACCTTTCTTCATTTCCTGATTACTTGTTTAAACTCTAAATTTTTCCCTTTATTACTGAAAAGTGCATCCATTGCCCAGGCCTAAGAACAGGCCTGGACTGAGGCCCAGAGATTAAGAAAAACTTTATGCCCCAACCACTTATAAAAACTTTTTTCACCCCATCTTCCATAACCTTCAGGCCAAAGTACAATGTTCTTCATAAGGGGAATCCTGGTACATAGTTTTCCCTATCTGGTTATAAAAAGATTAAGATAACAGTAGAGTCTTTGACTTAAAAGGGTAGAGTTATCGCAATGTTTGTGGTGTATAATCTCCCTTGAAGAATAAATCATCTTTGTCAATCCCTGGGAGGAAAATATGTGTCAGAACTAAGCTTAGATAGACAAGAGAGGAACCCTGTTTTCATCTTGTCAATGCAAAGATTTAAGATGTGTAAGAAAAAGAGTCTAAGTGGTGGGCGTCAATATGGCATCTCCCAGGTGGCGACAGGGTGGGCACTTTAAAGTGAGGGCCTAGGCAAAGGCCCTGGGAAGCAGTGTCAGCCCTTCAGATAGCTAACGCTTTGCCATTCATGGATCCACTTCCAACTTCAAGCACATATATCCCCTCCCTCAAGGTCTGCCCGAGCATGGGGAAGGGAGAGAAATGTTGAGATGCATCCTCTATCTCAGGGGTTTCAAAATAATTGCTTCTAGAAAGCACTGGGATCCTTTCTCAAGTACAATTTTACTTGTAAGTCCCCACCATAAAATAGATAAAATAAATTGCTCTGATTTCATTGCAACTGGGGATCAGGAGCCCATCTATCCCTTTTGCTACATCCCCCCTCCCAACTCATGTCAGACTCCAAAGACCCTCCTGGGGTTCTAGATGGCCACCGGCAAACCCCTTGCTTCATGAGTCTGGAGACAGACTCTGTATAAGCTCTTGAAATACCCTTTTGGTGGTAAGAACAGACACCCCTGGGAAAGACAACAAAGGGTCTGATTGGGGGGACCTTTTTTTTTTTAATTTTAATTTTAATCATTGTTCAAGTACAGTTTCTTGTCCTTCACTCTGGGGGGCTTTTTAACAGTTTCTCCCTCTAGGCGACCTCAAGGCTTTCAGGAGATTTTGCGTCTTACTGGTCTGCCAAGTGGTCTGACAAGGCACTTTTGTGGTACCCCACGTCCACGGATAAGGCTGGGTAAGGGAAATTGCTCTCTCCTGTCTCTCCATCGGGCCACCATGCAGAAAATGGAATTTATCAGGGTATCTTCTCTAGCCTTCTTTTGGTTCTTTCTCCCTTATCAGACTTTGCTTAAGTGGAATGACCTCAGTTACCTTACCCTATTAGCTAAGATCTTTTTTTTTATATACCCTGGTCATCTGGTATATCTTTTCATTCAAATGGATCATGGCATGGAGCTGTTGGGGGAAGAGGAAGAGGAGGGAGAGGGGCAATGTCTCTCTGCTCTGTGAGTGCTGAATGACATGGTCTTGCTCTAGCTCCAAGTCAGATTTACAAGATCCATGGGGGTCAGATGTAATCAGACCAGGCTTCTGGAGTTTTTCTGGTTCCAGGGGTAATACTTGGTACTGACTCTAGGAGCATAGCCTAAAGAGCTGGCAGCAGAGAAAATAACCTCACTGGCAGGAATTTGTGTTTAAAGTTGGCCTAAACCAGCTGTGGGGACCAGCTATGTCCCATTTCTCCCCTGCTCCAGTTCCTTCAGACAGAAGGAAATGAGGGTAGAGGGTGGGAATTACATTGCAAATGACCCCTTGAGCTTCTAGGAAATATCTAAAAGTATTTCACAGAAGAAGGAGGTTCACAGGTTCAAAGATAGAGGAAGAAAGGAAACCTCATTCTGAGGCAGTTTGGTCTCATGTACAGCAAATAAGCTATGAATGACTAGACCTTCCCTAAATTCTTGTTTTATTCCTATATCCCATGGAATACATTACAAATAGTACAACCCTGTTTCAATTTTTCTGTTTCCCAATCAGAAAACTGCTGTAACAGGTCAAGCTGTCATCAAGTTTGAAGGCTAGGACCTCAGGCCCTTAACACCAGGTTGGACCACGTGGGTGACCTGAGGGCCCTTTCAGCCCTCAGTTAGGTGAGTCCAGAGGGGAGTCAAGGTCAGCAAATAGTGGCATGCTGTATGCAGGTGTGGCTGAAGTTCCCAGGGGGCAAAGGGCCACGCTCACCTGGAAACACTCAGCCAGGCAGTTCGGGCTGGGGGCTACCTGGGAACAACAACAACCATTCATGCCAGAGCTCACCCCTCCCCTTGAGGCCATCGTCACATTCTTGTTTAAAGATCAGTGTCCAGGGCTGGGTTGTTCATGGAGAGAGATGCTGTGTAAGTAAATGAACTAAATGATAACCAGCACTGCATTAATTTTAACCCCGCAGGTTTGCAACAAGTGGCTGCAGTCAGTCCATCCCAGGGTAAGGGCGGGAAGGAGGAAGATGAGGATTGCTGCCTCTACTTAAGAAATGAAGCAACTCCCTCACTTCCTGCAGAAAATCAGGGCCAGTAATAAGAGCACAGAGCTTTTAGGATACATTTACTATGTGTTAGGAACTTTGTAGACACGATCACATTTATTTATCAAGGTCACCCCCTGAGGTGGGCCTATTATTGTCCTCCTCAAATTACCAATGAGGAAACAGGCACAGGGTGATTTAAGTCTCTTGTTCTATATATAACACAAATGCAGCAGCAAAATTTAAACCCAGACAGTGTAAATCCAAAGACAGTGCTCTTCACCACTGCATCATATGGCATTTCCAGGCAAAATAGCACGGAAGGTCATTATAATGAATCACAGCTCCCTGTGTCCACACCCCTTTGCAACCTGTCATTGCTGCCTCTCTCATCAAGAGATGGAGACTATTGCTCCACCCTCTTTTTTTTTTTTTTTTTTTCTGAATCAGGGATAATCCTATGACTTACTTTGACTAACAGATTATGGCTGAAGTAACATTGTTAGAGTTGCGGAGCCTAGATCTCAGGAGACCTTGCAGCTCCCACTCTTACCTTCTTGGAATTCCAAGACTGCCATGTAAGGAGGAAGCCCAGGCTGCCCTCCCGGGAGGATGAGCAGCCGTGTGCAACAGAACGAAGGATCTCCAGCCCACAGCCAGCACCAACGGCTAGTTGAGTGAGACCTTCTTGGATGTGCCAAATGCAGCTGAGCTCCCTCTGCCTGTAGTTGTATCTGTGAGCCCAAGCAAAGCCAACAGCAGAACCTCCCGGTCAATAGAATCAGCAAAAATAAATCATTGGCTTAAGCCATTAAGTTTTGAGGCAATTTATAATGTAGCAGTAGATAACTGAAATAGGTAGGTTTTAAGTTTAGTATCTGTCTCAGACTACCTGCTTTTTAGCAATCTAGGCTTACATGATGGAGAATCATAGGAAATTTGACCTGAAGGGACCATAAGGCAACAGCTAATTAGACCCTTTTATTTTATAGAGGAAGAAGCTGAGACTCAGAGAAAAATGACTTGTCCCAAACCACAGTTCCTTAGAGCCTGAGTCAGGGCTAAATCTGTCTTTAGTGTCTCACGCCTAGAGTTCTCTTTACTACACAGTACTGCCTGATACCACATGCAGTTAGAGGATGAAAAGCAATTTTCAACTAATTTTAAGGATAAACATTAAAAGCTGTTTATAGTTTATAGCCTTACATTTATGGTCTTATATTCTCACGTCATCCATGCAAAGAGATCCATATGCCAAAGACCCATTAAGTGCCAGGAAGCAATTACTGGAAACAAGGCAGTGAATTGTTGTAATTGAGTATGTATTGTCTCTCATGGGATCTGTGCATTCATGGATGGGCCAACTCCTGACAGATCAGTTGTTCTCATCTTGGCTGCACATTGGAATCATCTGAGGACTTTTAAAGAACATCTGAGGTATGGTGCAGGCATCAAGAGATTTAAAAGCAGCACAGGGTGAATCTAATGAGCAGCTGGGACTGAGAGCCCCATTCAGAACCGTGAGCTCCTGGGGGGCAGGATTTTCATCTTTGTACCCTCCTGGGGTGCCATGCCACAGAGCATTGTTGATTGAAACCAGGGGCATGATGATGGAAGTACTTACAGAGAGCAGCTATGGCAGAGGGGAAAGTACGTGGGCTTTGACTTCGAAAACATCTGCCGTTGCCTTCCAGTTTTGATATTTAGTAACTGTGTAGATGTGAATACAACAGACCGTCAGAGCCCTCTATAGAGGGGGGCATAAAGATGACACCAACTACTCAGGGATGTTAACGGTTCAGCTGAGATGGCTTAGCTTTTGAAAAGCTCCTTGGTAACAGTCAAGACTTCATCACGTATTTTGATTTCCATTCAAAATGGAAATAGAGAAGCTTTTTAAAAACAGAACTGCTAAAAGCAATGAAAGGTGATTATAAGAATTTAAGGAATACAGAGAGTTTTCCAACACCAGGTATGACTACCTATGGCTCCTCTGTCAAATGTGTTTAAGTCTTTTATTATTTCTCCTCCCAGATTATTTCCTTGTTGTTTATATGTACAGCTGTGCACGTGTAAACACACATGTGCCAAAATATCATATAAAACCATATACAGGATTGAATTGTGTTTATCTTCCATGTTAATAACTATAGTTGTTCATAACCATGAACTGAAATTATTGTGATGTTTTTCTAACCTAGTGATTTGGTGAGAAGTTGAAGGAGGTAATATGGCTACGATGAAATGGAAACAAGAGCAAAACCAGTGCAAATCTGTAGAAAAATTACACATCTCGGGGAACTAATGATTACTAAAGATTATTTGCAAGTTTCCATCGAGCCTTAGCCTTTTCCTCCTCTGAGAAGACTGATCTTCCCACAAGAGCTTGAGCACTGACACAGCTGGAATGAGCTGTCTGGTCCTGCTCGTCCAAGAGAGCCTTCCCTCTCCAGAAAGGCCTCGGTCACAGCCCCAGATTCCTTCTGGCCAGCAACATTTATGCGAACATGGCTCCAAAGGTAGTAAGAATGGGAATGGAAAGAAGACCAAAAAGTGCTTATTCAAGTGAACTATTAATTTAGAGAATGTAAGTTTTATACTCAAGCCAACCTAGAGTCTATCAAAAAGTCAACAGTAAAAAGAGCCAAAGCAAATACGTGGGCCAAATCTCTGAGGGTGACACTGCCTGGCAAGGAACCCAGCTTTAGGAAGGACATGAAGACAATGGAACACTTTCTGGCTCGAGCTTTCCTGTTTTCTGGACTTACTTCTTAGCAGCACCAGAGCCTCTATGTGTCTGTTGGCTAGGGACCTTGCCCATAAGGAGACAGTGTTTACAGGATCAATGAGGAAGAGAGGAAGGGTGACTGTAAATGTCAAACAGGAGGCCCCTTTTAAGGACATCCCCAGCATGGGCAGGCCTAGTGAGTGCAGTGCCATCAAAATAAGGTTTTTGCTAGAGCGAAGTCTTTTTCTGCCCAGACAATACTGCTCAGAGAACAGCCTTGAAATTCTCCTTTGCAAACTGCCTTTAGAGGCTCAGCAGAGAAATCCAATTCATTTTTTATAGCACCCTCTGATATTTTTTTGGCACAAGGTTCTTGTTTAGAATAAAAAGAATGAGGCTTGGAGTTGGAGAAACCTGTGTGTGAATTTCAACTAATCCACCTAACAGCTATGTGATATTGGACAAATTACGTACCCTTTATGTTTGTTAATTTCTTTATCTATCAAGAGGGATCATGATCCTCTACCTTCCATCACATGTGACACTGCCTACCTCCCATCACATGTGACACTGCCTACCTTCCATCACCTGTGACACTGCTTGATGCAATGGTAACTTCCAGAGGTCACTGCCATGCAAGGTGGTAGTAGTCCCTACCTGAGGTCACAGAACAGAAAGGCTCACTAACTAAATTAAAATGCTCAAATCATACAGATTATAAAACTGATTAAAAACACACAATGAGAAACAGGAGAAATGTATTAGCATTCTGTGATAGGTGTGAGTAGGGTGGAAGGACGACACTACATGAGTCTTAGATGTCTCTCTCTGCCACATCAGGCTTCCCCTCTGATGGCTTGGTAACAGGACCAGAGTTGAGGCTCAAGCTAAGGAGTATGTAAATGGAGAATGCACTGGCCAAGGACACACTTGTATCGGAGATACAAGTTGTTGTATTGGAGAGATGCAGGGACAAGAATACCAGGCCCACAGCTGTAGCTTGGCAATTAGCCTGCTGAGCAACCAAGAGCTGGCAGAAGCCATGGAGCCAGATGGGTGTCACCAGTGTATGGTTGAATCAAGGCCTCATGAATATTGAATGCTTTTGTATATTTAGTGCACCCAGAATATTTAGTGCCTCAGAGGTCTCATGCATACATATATTCAGTGCACAGTTGTCTTGTGAGTATTTAGTACCTCATAAATGTTATGTATCTCTTGGTCTGTTCATGCCTTTCTATCTATGTTAAATATTCATATACTATAATATACATAGGTATAATAAGTGACTATATTTCTATAGTTTTGTGAATTTCATTTATCTAACATGTTTTCTTCTTTTGAAGAATTGAATATTTTCAAACAAATACAGATTACAACATTCTAGTATAAGGCTAAAGTGAGAAAGCAGTTTATAAACTATAACATTCTATACAACTTTAAGGGATTATTATTATTCTTGTTATTATAATTGAACAAAAATAATGGTGGCCATTTATAAAAAATTAATCAAATCTATCTTGAAAGAGTAGAGAGGAGGCAGTTTAGTCTAATGACTGAGAGCTGTGAGCTCTGCCAATAAGCGAATTTGCTAGCCTGCGGGAAGTTACAAAGCCTCCCTGAGACAGTCTCCTCCTCTGTTAAATGGGAATGACAGTAGCTACTTGATAACGCTGTTGTGAAGACTGAATGAGATTGTGCGTGGAACACTTGGAAAACTGCTTGGCTTATAAGAATGATGACACTTAACCTTTCTTGAATGCAGACTCTAGCCAGCTACTTTCTGATTATCTGATAGGTATGATTATCATGCCTATTTTACAGATGAGGATTTTAAACAGAACCAGAATTCAGATCCAGGCAACCTGACTACCAGTCCCTACTCTTAACCACTTTGCAATGCTAACTATTGCACAGTAAGTAGTCAATCCATGTTGCATCATCATGTTAATAAGACTGTCCACTGAAGCAGATATTCAGTATATGTGCTAATGGTTAATTCTATTGGTGCCTCAAAATCATTTTAGGGGAAAAGAGAATAAAGCAGGTCCTTGAATAATGTTGCCATAGGAACATAACTCTGGTTTGTATCAATTAGCCTAGGGTAAAATTTATTTCCTTACATGTTGTTTTGCTTGAAGTTGCAGAACCTACTGATGTCAAATGAGGGCTTAACTTTCTTAGGATATCAAGGGAGAAAGGAAATGATAATTTCTGAGCAAGGCTTTCTTTGAACAGCAGCCACAGCAACCCTGTAAGGAAGGTAACATTAATCCCATTTTTTTTAGAAGAAAACTGAAGTATAGGTCCCAAGTGGTTCACCGAAGAATGCCGTTTCATGAAAGCACACCTGGGATGAATTCTAAGTCGAATGGACACCTGGCTGCACATTCTTTCCATGACCCATGTGCTAAGAATACCCTGGGTTCTTATATGTCCCTTTGCTCATTCATTTCTCAGATTTCTGTCTCATGTCTACTATGTGTTCAGTGCTGTGCTAAGCACAGGGCAAACTCATGGACTTACCCTTGCAGAGCTCACAATCCACTGGGGCAATTAATGAGAAAATGGACGATGACAAAACAGGGCTGCATCAAGTTCCACGATGGAGGTCAGCGCAGAATGATCAGGGGAGAGTAGAGAGGGGCCTCACATGACCTGACTTGGGGGGTCAGAGAAGGCTTCCAGGAGGAAGGGGCTCATGGTGGCATGGTTCATAGCTTTCCCTGCAGGCTTCTTCATGGATCACTGTGGGAACCCCAGAGCAATGCTGCCGGGCAGGGGCACTGGGAAATTGCTCATATGACTTGATGAGACCTCAGGTACTTTTGAGTGAACCCAAAGCTGACAGTGCTCCATCCATACTACAGAGCCACAGTCTGGTCCCTGGAGGCTCCGCACGTGCTCTCTGAGACTGACCAGCTGGCAAGCTCCCGCAGGCCACAGGCTTGTTTTAGTTAGTTAATGCCTCTTTGGAATGCATGTATTTCCCATTAATTGTGGTTTTCAAAAATTAAATGAAAACCTTTGATTTACTTTAAAGATCTATTTGGCCAACTTTCATAAAAGCTTACCCAGCTCTCCTGTCAGGAGAGAAAATAAGATTTTCGAGTTTA
Organism: Trachops cirrhosus; assembly: GCA_028533065.1. Lineage (NCBI taxonomy): Eukaryota > Metazoa > Chordata > Mammalia > Chiroptera > Phyllostomidae > Trachops > Trachops cirrhosus. The sequence continues at coordinate 51,520,500 of CM052543.1, read as the reverse complement.
AATCTTAGAATTTAAATTATTTCTGATGCTAAACTCTGTCAGCTTTCAGAGCTCATGGGCAATTTTTTGGAACCTTCTTAACCTCAAGTTCCTCATGAGGAAAATGGGATAACAGTAATTTGACCTGAGTGTGTGACTAGTTGTGTTTGGACTATATGAAATAATATGAATGCTCCAGTCTCCAATCTACTTGCCCTTCACAATGTTCCATACCTCCCCCTTCTTGATTCTACATGGCAAAGGACACAGCCTGCATTCCCCAGCTCCCATATCAGCTGGCCTCCACCTGGTGTGGTGAGTGGGAGCTCCTGATGGGAGATTATAGGGTAGGAAAAAGGAGCAGGGGTATTCCTCCTCCCGCCTTCTCTGGGTGAAATGTTCAGAGCAGCTGCTTCCTCTCCTTGGCACCAGCTCCCTTCAGGCATATCCACCGTGGTCTGGGTTCATCAAGTGAGGCCAGCACCGCAGCCTGGGGAAGTCCACCTCCTCCCTTTCCCCCTTCAGCTGAGGGTGCCAGCAGCCTCCTGCTGAGGTGAGCTTCTGGGTGGCTTTATCACCTCCCTTCTTCCTTCTCTTCTGTAGCCATTTTCTGGAGTTAGATTCCCTCTGTTTAAAATACATAGAGAGCTTCTATTTTGAGGTCGGACTCTGACTTCTGAAGTGAGTGAAATGCACTTGCCTGATAGGATTTATTTTCTCAATGAATGAATAGGCAAAAAATCAGGTGAAAAAAGGGGGAGTAAAGCTTAGACCATGGAAAAGATTGGTTGTTCATGTTGGTTTTTCTTAGCCCAATGTCTAGTGAATGTTCAGTCAATGTGGCAATGGTGATGAGAATTACTCACTTTCTGCTATGGAGAAACATGCCTTTGACTGGAAGAGAGGGGCAGAACGATCTAATGCTTTCTGTTAATAATTGACAGCCCCTGCAATTCCCTGGAGCCTGGTTCTGAGTGCTGGGAATAGCTGTCCTCAGCCGGGGTTGCCTGGAAGGGCTGGTCCCTCTGCACACAGTACTCCCTAATCAAGAGCAGGTTTTCCAACCCTCACAGTCTGGGGTGAGAACTCATCCTCCTCGCCCTAAGGACAGAGGAAGAATGTTTTGAGAATATTTGCCATAGCTCTTCAACCAAGATCTTGTTTTCACATTCTTCCGATGGCTTCCCAGCCCCACGCCAATCTGTTGTTTATGTCCTGTGGCCATGTTACTTTAATTCCCAGCACAGCCCAAATCAGAATTATTCAGATGGGCCCCACTCAGAGGCAGAAAGGGTTAAACCCAGTGTATGCTGTCGGGAAGGAGACTGGACAGTCACTGAACTGGGGTCCCAGCATGAGGGAGGGGAGACAGGAGGTGAGTTTCACGTCTCCTTATACTCAAGTGCCCAAGACAGTGCCTGACACAATAGGAATGCAGGAAGGCAGATGCATCCTTGGTGCAGTCCCTCTAATAGGCCTCCCTCTCTGGTGTCCTAACATAGTCACACTGGCTGAGCAATGACTGCGCCAGCCACCCTCCACACACTGTTTCTAACCCTCACAACAACCCCGTGAGGTAGGGTTGTCAAGTCCAGTTTACAGATTACAAATTAACCTCCGAGAGGTCAAATGATTTCTACAAGTCTGCACAGCTGGTCAGTGTCAGAATTGGGATTCAAAGCCACATTTTCAGGTTCTAAAATCTGCATTATTTCAATAATTCTGTCCTGCCTCCCTGACATCTTTGCGGCAGGAGTTTAAGAATACTCTGGGTGGCCACACCACATATTTTGTAGTTCCCCTCATCAAAAGCCTGGGTGGACCCCAGTTGGCAGCGTGAGAGAGGGAATGCCTCTGAGCCCAATGGAGTGAATCTTCAGGAATCAATCCCAGGGTCTCTCCTACAGCCCTGAGGCTAAACACCAGCCATTACCCGGGAAATCAGAAGCCATCTGCAGAGGTCAGGAAGGAGCATTAGAGAGGGAAGGTTCACTTGGATACACCTCCATCACCCTGAGATTGAGTGACATAAAAAGAGATAGCAGCTATGGGTGCCTAAAGGGCTGGCTTGAGAAACGGGCTTTTGTTTTTGAGGCCAGTTACCACTATAGTGAAGAACCATTAAACCAAAAGAAACCTGAAGAGCAAAGCCACAGCCTTTTGATGACATTGTTCCTGTCCTTACATGGCTATGATCTGAACATCCCTGACATCACCAAGGCAATCACATTACCATGCGGTGCCCAACTCTCTAGCGCATTGAGCCTCTGCCTGCTTGAATGTAAGAAGACCAGTCTTTGACAGAACCCCCTCTGAAATATTTCTGAGAAGCCCCAGAATGCTTACATGTTTCCAAGAATCAGGGCTGGCGCTGGTTTCTTGCCAAACATTGCAGCTGCTGCTTGAGGCCAGATGCTGCCACCACCCTCATGAAGAGAAAGAGAAAGTTTCTTACACATCACCCTCAGCCAGGGCTCCATAACTTGGCCCCTTCAAGTTGGCATGTTAAGTAAAATACCTACTTAAGTTCATACACATATTCCCCTTCCGGCTGTGCATTCGGGGGTTGGGGGCAGGCCGACGTCTAATATCAGCTCACAGAGTAGATCTGGAAACATGGCTTCCTTCTAGCCCTGGCTGTGCTGGGCCTGGCTACCCGCAGAGCTCCTCTTCTCTGATGGATGATTCCATTCAGGAGAATCCATAGTTCCTCTTGGCAAAACTGGCTCTTATCTGACTGTCACATGTATTATATTTAAACCTCACAGGTAAATAGAATTCAAGTCCTTTTTTTTTTTAAATCTCCAAGTGAGTTCCCCAGCTCTCTTGCATATCGGTGGCTAAAATTGTATGTATGGGGAAAGGAACAGAGTTGCTTCTTCTTTGTTCTTTCCTTGTCTTTCTCTCCGCCCCCTCCCCACCCCCCCCTCCTCCCCGCCCAACCTGAAGCAGTGGTTCTTTCTCAATCAGGATTTCCTATTAGATTTCTTTTGGAAAGGTAAAAGTAACCAGTATTTAACTAATTAACCATAAGACCTTGGATTAGAACTGTAGATTATTACTTTTGAGAAGGGAATTTACAGATAATTTAGGTCAGTGGTTTTCAGTTTGTGAGCAGTGTGTGAGCTATATACTTGGGTGTCTGTGGATTATAACACTCTAATCCAAACACTATCAAGATTCTGAATAAATAGAGTGAATCCCCATCACATATAATACTATTTTTTTCAAACATCTATGCCCTTGTTGAGATGAACAAACTATAAGCGCAAAATTAACTGAATTCATTATAGTTTTTAGTTGTACATATTTTCTCAAACAACCAACATAAAAATACATTTACATTTATATGGCAATAATTTACAAAATTTTTTGATAAAAAAAGGCATCCCCACATTCATAGAAGGTTATGACACTTTTCCTCTAGGCCTGCATTTCTGAGAATTACCTGGGGGTGCTTGTAAAATGCACCCCAGATCTAGGAATATGTATCTAGCAGTGGGGCCTAGGAATCTGCTTTTAACACATTCTCCTGGTGATTCACCTATACACTGCACTGTGAGAACCTCAGCTCAGGTCAACCCACTAATTTTATGTATGAGAGAATTCAAGCTCAGAGCAGGGAAGTGATTGGGCCAAGGTCATAAAACCCCAGTCAATATCCCCATCTATTCCACCCATGTCTTGCCCCCCTCAGTCCCAGCAAGGGGCCTAACAAGCTCACTCCTCTCGCAGGAAGGGACCAGCTGATGAAGACCACAGGGCCTCAGCATCACAGCAAAACACTGCTTCCAATGGGTGAAACTGTTCTCTCTCCAAAGCCCTTAAGCTTCGCCCTCAGCTCTCACAAACTCCACCCCCCACCCCGCATCAAGCAGGCAAGCCAGTGGCCTCACTACCACTACTGTCCCAAAAGCTTTGCCTGAGCTTCTCCCACTTCCGGATCCAGCCCACGACTCCCTCTCATCCTGCCTATTGGTAGGTTTCACCAGTTCTCTCAAGTCCTACTTTCCAATTCTGCCTCAGGAATGTTTTTCAAGACCATCCTAAACTTACTGGTCACTTCATGGCCTTGAATCCCTCTGCTTCTGAATGTGTGCTTGCTTTATGTTGTTTTGTGTGTGGACAGTCACGGTGTGTCTCAGAGAATGTCTGGTGCAGAGCTGTGCACCCGGTTCTTGCCTGATGAATGAATGTGTTCAAATATGCATGACACGAACTCCAAACATGTTTAGTGTGAACATACACATTATTCAGCCTTTTATTTATTTATAGCCACGCTCTAGACACTTTTTGCCAGGACCTGCCAAAACAAAATGGACCAATTGTGGGCCTCTCTCAAGGAGTTTGTGTGCAGTGAGTGATTTAGATTCTTTCTGATGTTTGATTTTTTTTATATTGGCACAAATTTAATTTTTGACCCCCAAATGAGTTATAGCTATCTAACTTTGTAATACAATTGCAAAATTGTGAGGGAAAGCAATCATCATTAAAACACAAATTCTTAATAAATAATATATTTATCCAGTTATAGAACATGACCTACATTCTGGGTGATTTATAAACAGCATCTCACTTACTCCTCCATGCAACCCTTCAAGCACACCATTATTCCTGTTTTAATGATGGAAAAAATGAAGGAAGTGACTTGCCAAAGATCCCATCAAATGTGATGTCAGGTTTCAAACCCAGTTTTGTGTAATAAGCAAGCCTGTGCTCTTAACCACGGCTCTACATCACCACCCCATCCCCTGACAGTACTTCTGCGTCCAGTGTTTCATAAACGCTGAAGTGCAAGCAGTTGCTAGAGGATAATGAAATAAACAGGATGAGTCCCCAGGGGTAGGCAGCAGGCCTGATGAGATTGATGAATTCATTATCAGTAACCTGGGTCAGGAATTATAAAACAACATCAGAATCTGTTGCACAAAACTCCAAGCTCTCAGTGAGTTGTGCAAAAAACTGAGACACATTATTGTTCTCAGATGCTGAGTGTGGTGGCTTGACCTGCATTCCCACCCATTTACCCTGGCACCTTCTCTCCTCCAAGGGTGGTTCTCTAGAAGCAGTCTAGAGAATTCAGATTTTAAAAACTTATCCCAGGCCTCCTGTGCCTGACTCATTGTGTGGTCTCTCACTGGTGAGTCACCAATCTGTGACTCAGTTTTCATGTCCTACACATGGCTCAGAGATTGACTGTTCAGATTCTGGGGACAGATTAAGGTTAGTGATGTGCTGGGCTCAAGAAACTAGCTGGTGAGGACCATAGACTAGAGCTTGGGAATAACTAGGCCCTCACGTGGACCTCTGCCTCTGTTTCCAAGTGGGACATAGCTCCGTTGAGCACCCTGGGAGACACCATTCCCAGAACAGGCTGTTACGAAGATGGAACATAACAAGATCTTGGAATGGGATTTTTCTTGACACTAGCTCACCTGAGATCACAGTATGATAAACATCAATATTAAAAAATGAGCTTTCTGGACCTAGCGGAGCAGGAGGCACCATCAATGGAGTCATCATCAGCCATAACAGAGACCGAGAGTTTCGGCACAAGAAACCCAAGAGCCAGCACATTTACCTAAGGCTGTTGGTCAAGCTGTATAGGTTCTGGTGAGACAAACCAACCCCACCGTCAACCAGGTGGTGCAGAATAGGTTGTTCACGAGTCCCACCACACAGCTGTCCCGGCCCTTTCCTAGATGATCCTATTGGAGTCTGACCATATCCTGATCTTTCCAGTCCTTCTCTCTGTATTTCATAATGTTTTGTGTAAGCCTCTAAGATAGCATGCCACCTTGTATTAGAACTGATTGCTCACTAGTATTCCCCATAGTAAAAGATGAGTTCCCATGGGCAGCAACTATATCTTATTCACGGTAATATTCTCTGTAACCAGAGAATGATCACACTAACCGGTGATAGTGTGTGGTTGGTATGCAGTCAATTCTTGTTAAATGAATAATTAAATGAATGTATACATGTTGATAGACAGGACTTGGCAAAAAAGGGAGACATTTACAGGGTGGGGCAAAAGTAGGCTTACAGTTTATTCTTATATTATTATTTATTAATTATTGTATTATTTTCCATACACACAACTGTAAACCTATTTTTGCCCCACCCCATATTTAGACCTTTTGAGTCTTTTCAAATCTCACCAACTGGGCTGTACCCATTGGTCCTACTTGTAGTTCCACTCATGCTCCCTGAAGACCTGGGTAGCTCTTTGACCATTTTGCATTTGTTGGGGGAATCCCAATTACACCCAGGAGACAGCACATCCTGAGGAGGGAAGGAGACACTGAAGAGAACAAGCTCTCCGTCGGGGTAAATGAAAAATGGGAGCTGAGCCATGCTTGCCCGATTTCAACAGAACCCTCTGTTGTACAGGGAACAGTAGAGAAATTGTTCATCCACATCCCATTCTTAGTGAAAATATTCTACTGCAAATTTAGTGTCAGCTTTGATTTCCTGCCCTGAGAGGAGACTTGGTCAAAAGGCACAAAATGGGCCTGTGCAGAGGGCAGAGGGATTGTGAGGCTGGATAAGAGGAGACCCTCACCCTTCATCTTTGTTCCACAGTGGAACTTCTAGCATGGGGTTGGTCAGCCCAGCCCAGCCCAGCCCCACCCTGCCCCACCCCAGCCTTGGGCTCTGTGGAGAGCTCCATCTCCTCTTGGAATCACAGCAAGATCACAGACGGAAGAGCAAAGGTCAAACCAGGCCTGAGGGTCAGTACCCCTGTCCTTTGCTTGCTTCTTGGAAAGGAACAAGCACAGAGGGGCCCTGGAGGGATGGGAATCTGAGGGGCAGAGGGCAGGCAAACAAGAGGCAGGAGTCACCCAATTCTTCCAGGTCCGCTTGAAGAAGACATTAAAATAACCTGGAAAAGGCGCTTGCAGAGCAAAAGCAAAACCAGTTACAATCTCTAAGCTAATTTTAAGAATGTTTTTTTTTTCTCTTAAAATTTCATCACCATGACTCATCGCACAGCAGGCCAAGATTCTGAAGCTATGAGTCAGACTGGGCCCTGGGAGTTGAAGCTCAGTGGGGTGTTTTACCTAAATAAAGTCTCAAGCCCAGCCTGCTGTGATAGATGATTAGAAATTTGCTAATTCAGCAGTGCACACGCCCTTGCCCCTCTGACGTTCACAGAGTTGCCCACAAGTTCCTGGGACTGTTGGTGTGATGTTTTTTTTCTCTTAGATGTGAGATACTCCTTCCTTTTTCTTCAACCTTCACTCAGTATGTTTCCATATCTTCCCTGCTAATTTACATAATCTGGTCATCACTGCTATAGGTCCTTTTTTTTTAAATACTTGCAGCTGGAACAAGTGTGATGATAAAACACAAATTTCAGAAAGAATCCAGGGTCCCCTTCTCTAAATGCCAATCAGAGGGAATTCATTTACATTTGGATCTTTGAACATCAGAGATGGAAGGAGCCTTGGCTCCTGTCATCCACCCTCCCTGTCATTATATAGATAAGGAATCCAAGCCTCAAAGATGTTGACCAATTTGCCCAAGGTGACACAAGCAGTTAGGAAGAAAATCCAGATAAAATTCAGGATCATCTGCTCATGTCTTAATCTCTTGACTATATGGCCTCCACTGTTTTTTTTTTTTTGGGGGGGTGTTTGTTTGTTTGTTTTTTACTATATGTCCAGATTAATTTTTAGACTTAAGAACATCCACATCTGGTCATTGGCGGTGGAAAAAACCTACAGAAATGAGAGAGGAGACAATGTTCTGGACTGACTGCCTGCTCCTTGGTGTCCCTTGAGCTCCAAATCATTGACCTGAGTAGGTGGCTGCCACAACCATGGTGGCAGGGGGCAGTAGACTGGAGGCAGGGACCCAATATTGACTCAAGGATGGTGGCAGTGAGTGGGAGGTTTACCAAAGCAACAGAGTCGAGGGACTTGGCCTGTGGAAATTTTGCCTTCTCGGCTGTCCTTGGGCCCCATGATGGGTGTCATCCTTATTGCAACAATCAGGATGGGGGTATGTAGTGAGACTGGCTTTGGCATCAAGCTATGGAAATCTGACGGCAACAGAGGTCCATTCACTCGAGCTCAGGAAGAAAGGATCGTTATGAGGATTCAGAGACCTCACAGGAGCACAAAGACAGGTGCCACGTGCAGCCAGGACTCTTCAGGCCTACAATCAGCCCTCTGTCGGGAACCGAAGGGGCTAGCCCCGAGACAGTTCGGGGTAACCCGGGACTCCACCTTGACTGAAAGAACTCCATCTTTCAGTCATAAGCTTCACTGTAACTCTTTGCTTTTGATGAAATTTCATAATTGAAATTAACCTAGCAATATCCTTAAAGGAAAGAATATATGATGATAACATCATGTTCTGTAAAACAGTTGTTTCATCAATTAAATGGAAACTGGAATATTTGCACAAGCATTATTTTATAGGCCTGTTGAATGGTCCACTGACCATGGAAAACATCTTGTGACTACGCTGGGATCAACCGCCCCCAGATGACAATCATGGACAACTAACCTCATCCCCATTCCCAAGCGCTACACCCACCCCCAGGCCCCTATATAAGCCATCCACAAGGATCCTTTGGGGAGCTCGACTTCTCCTTCCTGATCGACGACCTTGTGTACAATCTCTTTGCAATGAACTCGAACGACTTGGTCTCATACTGGGTTCAGTGCTCACTTCTATGACATTGAGACTCAAGAACCTGGCATTCAAGGTTCAGTAACAGTTCCAGACTCCATTCTCTTTGGTTCTGAGTTCTTTCCCCTGATTTCTTTCTCACTCTCTGTTTCTTGATGTATCTTTCTGATTTTACACTTACTTTTTCTTGACATCTCCTCTTCTGTTGGTGTATCTGCTCTGTCTTCCCCTCTCTGCTGCCTGCGGTTCTCACTTTAGTTTACACATGGCTCAGAATGGCAGTCCCTATTTAGTCCACCTCTTTAACCTTTATCTCTGCTTCCATAGCTACCTGGTGGTGATTTTTCCAGGTTCTAAAATCATAACAGAGGGGTCAAATGGGCCCAGGTGACATTTTTGAGCCTGGCTGCACGAGTCATAGGCTTCTGGCCACCCCAAGGATTAGCTGCTCTTGTGTCAGATGTTTAAGTCTTATTCAATCACTGTGGCCACAGGAGCACAGTCTCCAGGCCACAATCAGCAGGAAGTGAGAGCAGTATAAACTATGGAGGTTTGTCAATGCACAGGGTATCTGGCTATGTATTCCAGCCTTGCTGCTTATAAGCCTTGTGACTTAGGCAAGATTCCTTATATCTCTGGACCTTGGTTTCCTTATCTGTAAAATGAGGGAAGTAATACCTACTTAACAAAATTGTTGAGAAGGTCAGATAAATATAATATCTAATCAACCCACACCTTGCACAAGGCAAATACTCAATAGTACTGTTATTGACTAGTACCGCTATTATCACTAGTATTTAAGAGAACCAGAGTCTTGGGCATACACAGCATGTTGTGGCCTGTGGCTGTTTGAACTTCTCCCTCTATTGTCTTTCTCCATTTGGAATCTTTTTTTCTTCTCCCTCTTGATGTTTCTTCATTCTTCCCTTGTTGTCAGTAACCCAGGGCTTGAGAGTTTCACAACAGGATGCACTGGAGCCAATGTTTTCCATTTGGCTATGACTTACATGCTCTGCCTTGTTGTCAATAATGTTGAAGGGGTGGAGGGTGTCGTTTACTGTACTGAATAACGCTGTGATCTGTTTTCTTGCAAACTGTTCCAACAAAGGAAGGAAGTTGTTTGTGATGACACTGCTGGCTTTTAAAACATAAATATGAAGCTGTGTGTTTTTGTTTGGCAAAATCCCCAAAATTTTCCTCAAGAAGCTCAGACCAAGTGAAAGCCAGCCACAGAATGCAGATATATTTAATAAGAAGCAAAAATTACTCCAGCTGCCAGAAATTGTTATAAACAAAAACTTAACCAAGCATACACAGCCTTCCCTCTCTTCTTATCAGTCTTGTATCTGTACACATTGCAAATCATTGCCTGAAAAGCTGAATGGGTGAGCTGTGTTCATGAGAAGTCAGGGTATGAGGACTGGTCTGGGGGGAGGTAGGTTCCTGGGGCTTTGGAAAATTAGGGATAGAGCTACAAATGGGGGAAAGGATCAACAGAACATGGTGAGGGCAGGCTTGTTCTGCAGTAGAGCAGGGATATGGGCTACAAAAACAGACGGAGTACCTGCAATAAAAATCTAGGTCGTTTCAAAAATTGCCGTAAAAACTGCCAGGGCCTGGGCTGACTCCATGGGCATGTGAGTTATGCACTTGCACAGAGTCCCACATGCAGAAGGGCTTCCTGGTTAGTTTAATGCTCTGCTGTTAATGTATGAAAATTCTTCTGAAATTTTGAGAGTAGTATAGGCAAAGTACAGGAGGGTTTCCCACTGACAGACCAAGACATAGACACCAGCTTTGCCACTGACAGCTCTTGTAACTTCTGGCCAAAGCTCCTTACTTCTCTGAACTTGAGTTCCTTCATTTGTAAAATGAGGGAAACAATAGCTGTTCACAAGATTGATGGCAAGATTAGGTGAGATGTAGTATATAAAGTTCTTAGCACTTTGCCTGGCACATGTAAATAATCAACTGTTACTATTCTAGCCTACTATTGATTTAAGAGAACTGGAATTAAGAAAAGTAACTTCTAAGCTCACTGACTATGACCTTGGGTAAACCACTTTATGTGTATGAATCTCAGTTTCTCCATAAGTAAGAAGGAATTAAAAACCCCAATGCCTAAGACAGTGCCTTGAACATAGTAGGTATCACTAAGTGTGTAATAAATGAATGAATGAAGCTATGTATCCTGCCACACTGCAATAAAGGATATGACAGTTGTGAGCCTAGCTGGAAAGGCCTTTGCCACTATCTTTTTGTTGACTTCAGAGAATTAGATTTATTACTTTTGAGGAGCAAGAATCAAACGTGTTTAAGATCACCCCACCCTGAAAATAGCTTTTGTGTGTTTGCCTGCTTGGGTATTTGGGTCAATCTGTTGTTACTGGTGTCAGCACATGGCTAACTAATCCAAATGTGACCAAACTGGGCTGGAAGTTTTTGCATTGCTTCCCCACTCCAACCCCTGCCCCAAGCTTTTGTTTTCAGAACAAAAGGGACATGCTATTATATGTGGATCACCACAAATCAAAAAGTATAATTAAAGACAAGACATTCAATCTGCATGTACCTACAGCAAGTGGATTCAGAGAATGTCTTTTCTTTTCACTATTGTTCATGAAGCGTGAAGAGTATTTAGAGAGAAAAAAAAAGTCTCATTCATTAGCCTCAGGGATGCCAAGAGGGGAAATGACTTATAGAAAAATGATACATATAATACACATATTTTTCTTGCTCTGAGTTTACATATCCCATATGGGATAAAAGGAAACCCAGTGTCACCACCATACCAAGCGCCTTGGATAAGAAGAGTTCTGGGCTTTAAGGGTGGAACATTGAACACTGAGAGGACAAAGGTCAGCCTCCCCAAACTGGAGTGCTCTTGAGATTGAATGGATTCTTAAAGCATTACATACTTTCTGCCTTGAATAATGGAAGTGTTCTCTGGTTAACAATTGCTACTATGGACAACCTGACTAAGTCTCCACAAAAATAAATCTGTGCTCCTCCTGCTATTCATTGTATAGAACTGTGGCTTCTCAACCAGGGACTAGGTTTCCCAGGCCTCTTGCATTAAGTGTGACTGTGTAGATAAATTCTTGACAATGGAACGCATGTGGAAGTGATGTGTACACATCTACTTTGTAGAAATGGAATACAAATCCTGAGCCCATTATTGGATAGTTTGGATAGTTTGCTTTTTTCTTGTTGAGTTGTAATAGTTTTTTTTATATATTCTGGTTAGTAGTCCCCTATTAGATACATGGTTTGCAAATATTTTCTCCCATTTTTTATAGTATCATGTTATGCACAAAGGTTTTAATTGATGAAGTCTGAGTTTTCTATTTTTTCTTTGGTTGCTTGTGCTTTTGGTGTAATAACTGAAAATGATTGCCTAATTTAAGGTCACAAAGATTTACACCTTTATTTTCTTCTAAAATTTTCATACATTTTTTAACTCTTACACTTTGAACTTTGAACCATTTGAGTTCAGTTTTGTACACGGTATGAGTCCAAGTTTATTTTGCTTGTGGATATACAATTGTACCAGCACCATTTGTTGAAAAAGACTATTCTTTCCATTGATCAGGGTTTACTTCTGGAGTTTCAGTTCTATCCCATTGATTGATTCTAAGGTATATGTCTGCCTTATGCCAGTAACATGTTGTCTTGATTGCTACAGGATGTTCTGATATCAGGAAGTGTGAGTCCTTCAATTTTGTTTTTTTCAAGATAGCGTTACTGTTTCTGAATCCTTGCATTTCCATTTGAATATTAAGATCAGCTGTCAATTTCTATTAAAAAGGCAGCTAGAATTTTATTAGGATTATCTTTTAATAGGGAGAGTTGAGCCAGTCACATATATTAATCACTACAAATATGTTACAATGTTATATTTGTGTTTTCTATTTAAATTGCTTTTCTTTCAGTTCCTGTTTTCTGCTTTTAATTAGGTTTTTGAAGTTTTCCTTATCTCTTTTTTTTCTTCCAGTGTTTAGATTATATCAGAATCCAGTTCTATGAAAGTTAGAATGATACACCCCCTTTATAGTACATATATCTCTGAATATAAGATCAGTTGAGGAAGTAGGACTTCCAGCTATTAAAGCAGGTGGATATTTAAAGTATTAATTATAAAAATAAGAGAGATGTGATTGTATTTATGCACTATGTTTATGGAAAGTTCTTATTGCATAAAAATGGAGACAATAATCCTATCTGCTCTCTCTCTCTCTACGTCACAGGAGAACAAGGAGATAAAAAAGGGAAATGTAAGTCAGTTCTATCCTGATGGTGTTAATATTAAGCTAGTTACAGCTCAATTTAAACAAGTGGTTTGACCTAATTCTCAAAGTCTTAGCCTTGCCTATTAGTTAAAAGTGACTGGATGAATTACAGGCACAAGAAAACACATAAGCCTAGGTCAATATTGACTTTTCCCTATTTGCAAATTTTCATAGTGCACTGAAGTCCCCTGAGCAAATGAAAAGCCACAAGGTAAGATAAAGGACACAGTGTAGTTGGCTCCTTCAGGGGCTCAAAGTACCTTTTCTAACCAAGATTCATGACAAATTTCTGTATTCTCTTAAAAACCAAAAGAGGGAAAATCATATCTGTCTAGCAGGAGATTTAGACTTTGTTTACCTGTCTCGAAATCTCATTTAAACTTCTTATCTTTTTACTTCTGTTCTTCTCTACTCAGACCTGGTTTATTTATTCTCCTCTCCTGCTGTTTCATCTGTCCCATTTTGTTGACTGATTCATCTTTTTCATTCATTTATGTAGTCAAAACTTATCAAGTGCCTATAAAAATGGTAAGTACTAATGACATAAAGATGAACAAAAGGTATTTCTTTCCCTCCAAAGCACAAGAGCTGATTCTTAGAGGATGAATGGTGGGAATTTTACGTAAATAGAGGAAATGTTGGGCAGAGTGAAAGTATGTACAGAATTCTTCCTAATTGCCACGGTTCTGGGGTGACTTTGGAGCCCTAGGTGATGGTAAATAGAGCTCAAGAAAGCCTCTTTGCTAAGAAAAGTACAGGAAATTCATCTGTTAGCTGACCCTTCACGGCGGAAAAGAGCTTTGCGGCTGAGGACCCATTCCACCTTTGGCGTACCGTCAGTTGCTTCCTGAAATGAGTGCCAGAAGTAACAAACAGGGTGAAAACAAAGGAGGCAAGGGATGGAGGTAACCTTTAAATTAAATTATTAACTCCTAATCATTGATTTAGATTAAACCATAATCCTCTAAGCCCAACTATGTTTTTCTATGTGGAAAATCTTGCCTAGGGCTGGGCAGACCCAAGTTCCATGGGGTTGGATGATTATTATATAATTGGTCGAGGAAGAGAGACCCTTTATGAAAATGTGTACAGAATTATCTGTCAGAAAGTAGAGGCAGGGCCTTGAAAGGGGCCCGTGCAAGTTCGGAGCCCTGAAGCTTGCCTTCCATTAGCTTGGTAAATCTACCTTTGACCAGAGTGTCACCTGTGGGAAGGAGGAAAACATTTGGGTTCTTCATGCCTGTCTGGGCCATGAAGTCATTGGGATTTGTTTTTCAGCGTGTTTCACAGGAGGTAGCCCACCTAGATATCTTTATAACATATCCTTTGGTGTTGATTTTATTCAACCCTCTTGGGCACCAAAATTTTTAGAACCCTGGATGGCAATTGACCAAGAAGAGTGTGTTGAGAAGCACACGGACCTCAGGATGCTAGTCTCTTTTCTGGAATGGTTGTTATTCATTCCAATGAATGGTTGTTCCTCAGAAGAACAAGCGTCATTATTCCTTTTGGGGCTGTGAAGGCTGTGATCTGTGCAAGCCTTCAGAGCCACCAGGGCAGCCTGCAGTACTCTTTCTGGGCAGAGTGAACTGCTTTGCTATGGGGTGCCAGGCATGTTCCCGCACGTATTCATGTGTTAGTCAACTTGGGTTCTGGATTAAAGGCAGCAAATCACCTTGAGGACAGACTGCTCTCTGTGCTTGCAGGATTTTTAAATGGCCAGTGGGAGATCCCACACTCTGTTGAATTTAGAGGGACAAAAATTGACATATAAAATGTTTCTCTCTCCCACCAAAAAGGTGGATTAATTAATCCTTATTAAGAAGGAGGAGCCCTACCATGACTGGCAAGGAAGGAGTGTCTGACAAAAATAGTGATTTGCTAATAACTTAGTATCCCCTTCTACTCGATTCTTTCCTTGTCTAGGAATTTTGTTTGGCATTGTATGTGTTTAGTCACTTTGTCATGCATCAGTGAAGGACACTGCAGATTATAAGCACTAATGAAAGCTGGGGTTACACAGGAGCCTAAGAAATGGGTTCTGCCTTAAAAGAAATGTTCAGCAGAGAATCTGACCTCAAGAGGGTGATGTTGAGCAAACTGCTTAAAAATTTATGTGCCTGTTATCTCATGTTTATTGAGGTTAAGGTTAATACTTTCCTCAAAGTGTAAAATTGCAAGAGATAATATAGGTAAAGCACATGTTAAGATACCTGATATAAAAGTTTAATATTGAGAAGTGTTTAACATAAGAGCATTCTGAGTTACATGGGCTCAAGGCGTGCAAAGAAGTAGAAGAGCAGAAAGCTTTGTGTTTAGATGATTGGAGACTGGGATGTGATTTGGGGTAGACATGAGGATGGACTTGAATTTGAATGAATGGATGGATGGATGGCAGAGTAATGACAGGGTAGGAGAGAGTTTGGCCCAAGATCTGTTGTTTTATGGGTCCTCACCGGAAACTATTTTCATATCCTATTGACCTTTGTGTCATCCACAGGATGAGCAGAGTGTGACAAACAATGCTGTGAGGAGCTTTCTTTCTTTACATTTCTGCATAACCCACAATGCGTGATTCCAGCATAGTGAGGTACCAACACATCAGGGTTTGGGGAGGGAGAGCCAGGCAGAGAAGCAACATAATCAGAGAAAGAAATATGTCTTTTTTATAAACAAACCAATATCCAGGGGATCACATGGGTCAGATGACTTACCCCAGTTCACACAACTATGAATTCAAACAATGGTAATTGATAATCAATGTGTAACACTCTCCTACAGCACATCTAGGATTACAGTCAATCACTTGCATACAAACTATGACACCACCCCTTTCTTTTAGCTCAAGAAAGCATATCAGTAAACTAATGTGTGACATGTTATTATAAGCAGAAACTCAAATCTAGTGTAATGTATGTTTAAAGAAAATAACTTGCAAACGTTACTTGTGATGTCTTCCACAGACTGCAGCCCACTTCTATGTCATGGCACCTCCACTGAGAATGCTGCCCTGACCCAGTCCCCTTCCCAAGGTGTGTGGGAAACACAGAAGACCCACTAAGTTACACCCGATTATTTTGACCGAACACCTAGGCATTGCTTGGAAAACACCCCCAAGGGCAGTGGACTGGCAGGAGTCCTTTGTCAACAGATGCCATCCATGTTCACGTTTTAGGCCCAGGGATGAATGGACTCCCACAGTGGGTGGCATGTGGCTATCTGGGTTGACAAATTCCCCCTGAGCAAAGTTCTTAAACAAAGTCAGTTGGATTAGAAAAACAAACCAGCCCTGCTTATATTACTGCCCCAAGTATGACAGATATACATTTAATGCACATATCCAATTTATTCCTGCCTTACGGCCAGTCTTAGGAAAAGAATGCACAGCCTGAGAATATGCATTACTCACCCACAGATTTCCTTTGGTGGGTCCCTTTATCCTCATGGCAAGTTGTGGGGAAGGTGAAGGAGTCTTCCTCCCATTTTTCACTTCAGCTTCCCACTCACCACTCTCTTGGTCTCTTTTTTACTGCCATCCATTTCTGAAAAAATGGAAGAACTATGTTAATCATTGCCTGAAATATATTATTTTTACCAGCTTATGTGTCTATCGCCCAATTAAATGAAAACACCTTGAAGACAAACAGTGTATTTTTCCTATGTCTCCAATATGCCATAGTATTCAATAATAAATTAGACTGAATAAGAAAAACCTAAATAGCATTTATTCCCTTTGTGTGAACAACCTCTCATTGCAGGCAAGGGATTACTTATAAGTCACATGAGAATAATAAAAGCTAAAAAAAGAATAATGAGAGCTGGCATATATTAAGAACTAGCACATGCCTATCCCTGATCTGAGAGGTTTTTATATATTAGGAATCCTGTGCTCCCAAGCCTCACATGTGTCAGTCACATTCTACCTAATCTTGTGCCAGGTTTATTAGAAAGAATGTAGAATGTACACAAAACATAGGTCTTAACCACGTCGGTTATCCAGCACCAATCACCTTGACACAGAAGTCTGAAGGAGAAAAATGCCCAAGCATTCTATTTGTTTATTTATTTTTAAATAAACATTGTCTATGTTTAAGGTGCACATGATGATTTGATATACATTTTGAGATGATTACTATAGTCAAGCTAATTAGCATATATTCTCACAGTGTTATCATTTTTGTATGTGATAAGAGCACCTGAAATCTACTCTCAGCATATTTCCAGTATTCAACACAATGTTATTAACTATAGTCATCACATCATACAAAACCACAACTCCGTACCCTGTGAACAACATCTTTCCATTTCCCCTACTCCTAGGCACCCAGCACCTGGTAACCACCATTCTACTCTCTGCTTCTATGAGTTCAACTTTTTTTAAAAGAAGATTCCACATATAAGTGAGGTAACGGCATTTGTCCTTCTCTGCCTTACTTATTTCACTTAGCCTGCAAAGTCATCCTTGTTTTTTGAAAGTGTCAGGATTTCCTTCTTTCTCATGGCTGGACAATATCCTATATATACCATATCTCTATCTATTCATCTATTGACAGACACTTGCCTCAGAATATTTTCAAGAGTTCTGTTTCACTATAGAAACCTGGTTGCCTCGTTTTAGGAAAGCATTTTGACTTCACAGGGTGTGTTAATCTCCCTTACTTTTTCCCCAATGAATCGCTGAGATATATATATAGAACCAACAGAGAGGCTTTAGTATTTAAATCATATGCATTGCAAAGCCTGGTGTCATTAATAGCATTAACTCTTTTGAACTTTACAACAACCCTATGACGCGGGTACTAGTATTACCCCCATTTTACAGGGGAGGGAACTAAGAAGCAAAGAGAAGTTAAGTACTTGCTCAAGGATACAAATAGGTGTCTTCATTTTTGGCCCTGTGTTGTAATTCCTACCCACTACGCTTCCAAGCCAGTCCTCTTACATACATTGTAAAAATAATTGCTAACTAGAGTGATTAAGCAAAGGAAATCCTATCCTATGCTGCTTGGTGCTGTGACAAATCCACAGCTTCTGACCTGGCTGCACCTCAGTATTGGTAATGCTTCCCTGAGTCCCTGCTTTCTCACAATGAGTATACAAACTCTCCCCACTCCCAAGTTTCCAATTCTGTCCTCCCTTAGTTGGGTGACTTGGACCAATCATTTAAAAGCTTTATATTTTACTGCATTCATCTATAAGAAGACTGATTCAGATCAGTGTTTTTCAAACTTCATCAAATACATGAACATGGTATGCCTTTTCTACTATTTGGGTCTTTTGTATACTATCTTAAGTTGTGTATAAAAGGATTTCTAAATGAACAGTATAGTAAAATGCTAATTTTCTGCAATATTTTTTTATAGTTTTCAGTCTATCAGTATTGTACAGTTTTCATTAAAATCCCATAGATTTCCATTCATCCCCATTTTGGCTATTTTTAATACTATTGTAAATGTACATTGTAAAAAGTTTGAATCTTATCTTCTAATTGTTTGTTGCTAATATATATAAACATGATTGATTTTTGCATAATGACTCTGTGGCCTGCTAAATTCATATATTCTAGTAGGTTTTTGCAGATTCCTTAGTTTTTCTTTTATTTTTCTTCTTTTTTAAAGAAATATATGCATTTTATTATATAGCTCATTTAGAAATCCTTAAATACACAACCTAAGATGGTATGTATTGGGTTTTGAAAGACAGTTCCACCCACTTATCACCCAGGAACTAATGAAAACCAGTGCATTACAAGATAGTTTGAGTTCTGATGAGTTCAGGTTTCTCTTCTAGAGTGCCCAAGGTTGGCTGCTCTACCCCTGCTGGTGGAGTTGCCTGTCCTTGCCTCTTGTCATTCTAAGATGCTTCTTCTTGCTTCTAATACTCTACACCATGCAGGCTGCCAGCTGTGTCTTCATCTCTCATTTGGGCATTCATTTCTCTCACACCCTCTCTTAACCTTGAGAGCTAACCGGAGTATATCCTCTAGCCCAGTTCTCTGCACCATACTTCTACCTCCAGTAGTTGTGGAAGGGGAAAGTGTATTGGAAAGAGCCATGTCTGATGACTGGAAACTAACATAAACAAACAATCTGGCCTTGGGTAGAAACAAATTTCTGATACTTACTGAGCAAACTATTAAACCTTCAGGTTTAATAAGACTGCGTAAGTCCAATGGCTTGTTTTCCAACTTTACCTTTGACATCGATTATCCTGTAGGTGGAGTGGGGACAGAGTTGCAAAAGATGTTGTAAAGAATATCACAATAGAAGGGATCACAATAGTAAAGCAGCCATTATTATTCTGACCACACACCTTTTAAACTGTCTTTATTGCTCAGTATTAGAAAAATAAAGTAATCTAAATGCTATACACACATGTATTCACAGTATTTTTTTTTAAGATATGAAAGTAGATTCAGGACCTTCCTGAATTTTAATTGTTGTTCACCTGTATTAAAAGCTGATTCTTCTTCATGCCTTTGTGTGGTTTTTGACCTTTCACTAGTATACTTCCCCCTCCACAGCATCTGTCCCACTCCATTGTAATTGCTCATCTACTGCAAGACTATGAATCCTAGGAGGACAGGCTTGTGTCTGACATGGTCATAGGTTATCCTTGTATCCAACACACTACTAGGAACGATAGGAGGGTACAATTCCTTATGATTTTTTTATGTAAACCATCATGTTTTCTGTGACTAAAAACAGTTTTATTTTGTCCTTTCCAATCTTATGCTTTTTATTTCTTTTTCTTGCCTTATGGTGCTGGCTAATATCTTCTGAACAATGGTGAATAGAAGTGGAAAGAGCAGACATCCTTACTATGTGTTTCATTATAGTGAGAAAGCATTCAGCATTTCACCATTGAGAATAATGTTAAATGTAGGGTTTTTTCATAGATGCTCTTCATCAGATTGAAGTAGTTCCTTTCCCTTCTTATTTGCTAAAGATTTTTTAAAATAAAAGGATACTGAATTTTGTCAGCTGTTTCTTTTTTGCATTTATTTCATTGACCACATAATTTTTCTCCTTTTTAAAAATACGGTTAATTATAATAATTGATTTTTAAATGTTGAACTACCCTTGCTTTTCTAAGATAAGCCTTATTTGGTCATATGTAGTACCCTTTTTATATATTATTGCATTTTATTTGGAAATATTTTGTAAGAATTTTTTATCTTTGTTCTTGAGAGATATTGATTTTTAGATATTTTTAACATAATGCTTTTTTGATATCAACACTGCCATGAATATTAGGGAAAAATAACTTAAATTTTATATTAGTTACTAATCATTTAATGGTGTTGACTACATTAGGTCTGTTTAGTTGCAAGTAAAAGAAACAACCTTGACCTAGCTTAGGCAGCTAACATTGATCCCAAAGTCAGTTGTGGGACATGTATCCAGCCTCTAGAAGGAATTGGAACTACAAACCACCAGGTCCTCCATGTCTTTATGTACTCTTCCTATTCTTCTGCTTCACTCCTCCTACTGAAGACTTTCTCTCCCTGCTTCTCTGAGTCATATGGCAATCCCTAACCTTAATACTAATAAACAAACAAATAAATATACAAATGAGGCTTATAAGAGTTCAGGAACTTTTCTTATGTGTCACTAGTCAAATGTATGCACAAGTATAAGGTAATGGACTAGTCTTAGTTAAGGAAAGGAAAAGTGAGTTGGATCAATTGATCAAAGCAAAACTTTATTAGAGATGATAATAGCTAACACTCACCAAGTGTATACTCTATGCTAGACCCTTGATAAACACTTTGTTTGTTTTATATTATAATATCTTCACCACACCCTTTTGGATAGAATCTCATGTTATCTCCAGATGAAGAAGCTGAAGCTCAGAGAGGTGAAATAATGTTTACCCACTGCTCTCTGAATTGTAAATGTCAGAGTTAATATTGCTGCATCTAAATGCAATGCAGGCCTCTGGGTAACACAAAAATCCGAAACAAGAAGAAAGCACAATGTTAGAACTGTTAACCCTCATATTGTATGAGTTTACATTTCATGTATATGGCAATATAAAGATGATTGCCAGCAATATGCTATAGAAAGATTTCTGTCAATAGTTCTGTTGCATAGTCAAAATTATAGATTACTTTTCTAAATATATTATAGTAAAAGAGTTTTGTATTTTTCTATAGTAGAAGAATATCAGAAAGAAAGAAAAAATAACTTCAGTGTTAAGGAATAATTTTAAGTTAGAAAAAACAGCCAATAATAATATAACAATATTATAATACTTAGTAAGTATTTGTTAAATGCTTGGCACACTGGTTGATGGTTCACCTTTATTCGCTTATATGCTAGTCACAATCTCCCCGAAAATGGATATTATTGGCTTCATTGAGATGAAAAAAATGAATCACTGAGAGATTTAGGCTTTTCCAAGATTCACATCAGGTAAACAGCATAGTCAGGATTCTAACTTATGTGGTGGCAGAAGAACTTACATGAACACTGATGAGCTCTTTGCTTTGGGGCTGATGTGGCCCATTCATTATGGTCATTTTTTTTTAAGTATTTTATGGCAATTCCTCAGGATTCCTTGAGGCCTCCAAAATTAAGACAATATTATGAATCTTAGCACTCTAAGATGCTCTCATTCTAGCTCTCAACCATAGTAATTATTGCATTTCCTGACCACAGAAAATACTGGGTTTTTGCAGCTGAGATGCCCAGGGCTCATAGCCATTTCCAGTTCCCCAGAAGTGCTAAAAACTAGAAGGTAAAAAGTTCTTCAGTATGAAACAACAGGGCAAATACATCCCAAGGTGTACACAGGCTAGAAAGTTTGCTTGGTACACAGAGTTCTAATAGCAAACACAGCAAAACAAACATGGCCCTGAGATGCAGAGAAAGGAAAGGGACTGGGAAAGTCTGCTGATCACACCTAGATGTTTAACCTCCTGAACGTCTGGTTTCCTGAAAAGGTGCAGGGAGAAACTGGGAGGCCAGATCTGCCTCCTTCAGACACTTGCACTGATTTTGGCCTAGTCTACAATTTGAGCAGAAAAAGTCATTTGGGAGGCCTTCATTTAACCTTATCACAATTGGGCAAACAAGATAAAAACTTGTTGACATTGAATGTTGACATTGATCTCAGCTGGGTTAAAAGAAAAAAAGGCAAACATTAAATCAAGTTGCTTCTAATAATGGAGGTCCACAGGCAATACTCAGACTAATGAAAACTTAGACTAAAGAAACCTAGAGAAAAGGAAGCTCTGGGACTCTCTGCCCAAGGGAACTGCATGGTACTTCCTTAGGTAAAGCCTGCCTTCAATAGGGAACTCTGTGAGTCGGCGGAGGGGAAATCCATTTCCACCATTCACCAACACACACTACCCCCATGATCTTCACACCCACCCAAGGTAATGAATCTGTTAATACACCAGTGACTTTTTCAGTGATTGTTAATTGATTGGTACTAAAATCTTGAGTGTAGCCAATTGATTATTAAGAGGTAGAACCCTCAATCTTCATGGTTTTCTGTTTACTAAAATAGAAAATGACATCACCCATGAATTGGTCAAATAAATATGTTGGCAAATTTTGAATATGCCCTTCTAGTAAATGGCCAATATTATAAAAAGATTAATTGTGTAGGTTACAAAGAGACAAGGTAAAGATCAATATGCAAAGCACTTTCTTGCAGTTCTACCTGTTTGTCTGTCTTGAGAAGTAATGATTCTCCAGAAAAAAGGTAAGCAACACATTGTAGAGAAAACCAAGCATATGGTGGGATTTTAGGTACTCTGTTGGGTCAGGAAAAGTGAGATCTAGTGTTCCTAAATCATTCTGAACATTTCTGAGCTTCCTCTATATTCCAGGCACAGCACTGACAGGGCATAATGACAAAGATACAATGTTTTCAGAGGCATGTAGGTTGGCTGGGGAGATAGGCACAGAGGCCATTTCTAATGGTCATGTAGGTGCTGGACCAGAGTCATGTGTAGGGCACTATAGGAGCACAATACAGAGGGCCACTTAGTCCAGGCTTGGGCATAGGCAAGGGAAGGAGTCAAGAAATGCTTCCTGGGAATAATGTCTGGGCTGAGTCTTAAAGAGTGAATAGGAGAGGACCTAGTAGAGATAAGGAGTTAAGGGTATGGTAGTGAGGTCTTGCAAGGTCCTGAAGTGGGAGCTGGGGGGATTTTGGAAATGAAGCTAGAGAGAGAGAAATACCAGGGCCACATAATAGAGAAGTGTGTGCTAAGGAAATATTGTTATCTCCATTTATAGATGACAAAAGTGATGATTAGCTGGGTCTATATCCTAAGAATCCTGAAACACCAATCCAAAAGAACCTATGCACCCCAATGTTCATAGCAGCACAATTTACAATAGCTAAGTGCTGGAAGCAACCTAGGTGCCCATCAGTAAATGAATGGATC
>CM052543.1:51474303-51496681 GCA_028533065.1 Trachops cirrhosus | reverse complement strand
ATAGAGGACACATGGACAAAACTAGGGGTGTTGGAAAGGGGAGGGAGGAGGGGAGGAATGGGTGGGTGGGCTGGAAAGGGAATAAAGGATAGAAACTGTACTGAATAAACTAAAATAAAAATTAAAAAAAAAAAAAAAAAGATATTAAATCATAAGTCCTTTTGAAGTGGTATTTCAGGATTCTTAGGGTGTATTCCTAACAGTGGAATCACGGGGTCAAAAGGCATTTCCATTTTTAATTTTTGAGGTATCTCTATACTGATTTGAGGTATCTGCATACAGTGGCTGTACCTGTCTGCATTCCCACCAATAGAGTACTACGGTTCCCTTTCTCCATATCCTTGCCAACACTTATTGTTTGTTGATTTATTAATGATGGCCAGTCTGACAGGAGTGAGGTGATATCTCATTGTGGTTTTAACTTGCATTTTTCTGATGGCTAATGATGTTGAGCATCTTTTCATATGTCTATGGGCCCTCTATATGTACTCCTTGTAGAAGTGTCTGTTCAGGTCCTTTTTCCATTTTTAAATTGGATTGTTTGTCATCCTGGTGTTGCATCGTATGAGTTCTTTACATATTTTGGAGATTAAATCCTTGTCCAATGTATCATTGGCAAATATGTTCTCCCCTATGTTTTCATTTTAATGATGGTTTCTTTAGCCCTGTAGAAGCTTTTTAGTTTAATGTACTCCCATTTGTTTAATCTTTGCTTTATTTCACTTGTCCTAAAAGATATATTGGCAAAAATATTGCTGTGTGGGATATCTGAAATTTTACTTCCTATGTTTTCCTCCAGGACTTTTATGATGTCATGGCTTATGTTTCAGTCTTTTATCCATTTTGAGTCTATTCTGGTGTATGGTGTAAGTTGGTGGTCCAGTTTCATTTTTTTGCATGTACCAGGCCAGTTCTCCCAACACCATTTATTGAAGAACTTATGCACCCCTATGATCATAGCAACACTATTTATAATAGCCAAGTGCTGGAAATAGCCTAAGTGCCCATCAGTAGATGAATGGATCAAAAAACTGTGGTACATTCACACAATGCAATACTAAGCAACAGAAGAAAAGAAGGAACTCTTGCCTTTCACAACAGCATGGATGGAACTGGAGAATATTATGCTAAGTGAAATAAGCCCGTGGGTGAAAGACAAGTACCATATGATCTCACTTATAAAAGGAACCTAATAAACAAAATAAACTAATGAGCAAAATAGAACCATAGGCATGGAAAAATGGAACAGACTGAAAGTGACCAGAGTGCAGTTGGAGGGGGATAATGGAAAGAAGGGGAAGGGACTAGACAAAGAACATGTATGAATGATCTGTGGACATGCGCAACAGTGTGGGAATTGACTGTGGGGGCGGGGGCAGGACTAGGTGGAAGATGGCAAAGGGGTAAAATTTTGGACAACTGTAATAAAATAACAATAACAAACCCAAAAAAAGAATTCTTGATAATAAATGCCTACAATTTGAAGTCAGACAGTCCCAAATAATGATAGTACCTACTTAATAGGGGTGTTATGAAGATTAAGTGAGGCAGTGCATGCAAAGCCCTTAACTGGGTTGCAGCACATTGTAAGCACTTGGTAATGAGAGCAATGACCTTTTAAATACACATATATGTGCTTGAGATCACACAGTAAAAGCCAGAATATAAATCTGACCCCCAGAACAACACTGGGAGTGAGCTGAAGCAGGTGGGGGTACAAGCTTGGTAGAGAATTTAAAAACTAATAAAACTGAATAAATGTTGATTTGATTTTTATTTTTGTCAAGCATTGAGAATTCCAAATATTGTCAGTGATAAAACATTCCTCCCTCCAATATCTTTTTTTAATTCTCACCTGAGGACATTTTTTTTTTTATTTTGCTGTTTTAGAGAGAGAGGAAGGGAGAGAGAGAAACATCAATGAGAAAGAAGCATCAGTTGGTTGCCTTCCCACGCACTCAGACTGGGGATCCATGCCAAGAGGGCAGATCGTATGTTTTGGGACCCAGGGTCACTCGTGACTGGCCCAGACAGGGATGCACCCACAACCTAGTATGTGCCCTGACCGGAATCAAACCCTCAATCCCCCGCTTATGAGAGGATGCTCCAACCACTGAACCACACCAGCCAAGACCTCCCTCCAATACCTTTTGTTGGGCTAAGGATTTCTAAATAATTGCTGCCAGTTGCTGTTGAGTTTCAATACTGTATACAAAAGCCACGGCAGCCTCTGACGCGCACTATAAACTAGAGAGCCTGCCCAGGAACACAGTCGGGCGCATAGTTTTCAAATGATCACTCCAGCCACTTTGTTTCTCTGGTTTAAATTTTAGACAAAAAAACATTCCAAGTGATCACACAGTGTGACAGACTGGAAGTGACTCAAGTTCTGTTTCTTTGTCTCTCAATGACTGTGTTCTCATTGTTTGTTCAGAATCTATTGTTTCAACAAGGGACTATGTACTCCCACAGGGGCTGGAAACAGGAACTGCAGCCACAGTGTGCTCAAATGACTGTGAACTGTTAGGAAACTAAGGTCTCTGAATTAACTTCCATGTAGACAAATGTTTATTAAAGAATAAAGAATTAAAATGGGCTAATGTAAAGGTATTTGCTGTAAATATTTTTTTAATAAGAGTGCACTGTTAAAAAGTTATCTGCTCCAGGTTTCGAATATGCTGGGGCACCCACATAGACAGATCTGTCAGACCCTAACGCCCCTTTCCCTCCTGACTCCTGCAGGGCTCCAACAGTCCCAGTGCCTCCTCTTCTTCATCCTGGAACCCAGACACTCCTGTCAGCAGGGTCAGTTACTCAGGTTAATCGTGTCCATTCGAGGCCTTGTGGAAATGCAAACCTATCATCTGTAATGAGCAGTAAATACCTTAGAGCTTAGTGGCTGTGACAGTTTAGGAGGGGTGGGGCCTTCTGGAGTAGAGAGCTTCAGATGAGACTTTAAATAGAGGATGTGGAGAGAGGTGAGGGACGGGGCTCAGAATGAGGAAGCTGACTGACTACCCAAGGTGAGGATGTCCCAATAGAGAGACAGCCTTCCAAAAGAGAGGTGAGTTACAGGTGGGGTCAGGAGGCAGCACCAGCAATGAAATTTTTCCATTTCGCAAGTGTGTCCAAAGCAGAGGAGTATATATTTGCTCCATGTCTTCTGCTGGCTTGGAGGAATTCCAAAAAAATTCCCCAAAGCCTTGGAACTAATCACAGCAGATGATGAGCTCTCTTGTAAACACACAAGAAGACAGGGATGGCATTCTTTCAAAAAGAGAACTTGAGTGAAGTAAGCGAAAACCTGACAGTGGCAAGATTGTGGTGACTAGGCATGGAGATCCTATAAACCCCCCCTTTTCTGGAAACTTGCGTGTATGCCTGGTCTTCCAAGTAACTGGACTTTAGAAAGAGTTGCTTTCATAAATGAAAGATTACTGAATAGTTTAGAGATGTGATCTGCAGAACAACAGTATACTCTTGAGCCGGCTCTGCCACCAGTCCTTTTCACTGTCCAGTGACGTGAAAACTGTCAGTCATCCATCCTACATTTGTTGGGTATTAACTTTGCCTTGGCCACTTCACATAATGACCCTAGAGATGCAGTTATGAATGAGCAAAACACAGTCCTTATCCTCACTGGGATTAGAGTCTAGCAATAGTGCCAGGTCTTAAACAAATTACTTTATATACAATAACAAATTAGATGATTTCAGGTAGGCAAATCATTGACAAGCAGTCCAGGGTTCTATGGGAGTGTATGATAGGCTGAGAGTCAGAGAAGCCTTATCTAACCACCCCATAATTAAATAGGATACAAAATGTAATGGGTTGTCAGAGTTCAACCATGGCAAATCTTAGTGGGACAGAAAGGTAAAGCTAGCAGTAAAATACTGGGGTCATATACTCATAAATGAAATCCCTGACTTTGCTCTATGGTACATTCAGACTAAGATATACAAGTATTTAGGAGAGACTTACACTCACATAACTTTATCTTGGGGAAATCTATCATTTCTAGAAGAAAATATGTTTTCCGTGTGCAAATGGCACACAGATAATTAATACACGATGAGAGCAATGTTTGGTGGAAGAGCCAACAGTGGCCAACGGATTTTCAGTGAGCACTAGATAAAATTGGTGCTCGCCCAAGGGCCCGAGGACGAGCCAAATGCACTTACAGACAGCTTCTGACTTATGACAGTTTCACTTATGATTTTTTGACTCTACAATGATACGAAAGCCATATGCATTTAGTAGAAACTGTACTTTGAATTACAAATTTTGGTCTTTTCTTGAGCTACTGAGAGGCGATATGATACTCTCTTGTGATGCTGGGCAGTGGTAGCATGCCATAGCTCCTGGTTAGCCACACAGTCATGAGGGTGAACAACTGAACTGGATATTGTGTTTTGTGTTCACATCCCATCATGTCTATAAAACACCCACCTGTGTGTCCTGCTTCTGGTGAGAACAAAAGGAAGGCAATTACTCGAGATGAAATTCAAGGTAATTGGCCACCTGTAGGCTTATGTAAGTGTTCTGAGCTACTTTAAGGAAGACAAAGCTAAGCTATGATGTTCAGCAGGTTAGGTGTATTAAATGTATTTTCGACTTAGTATATTTTCACCTTACAATGAGTTTATCAGCATGTAAGAACATCTGAATAGTGAAATCAAGGAGCATCCATATAGGGAAGAGAGACACAATGCAAGAAAAAAAATTACAAAAGGATTATTTTCCCTGGAGAAAGGGAAAGGATGCAGCCTGAATTAACAATTTAACATGCATAAAATGGATACAACAAACTCAACAAATGATTAGACAGTGTGCTAGAGGACAGAGAGAGATAGGCAAGAGTTTGCACCAGTACTCAAAAAGGACTGTTGAGTACACTCATTCAAATGTAAACAGAGGTAACTAAATGAAGTTGACCAGGATTTTGGCTGCAGAAGCACAGGAAATAAACCTATGGGGAAACTCTGATTTCCCTAATTTGTGGCAAATTCAAATGAAAGATGCACTTTGCATAGCCCTTAGGTTCTCTCTTATGGCCAAGACTCCTCACCTAAATAAAAATATGAGATATTCAATGGTACAGTCGGTGGGGGATATAAGAAGTTCATTAAATTTGACCAAGTGTTGATCCTAGACGGAAGATGTACTTTATTCAGAGAAGAGAATAGTGGTTCTACCTCTGTTACTGAATGAAAAGGCTTCATTTGCCTGCATCCATCACAGCCCACTGAAACAAGAAGACGAGTTTGCAGCAAAGAAAATAAAGGTTTATTTATGGAAATGGCGCCAAACCTGGAGGCACAGTTAAGCTAGTGTTCTAAAACCAGGCTCCCCAGTGGCTCCTAAAGGATAGGTTATACAGGGGACTAAGGGAGTTAGGGTTGTGGTCTCTGTCTATTTGGTCAGCATTAGGTAGGGAGTAGTTGATCATTGCACCTGGTCCTGATGTCAGCCATGGCATTGCTCTGTCTGGTTTTGCAAAGATGTGGTCAATGGAGTCATTCTGCTTTTCTGAGTCTGAAGCTAAAGCACAACTGAGGCCTAGATGTTATCTCTAGTTTGACTGAAACTCTGTCTTTGTGGTCAACAGACCCAGAGCTTTGTTCCTAAGATTATTTGATGCTGACTAGAACCTCATTCTCCTGAGGGCTTAATGATTAATGGAGCAGACATGCAAAGGAGAGATGGGAGAGTCAGGATGCTGGATGAGGCCAGTTTGAATCAAAAGGAATACAAGGAAAAAATGTCATATTAAAGAAATGTAGTTTCTACATGGTTACATCTCCATAAATGCCTGGGTCCATTGCACTGACCCTTACTTCTCATTGTTTCTCGTGGTCTGGAACAATTTTATTTATTAGTTTACTTTTTATTGTAAAGATCTGCCTACTGTAGTGCATATAGTTTATGAGGGCCAGGAAATTTCTCGTCTAGTTTATAGATACAGTCCAGCTTCTTTTTACAGTCCTTGGAGCAGAGTAGGCACTGAACCAAGTATTTAAGGAATGAATGATATCACATCAAGACTGAGACATAAGAAACAAGCCAGATATGGCCAGGCAATGAAAGAAGAACATTCCAGGTAAGTGATACTGAGTAGAGACTAGTGCACATTGTGGAGACTAGTGTACTAGTGTTCATACTGAACAAGACTCACTGTGATTCTAAGGCTGAACGGGAGATTAATAAAATATGACAGGTGCTTTACTCTTCCAGAATATAGACTGAACCTTGTAGAAAACTAAAGAAAAATCAGGAGTTTACATTTGGGCATGATGAGTTTGAGATCACCTATTCTCAATTTTATACAAGTCTGGAGCTCAGGAGGGAAGCTGAAGCTGGAACTAAAATCTGAGAAGATAGATGCTACCTTTAGCTGAACTGTAAAATAGGGGGAAGTAGCAGTAGAAGACAAGGCTGGAAAGGTAGGTTGGGTACAACATGTTCAAGGATTTCAAACAGAAAGTTACATTCTAAGCCTTGATGATGACAATGATGATGATGACTAACTTACTACTGGACCAGGGTAGATATAGTGTCAGCACTTAAGGTTGGGAATAAATGGCTAAGCCCACAGGCCTTCAGAGATGGCATGCTCCAGAGTAAGGCCTCCCGGATGCCTATATACTTCCCAACTGCCTTCCACTGGGCTCCCCCTGGAAAATAAAGGGATCAACAGCAGGTGATGATGATGGCACAGTGACCAGACAGACTCCCTGTATGGTCTATCTCCTGCTGAGAAGGAACTTAATGTGAAACTGGTGATGTAAAAACACATAGCAGGTGATCTTAAAAGGCATATTGTGATATTTTGATATACTAAGAAATATATATTTGGCCTTCCTCCCTGATTCCTGGCATAGAGCTCCTGAATTTCCTGAGTGACAGGGCTGAGAAAAGAGTCGTTTGTTATTCGTAGTAAGCCCCTTTCAACCATACCTGAGTTTATTCTAATGAGATACCTCTGGAGGATGGGAGCTGGTTGCCAGAGGAACCAACCATATGATTAGAGGGTTGGAAGTTTCAGCCCTACCACAGCCCCCACCACCACACCTCTGGGGATGGGAGAGGGACTGGAGATTGATGCAATTACCCATGGCCGGTGATTTAATCAATCATACTTAGGTAATGGAACCTCCATTAAAAACCCTAAATGAAGAGGTTTGAATCATTTCCAGGTTGTTAAACACATAGATGTGCTGGGAGAGTGGCACACCCAGAGAGGGCGGCACACCCAGAGAGGGCACGAAAGCTTTACACCCCTTTCCACACGCTTTGCCCCATGCATCTCTTCCATCTGGCAGTTCCTAAGCTGTATTCTTTATGATAAACTGGTAATAGTAAGTAAACTGTTTCCCTTGGTTCTGTGAGGCCATTCTGGCAAATTATTGAACCTGAAGAGGGGGTTCTGGGGACTCCTGATTTAATAGTCAGTTGATCAGAAGTACAGGGAGGAGTGTGGGGGATAGTGGCAGACTTGTGCTTAGCATCTGAATTGTGGGCAATCCTGTGAGACTAAGCCTTTAACCCATGGAGTCTTCACTAACTCATGGTAGTGAATGCCAGAATTAAATTGAATCATTAGACACACAGTTGGTGTCTAGAGAGCTGGAGAAATGATTGTTGGTATTAGGAAAAAACCCACACGGTGGGTGTCAGAAATGCTGTGAGCAGAGAAATAGTTTTTCTTTTAGGTGTATAAATCTGCTCTCTCAACTGGGAATGAAAAGCCTTCAGGCCCTGCTATCGTTTTGTGTGCTTCCTGCTATGACCAGACACCAAGAGGGATGAAGAAATCTAACCTTGGAATTTAGGGATTTCTTTGCTTCAACGTGGGTCACAGGCTGTACTGGGCAGCTGGGTCACAAAAAGTCCTCTGCAGTGGCAGCCGCATCCACAGAGCAGCAGCAATACAGGGTCCTGCTGCCACAGGAGAGCCTGCTAACGGGGCTCTTTCGTAAGCCTTGTCTGCCTGCTGAATCCTTGCTCAAAGCTTCATGTACCAAGTCCCATTTAAATCCTGTAGCAAGCATCTTCTGGCGGCAGAGTCAGTAGATACACATCAAACTATAGTTATGACTTCATGATTGAATCCAAGGAGTACATTCTAAGTGGAGGACTAGTCATTTCAACTTTATGAAATTTATATGAAATTCAGTTGGCAATACCTAATCTTGCTGCTGATTTGTAGTTTGATCCATAACCTTAGTATTTGTTCATGGACTCCCTAAGGTTATGGAACAAAGAATCATGAATTTGAAAGCTTCAGTGAAATAATTAGTTGCAACCCTAAAGATGCACGAATGTTATTTCATAATTTTTGGCCCACTTCCTCTTCCTATGAAAAGGAAAGGAAGGCGTGTTTTTCTCTTTAAATTACTTGGGAGTGCTAATGAGTCTTTCTTTGACTCAGTATGCTATAACCACTGATAAACTGGTCCTGAGCTTAGTAGCATTTGTGAGAACTGGGTGAGCAGTAATTCTGCCCAAGAACTTTCTCCTCTCTGTCTTGTGTATGATAGTGTTGTTATAAAGAAAGAAGAATTCCATTGCTTTGCCAGTTGAAGTCTCCTGACAGGACAAGGGCATTTTTGCTGTAGGCTTTTGAAGGTCTAGAAAAGTGTAGGAGTTTCCAAGACAGTGTCCGGAAAGATCCATGAACCCACACATTTGCAAGTGATATGCATTTGTTATGTCTGTGCATTTTCCTAGGATGGGCCCATAGCCTTCATCTGAGTCTAGAAGATGTTCTTAATCTAAGATCACTGCTGTAGAGGTTTCTAGAGGCATAACTAACCCAATGCATGAAATAGACTCTATAGCTGGATGTGTTATAGTAATTCTATGCAAATGTAGTGTTACAAAAGAGTATGACATAACTTACATGGTCCGTGTTTGTGATCCACATGTTTTTCTCTCTCCAACATTTTCTAAGTCTAGTCCTTTGTCATTAGTATCATTGAGTGAAAAATAATACTGACTAGGTATTTCATTACCAAAAAGGATTTACTGAAGGGAGAAAAGGTTGCAGGCCAGTGCATGCAGACATGGCAAGTCATGTGCACACTCCAACATGCGTGCCGAGATGGAGGGGTATTCTTAGAAGGGAATGGAAAGTAAAGAGAAGGGGAAGTTAGACATAAAGATTTATCATTAGCACAGAGTTCTTCCTGCAGGGTTCTCACAAGGAGGGTTCTTGTGACTATGGTTACATAGAGTGTGAGAACTTCCATAAGCTCTAGCACCTCCCACAGACCCTCCAGCAGATTCTGTTCACCTAAAGTTCCAGCTAGTCTTTATCAGTAACCTATCTACACCCTCGATCTGATACAGTAGTCCCCTCTTATCTATGGGTGCTATGTTCCAAGAGCCAGTGGATGCCTGAAACCGAGGATAGTACTAAACCCCATATATAGATCATACACATGATGCATATATTTTTTCTTTTTCCCATACATACAAACCTTTTCACTTAAAGAAAACACTTTGGGGGCATATTCTAATTGCCAGCACCACTACTCTTGAGTTTTGGGGCCCTTATTAAGTAAAATGAGAGTTACTTAAACACAAGCACTCTGACACTCTATATACTTCCACAGTCTATATGCAACAATCTATCTGATAACCGAGACTGCTACTAAGGGACTAACAGAGGCGGTGGCAGGAAGGGCGGGGTGAGGCATACAGTGTGGAAGCATTGGACAAAGGAATGATTCACATCCCAAGCAAGATGAAACAGGATGGCATGAGATTTCATTTCACTATTCAGAACGGTACACAATGTATAACTTATGAATTGTTTTTTCCTACAATTTTCCATTTAATATTTTCAGGCCATAATTGACCACAAGTCACTGAAAATGCAGAAAGTGGAACCACAGATAAGAGGGGGGATCACTGTGTAAGCATGTTATCTCTTGTCCTGAGATATAGTGTAGAGGTGGTATTTTGATTTTATTCTCCCAGTAGAAAGAATGGTCTTGCTCCCACACAATCACTCTTAATTGTCAGCTGCTTTGAATATCAATAAACCTTTACTGGAGAGTTGATCAGACTAAATAATGTATGCATACATGAAAGCACATGGTGTATACACAATAGCCAATGTTGAAAAAAATGGCTGCTAGTTAACATTCAGTAGGTAACTGTGGGGGTCCAGAATGAGCCACCCCAAGATATGCTTCAGTGGCATGTGGATTACTTTGAGGTAAGGAGAATTTTAGCTTCAGGCTTAAGAGAAACTTCTTACCTAACTAGAACTTGAATTAGGGGCCTTGTCCATAATAAGAGATTATCAGAGATAACTTCTTTGACTTATCTATAGGTCTAAGCAAACTTCTATTTACTACCTTTCAGTTCTTCTCATCCTGCAATAATCCTTTGAGCCCCCAACATGCATTCCCTCATCCCCAGCTCAGAATATTTTATATACCTCAGTCTGCCTTTCTACATCTGAACCACCCATGTATGCAGGGTCTCTGACTTGCTCATGGATGGGAGGTTCCCCTGTGCAAAAGATGAAATTTGATTTTATTTTGTCAGTCTGCCTCCTGTTGGTTTGATTAATCAGTAAACCAAAGAACCAGAGGAGGGCAAGGGGAATGTTTTCTTTTTCCTCACATAATCCATATAAGTTTCAACTGTCTAGTGAAGCCATCTTTGCATACTTTCACATTGAAAGAAACAGTTGTGCATCCAAAATAACTGAAGAAAAATTTAAATTTGTAATGGTATCTTTTCCTACGTATTTCTCCTTGCCCACTCCAAGCTCTCCAGAATTTGCTCCAAGTCGGTTCATTTAAGCTCTAATATTTTCTTTCCTTTCTTTTTCTTAATTCTATGTTATGTAGATCAATTTAATCTCTCTGGTTTCTTTCTTTTGTCTGTTTTATCAGAATAGCAATTCCTCTCTCTCCCCCACCCCCAAAAAGCTGATCCTGTAAGTAACAGTCCTTAGGTGAAGGGTGGGGAAAGGGGAAGTGAAGAAGGGAAGATTTAAATTTGCAAATTGAATCATTTCTTTTTTCTCTGACACCAGTATAAAGAAAAACACCACACTCATTTGAAATCTAAACATAACTTCAGTTTGGGATTGTATCTTTCTTAATTAACTTGTCTAATTAAACAGCTTGCATCTGATTAATTTGATACAAGGAACTGTTTATACACATTCATTTACTGTATAACACAAACATGCACCCAACACCACTCACTTTTCATTTTAATTGAAGCAAGCATTCACTCTAAGCACCCAAGTTGAGAGCTGGATGCTGGAAGAGCTTTAAACCCCAGGCAAATGGAAAACTGATTTGCATAAAAGCATCTCAGCACCAGTGAAAGTTTGGCACATTCTAAATCCTTTAAGTACTTAGCCTCTCTTTTCTTTCACCATTAAAACCTGGAAAACAAACCTCCAGGGGAAATGTCAGGATGGGACACGTGGAGTAAGGCCTCGGACAAGCACACACAAGGATTCCACAGCACCCCATGCCAGAGTCCTGGAAGCCAGTAATCCCAGGAATAATAACTGCTGAGATCTGCCTGGGTTTCAAAAGCAAGGGAAACAGTGCAGGTCTATCACACCTGCAAATATGCCTCTGAAAATTTCCACTAGTAGTAAAAACAACTTGAAGTTGAAAGGTCAACAAGTGGCGTTGGGTGGCTGCATTACAAGGTTCCATTTGGGATAGAAGGTTTATCTTCCCAGAAAAAAATTGTCACCCATTGCAAAGAAATCCGCAATCAGTACACAGTGACATGGAGCACCCACAGAGAGAGCCTCATCATGGAAGAAGCACCTGATAAGGAGTTGGGAGAGAGTGCTTTTCGTGGCTCTTTCATCAATCACTTGTGTGATCTTGGCCTTGAGGGTGTCTTCCAGGGCTAATGTTCTCTGATATGAACACCCTCAGTATCCATGGTTTGGAACCAATGAGTACATGAAACTTTGTGTAAGCAGTAAAATGAGCAATATAGTTCTGGCTCTGGGCCTTGCGTTCATTATTATTAAAAGACAAGCTAGAACAAGGATACGCACAGGGTGCTGGGAAATCCAGGCAGCTGTGCCCCAGTGACTCCTTGTCCACTTCCCTGCATCCACACCCCTTGTATCTTAGTGCCTGGGGCCCTAAAGCCTGCTTGCAAACCTCTCTGGACTAGAATAGTCAAGTGCAACTAGCTACGTTGGAACAATGGCTCCTGAGCTATGCGCCCAAGTTTCCACCCCAGATCTCCGCTACCTCCCTCAGCAAGTTGACTATACTTTCACTCTGGGTCTACTTTAGTCTTGGCCATCCAACGTCACCTGAGATGATGCATTTCAATACATGAAACCCATTGTTTGTCCCTGGTTTTGTTTAGGGGTTCCCACCCAGACCTAGGACATCAGGGTGGAGGAAAGCACAGAGCTGTGCACTGTCCAGTGAGTGGACATCGTGCAGGCCAGGATGTCCAGTCAGTCCTAATATGACTGCAGGTTAAGGCCACAGGGAATAGAGAGAAGAAAGGTTATTTTTTCCTCTTTTTCCTGGACTGAGCCTATTTCATTGATCTCACTGATCCTCAAGTTGTTAAATTAAATTAACAATCATAATAACAACAAAAATCTATTGTGTGGGTTTTTTTGTGTGGCCTAAACTTTCTGGAGTGTTGGTCTATGCAGTTAAGTGGATTAGCCACAGAATTCTTCTGCTCGCCTCATCAGGGGATTTGATACTGATCACACTTAGCTATCTCTGCTTGATTATTTACGGGCCTGACCTCTGAATTGCATCTTTGAAGAAAGCTCATCCTTGCAAAAAACTAGCAGAGGCCCTGACCTGCAGGAGTGTTTTCTACTATGGCCACGGTGACTGCTGAAAACCAAGGGATGATTTTTTTTTCTTATTATAAATGTGACTAATCAAGTGAGGGCTAGAAACACTGGCCTCTTTCATCACTTCAGATTCCCAGGATGCTAATCAACCAGAGTCATTCTATTTCCATGGCAAGCCTGCCCTGTAGTTAAGACTTAAAAGGAAAAATTCTAAATATAACCTGTTAGTACTGAAGAAATTTCCCTTTTTATAGACCTATTCATTAATGAAGTTTTCATGCCTCGGAATATGTGTTAATTAGTCATAAACCAAAGAGATTATGCCTGTTAAATTAATGCTAGCTGCTGTAACACATAAACTCCAAAATATTAATAGCTTAACAAAATAGAAAGGTGCTTCTTGTACACTTGAAGTTCAAATAGGTGTTCCTACTTAGTGGTTGATTCTGTTCCAAGTAACAATTAAGGAACTCAAGTTCCTACCATCTTAGAGCTTCTCCATCTTCCACATGCAGGTTCCAAGATCACTGACTTGGGAGAAAGAGTACAGAGGATGGCAGTGAGGTGTTTTTATGGGCCAGGCCTGCAAGCAGCTCAGGTCATTTCTGTTCACATTCCATTTGCAGCAACCCGGTCTTACAGCCACACTAACTTCAAGGGTGTCTGGGACATGTAATAAAACTGTGTCCAAGAAGAAGAAGAAACAGGATTGGTAAACACCCTGAAATGTCTACCATAGTCCCCAAAGTCACTGCATGTTAGTGATCTAAAACCAGGCAATTTGCAACATGTTTGGAGATCTTCCAGGTTATATGGTCCTGTATAGCCTAGCTTGCCAAACATAATGATAACGATGATGATTATGATAATGAAAGTAGGGTTGTTGATGAATCAGAATTCCTGATGAGCCAGTGAGCTCACATCCAAAAACTTGTTCAATTGTCTTGCCTCTTTAAATCTGTGCATGAGTGGGTGTATAAATTGGCAAAATCCTCCTTTACCATTGAAATACATTAATGGTAGGTGGTCATTAGCATGATCCTCATATCTTCACCCAGAATATACTGAGAGTCAATCCATGAGTTAAGCAATTCTTTGTCTAGAGAGGCAATATAGTGTAGCGGTTATAAACGTGGCCTGGAATTATGCCTGGGGTTCAATTTTTACTGTGTACTCACTGTATTAAGACTCTTTATTTGCAAGCAACAGAGACAAACTTCAGCTAGTTTTTGCTAAAAAGGGGGATTTATTTTAAGGATATAGGGGTATCTCACAGAAATTAGTGGTAAGAATATAGCCCGAGTTCAAGAAAGGATGGAAATTAGGAGCTTGAAGGCTATCATGA
This sequence comes from Trachops cirrhosus, assembly GCA_028533065.1. Lineage (NCBI taxonomy): Eukaryota > Metazoa > Chordata > Mammalia > Chiroptera > Phyllostomidae > Trachops > Trachops cirrhosus. The sequence continues at coordinate 51,482,504 of CM052543.1, read as the reverse complement.
CTCTTTTTCATCTCTGCTTCTCTTTTCACAACAGTGCTGTCCTCATTTCTCTGCTCTTACCCTTCTCCGACTATATTATTGGAATCTGTCTCTCAGCCTGTCAAGTCTATGTGTTCCAGCCACAAACGTGGGCTTGTCGTTTCTGAATTGCAATTTCAAATTTCTAGGAAAGAGGATCTAACTGGCTCAGCTTGGATCATATGTTCCAAGGCAATAATGACAAGGGAAGCAAGAGTCTGTCCAAAAATAACTTCCAGAGACCATCTCCTGTAGATGGAGGCTCAGTTCCTAGGGGTGGGTGGTAGGTGGGGAGGAGGAGACAGAGAGAAAGAATGAGAGAGAGAGAGAGAGAGAGACAGACAGACAGACAGAGAGAAACTGAGCTAAATGCTTTATCTCTCTGAACCTCAGATTCCTCATCTGTAAAATGCAGACAACACCACTACCCCAAAGGGTTACTTTGAGGAGTAAATGAGACATGGTATATAAAGTATAGCTTATACTTTGAATGAAGAAAGTATTCAATAAATAATTAAGGAGTGATGTCTATAAACAAGCAACTATTTATCAGGGGCTGCAAGCATCAAGAGATAAAATAGGTAGAAGTTCTAATATGAAGGTTATGGGTTTTAATTTTATACAACTACATTTTTCACACTTCAATTCTGAAAACCCGAAATTGTTATGAATAAATAATGAAAATATTAAGATCTTAAACCCTATATAGATTTACAGTCTTACCAAATTTTGCATCTGAGTTTTTAAACATGAATTTATGAAAGTGCAAATAAACCTATTACAGTAGGAAACTGTTGCTAACTCACATAACTTAATATGGCTCATGTGATTTACCAGGTCAAGCAGATGGAGGTTTTATAAAAACAATTTATTCCCAGGCTTCCAGCCTGTCACTAAGTGGCAAGTTCCTGCCCAGAGGCAGTTTTTATGGCAGTCTTTATTACTCTGACCTTCCATGCCAGCAAAACAGAGTTAGAGGCAAAACTCCTCCAAACACTATTTCGAACCCTATTTGGCTGACACTGTAGGTGGCTGTGTTTCAATGGCTCTCACCACATATCCTCTTCCCACTCCACTGCCACAGATCAGGCTGCCCTCTGGAGAAAGAATAAACTTCGAACTCTTCAGCCTGGCTGCTCTGGTCCTTTATAATCTGATCCCAGAATACTTTCAAATCTATTTCTCATTATTCCTCATTAAGTTCCAGTAGCCTCCTTTGCATTTTCTAAACACCCTTCAGTGTTTGGACTTGATTTTTCTGCTCATGCTTAACTTTCTGACTGGAATAACCTACCCACTCGTCTCTGTTTATGAAAGTGCCATCCACCTCGTCCCGATTCCTCTCCTCATCTGTCCAGTACTTACTCTCTGCTGTGGCGTATATTGTTTATGCCAGTGGTTTGTATTAGTTGTTAAACAATATATGACACTAAAAAGTCATTAGGGAAATGATAATTTCATCAAACATTCACTAGTTTGTTAATATTTAAATAAAATTCTGTATGCCAACAACAAAATCCTGGTATATTTTGTGAGGGGGTACAAATCAGTAAGACTTGGGAATACTACTTCTAAAAGTGAATTCTAAAAGAAAGTTAGATTGGTGTTGGATTTTTCATTTGCAACACCTGGTAGTTAGTAGAACAATGTTCACTAACAATTTAGATGAAATGATTATAATCTAAGAATCCTTCACTTATGAATGGTGAGTACAAAAATTTTTTAGCCATACATTGATTAAAAAGGTATACCACTTGTATCAATTCAACTTTTGGTTGGAGCTGATAGAAACTCAGCTCATCTATTTCCATATCCATCGATAAAGACTTTAGACATGGATCAGTGATGTCATCAGACCCTGTTTCCCCATCTCTTGGTTTAAACTTTCTCTGCACCTGGAAGCAGGAGGCCACCAGCTGCTTGAGACTCACATCCTATAAGTGTAAAAATCTTTGAATAGAAAGTGAGTCTTCCTGATGGACTGGAAGAAAGAGTCCAGGATTATTAGTGTCCTGTGCCTTTTCATGGGAAGAAGAATTAGGTGAAGTCAGCCTTGCCCAAAACAATGAATGTATTTGCCACAGAAAAGTGGGGATCTGGAACTAGAGAAAGGCAAAAGTGATACTGAATAATATCACTTTATTATATACAATAATATAATTGTACAGTGGTCCACTGTACAATTCATGTACAATTACTAAGAAAATTACTGTAGAAATATTCAAAGCAAATGAATACCAAATAACACTAAGATAAAAATAATATGCAAAAAGAAATGGCAATAAACAATTCTTGTATTAAAATTTATAATGAATTAGTAGGTCATAGTAAAATGTGATTGAGAACTAAGAGGAGGATCCTTGATACAAAACAGATATCTATAATAAAAAGACCTACTTGTGTCTTTAAAATAAATTATAATTTCTCTCAAGAAAATCTAACTTTTGAAGGGGTAAGAGCTCATAAAGTGGCGAAATAGAAGTATATTCCTGGTTCATTTTAGTTAGAATGAGGGAATGGGGGGAGGAAAGCTAATGCACATCAACAACCTACTTTCGTCTGGGACTATAAAATATATTTTATATCAATAAAGAAATATGTGTTTAATATGACTAAAACTAGGAAGGTAACATATCAGAAAAATATGTAGTGTAACTCCCATATTAAATAATGAATTAAAAACTTCACCAAACTAGCAAAAAGAAAAAAACAGAGAAAGAGGAAGGAAGTGAAAACAAAATGTAATAAAAAGTATCTGTAACATATGATGGAAGAAACATAATTAAACATATCAATTAAACAATAAATGTAATAAATTTAATGACAAATCGTTATAAATTGGAGAAAAATCTGACTATTAAACTGTGTATAGGAAACCAAAGAAAACAAAAATGTTCAAGAAATAATTTGTAAAATACTTAAATAACATGAATGGGAGATAGCCAATTAGAATAGATTTTTTATTATAAGCAACTGATATTGGTGCATCAGTGGGTATCAGCTTCCTGTCAGCCCTGTCAAAGAAACACTGAGAACTGTATGAGACATATGAAAACCAAGCAACAACAGGAGACAAAGTTATTATCAAATAAAGTAGATTTCAGAGCAAAACATTCAGGAAGACAGAAAAGGATATTTTGAATGATAGAAAGAATATATAACTGCCACAAACCCTTACATGCCAAACAGAACAGCAGTGAACTATGTAAGATAAAAATTCTTTAAAATAGAAGGAGAATTTGATAAAACCACAATCAAAACCATTTTTGGGATCTTTCCAGTTTGGGGCTATTTGGTTATTACGAATAAACCCACCATGAACATGAAAGTAAATATATTTGTAAACATATGCTTTTATTTATCATGGGTAAACACAGAGGAGAGGAATCGCTGGGTCATAGGATAAGTGTACGTTTAACTTTATAAGAAACTATCCAACTGGTTTCCAAAATGGTTGCACCATTTTGTATTTCCACCAAAAATATTGGAGTTCTAATACTTCACCAACACTTGGTATTGTCCATGGTTTTTTTATTTTAGCCACTCTAGTGAATGTAGTAATAACATGGGGTTTTCACAAAAATCGAGTGAGATAATATTTTAATGTGTTTAGTCCAGTTTCTGGCAATGTAAGTACACAATAAATATTAGCTATCAGAACTATTATCTAACAGAAAAAGGGTTATTATAGGCTTACAATAAAAGGAATGGCTGTAACTATGAAGAAAAAGATAATTCAGGAAAAACATGAATCAATGAAACAAATAGTTTATAGAAAAAATTATAAAAAGACAATAAGATATAAAAATATTCTCACCCTTGCTAGTGGTGAGGAAAGTAAAAATTAAGACAATAATGAAGTATTATTGTTTCCCATTTAATTTACAAAAATAGTGAGACTGCTAGCATCAGTGTTTTGTGAGTGTGGAAAAAGGGACATTTTTTAATATCATTGATGAGAATGTAAATTGCTGTAACTTTGGGGAGAGTAATTGGGCAGTATCTGCCAACATTTTAAATGTGAATATATTTTAAATTGGCACTTCCACTCGTAGGATTTTTGCCATTCATCAAGAAAAACACGAGAACATGATAATACAGTTTACAACAGAAACAGTGAAAAATTTCCTAGACAGCCATTAATGGTAGAATGAAGGAATAAATTGCATCCAACCTTACTAAGGAATATTATGCAACTATTAAAGGAAAAAGGTAGGTCTTTATGTATTGTCTGGAGAAATTTACATATTTATGTATTGTTAAGCAAGTCACTGAACAATATTTATGATATGATTTCATTAGCAGAGTGACCTTCATGGGCCACAAAATCAGATGCGCACAATATACATAACTGCCTCTATTACTTTTATGACTGAATTTAAGTTCTGTCTTGAATTCCCATTTCGTCTGATGACAAAAACTGAATCCTCTTCAATGCAGCTTTTCTACCCTCTCTGCTCTTGTCTTTTTCCCCTGGGGTGGATTTAGGGGGCACAAGACCTTGAAGTATGTGAGTGGGGCAAGCATGGGACAATTGTGCTAGGTCTTCATCTGCTACTGTGTCCCTAGTCTCTGAGGTCTGCCAGCAGCTGGTGCCACATTGAGTGTAGCACAAAGGCAAACATTCTGCGCTCACCAAGCAACACTAGGGGCATAACAACTGTGAGTGTGCCACAGTCCTGCTGCACGCTGCTTTTCCTCCTAGTCACTCATTTGCAAGCAGCGAGTGTGACAAAGGCAAGCACAAGGCAGCAGCTGAGCAGGCTTTGACAGTCTTGTGGAAATAACCTTCAAAAATTAGAGCTTAGTGTTACCAAGTGCTGTGGACTGAACATTTGTGTCCTCCCCCCACCTCCGCCCAATTCCTATGTTGAACCCTAGTCCCCAGCGTGATGGTGTTTGGTGCTGGGGCTTTTGGGAGGTCATGAGAATGGAGCCCTTTTGAGGGAGTTAGTGCCTGTATAAGAAGAGATACCAGAGTTTGCTCCTTTCCCTCTCGCCATGAGAGGACACAATGAGAAGATGCCATCTGTTAGGCAGAAGAGGGACCTCACCAAGAACTCAACCATGCTGGCACCTGAGCTTGGACTTCCAGCCTCCAGAAGCATGAGAAATAAATGTTTGTTGTTGCAGCCTCCTAGTTTGTAGTATACTTGCAATAGAAGCCTGAAGGGACTAAGAGACCAGTCCACACAGAACTTGAGGGGCCAAGAACCTTGAGGGAAGAAAAGTGTAGAGAAGTGGGTCCGTGAGGCATTTGCCAAGTCTTAAGTGGCCTCACACAGAAGGCAGCTGGTAGGAGGTGAGAAGCCTAGAGTTCAGGGTCTGCTAAGGAGGACAGACACTGGTGGATAGTCCAGCTCCTCAGTTGGTGCCCAAAGGATTGTACTCCAGAAATGAGGCTAAACTAGAAACAGTTCAGCTCTTTTTTGAAAGGATGAAATTAGAAACTCCTTGTCTTTCTGGCTTTCTTCTAGCCCAATAATTTGTATTTTTTCTGTTGTGGTCAAAATTCACTTTGAAAGTGTTCTTCCAAGGTTATTGTTCACATGTTAGAGACAAGAACCATATTTTTTGGTTCTCTTTTCATTTCTGTTGTAATAACTTTACCCTTTGAATAAACCAGTGTCAAAGGCAAGTTTGAAATTAAGAAAGACACCAGATACAAAGAGGAAAAATTAAATGCACAAAATATAAATCTATATGCATTAACTGGAGAAGATAAAACTTCCTAGGCAGAACTGTTGGTGAAATAGAGATAACAAACGTGAGGTGTCTTAATGAGTGCCTAGTACACGTAGGACTTCAATAAATTATAACTCTTATAATTCTCTCTTTAAGGATTGTTTCTATGGTATTGAACATAAGAGTATTCCTTCCAAGCTCAACCAAGTATATGTTTGGAAAAGCAGGATCTATAGTAAACTCTGAAGTTTTCCCTTTAATAGCTACTATTTTTTCCATTGTGGACAATCATCTATAATCACTGTTTTTCTGAAACCAGAACCTTTGAAGTTACAGTAGGATTGAATACAGCTGAAGTTTAGTAAAAGAATCAGAGGGGCTTAGAATAGAGGTTCCTCATTCTCACTTTAGCCTCCCCAGAACCTTAGGTGTCTTAGAAAGTAAAGCTGAAGGTTTAAAAGCTATTTTTGGCATTAAAGTTTTGCAGAAATTAAAAGTTTGTCACACCAGCAAAAATAAAGATCAGGTTTCTTCAGGCTGAAATAATACCAACTGTATGTTAACACTGCTTACCTCATGCTCATCAGTAGCTTTCATCACTTGTTGATGACACCATTGGAATTTCTAGGATGGAATTGACGGGTGACATGTTTTTACAGAGAGACATTTGGTGGTTTCAGTTCTAACAGAACAAGTACAGAACAGGCATGGCCCTGGACACAAGTATTGCCCAACAGCCAGATTAGGGCACTAGCTACTGAGTTCACTTTCCCCTCATTATTATAATTAATGCCACAACCAGAAGAATGATTCATGTAATTATGAAATTCATAATACTAAATAAAAGTGACATTATTGGTAGTTACACTAACTGTCCAAGCAAAGGGCACTGAATGAATAGATAACTTTTTCTTAACAAATGTTGTTTACTTGGGAGACACACTTTTCAAAACATGGAATTCATAGGTGGGAGATGTCTTGGGGGATCAAGATTTGGGAAATCGTCCGCTTGAAGCACAGACCAAGACCTTTAGTGATGGGTGTCCTGAGGGGAAAGATGAGCTAGGTGACTCTTGGAGGGTGAGGTGGCATAGGAAATAGGCCCCGGAGAGTATATATGATGTAGATTTTGGTGAGTAGAAGTGCTCCCGGAGAAGGGAACTGTGTGAACAAAAGCAGGGAAGAGCAAGGTGGAGCACCCACGGGGAGACCTAGAGCAGCAGTCCTCACATACCAAGTAGGAGAGGCTGCCTCGATGCATTCCTGGTGCTCCTGCCTCAGAGAAAGCTCTGTGAAGTTCATTTCTTAACATACCCTTTCTTGATGAACCTAAATTGCAGACATCTTGAAAGGCAGTTAGGAGATTGTCAATGCCAAAGCCAGGAAAGTAGTATATTCCCTATTCTGAATCTTAGTCATCTACTACTTTGGGCTGTTAGTAATAAAGATATACCAATAAAAAATGAAATAAAAATATGTATACCCTGTTTGTATACTATTTCTCTCTCTCACTCTCTTTCACACACACACACACACACACACACACACACACACACACATAATTTGTTAGCTTTTAAACTCCCTGCCACAAGCACTGATATTTATATTTGCTCCAAAAAATAAATAAGTTCTAATCCCATTGCGATCAATAGGCTTGGGTTAAACATATCCAGTGTTAAGATTTGGTGTTAGTCATTCTTCCTAAGCTTTGATACTACCCCAAAATCCGAGTAACTGTTTTACTCTCATAAAGAGGATCCTTTTTTGTCCACGATTTTTAAGCATAGAAAACCTGCGCTTCATTTCCTAATGGCAACAAAATGGCTTAGAGTTAAGAATCATTTTATGCTCACTCATCTGTCCTGCTTTACCACTCTTGGCATTTGGGTGGTTTGTCCTGTTGAAACTCATCATGTACTGGTCCTATGAGTCAGACGGGATCCATGAGCACATCTACTTTAGGCTCCCCGAGGAACCAAGACTGTCTGGAAAAGGCTACGTGGTGCAGGATCCCAGACACTGGCAGGGCAGAGGCACCCAGGGCTTTGCATAGGTCTGCAGAGTGTTGCACTAACAACAATAGTGAGTCAAGAGGATCCATGCCTGACACGGATCATTGAAGGAGAGTAACATGTGAGGCATACACACAGAAAAACTTAACCCAAATCCATATTTCCTATACTAAATAATCCTTCTTAGTGCCCTGCTATCATGCTGTAGTATTAATATAATTAAGCCCAAATGACCTCCAAATTACATAATAGCATTCACTTTCTTCATAGTGATTAAAAATCAACCCAAGCCTTCCAGGGGGACACCCCTATGCAATAGGAGACCCAAACAGGAAGTTACAGAACTCTGGCTTTCTGGTTCAAGTGTGTCATCTAATTAGGTAGCATTCTTTGTTTTGGCTAAAAATTTCCATCTGAGAGATGATATGTGGCATGAGCTACATGCTAGATGACTGTGATCCAGAATTCCCTGCAGTTTGTGTGGTA
>CM052543.1:51421724-51474203 GCA_028533065.1 Trachops cirrhosus | reverse complement strand
ATTTTATTTATTTATCTTCAGAGGGGAAGGGAAGGAGAGAGGGAGAGAAATATCAATGTATGGTTGCTTCCTGTGCATTCCCTGCTGGGAACTGGCCTGCAACCCAGGCATGTGCCCTGACTGGGAATCGAACCGTGATCTCTTGGTTCACAGGCCCGCGCTTAATCCACTAAGCTACACCAGCCAGGGCAGGGTTTTAAATCTTAATGAAAATAAATTAATCAACACTTTCCTGTTTTTACCTTGAAATTCTTGCAAGTCATTAAACTGACCAGGAGCCCTCACCTTGCAGAGCTGTAACTGTTGGGTAGAAGGGAAAGGATAGCGGGCAGAATGTTATTGAGTCCAGGTTTACCATGTAATTTTTTTCTCACCAGCTTTCATGTTTTCTGATTTTGTTGGTGTTTTCTTTCTCTAACAAGTCCAATACTGCAAAAGTAACTAAATGAGAGCTTCCGAGTGTTGCCCTTTCAGCTGACTGAATACTAGGTCAGTGTCTCTCCTGGCTTACCACAGAGCTCTGGCCTGTCCCAAAGTTCCTGTTAATGCAGCCCCAGAATGCCGGTTTATCGAAGGTGTGCATGATGCAACACTGTAAGAGCTAACACTAGGATAACAGTCAACATTATAAAGACTGCAACAAGCTGAAATTAACAAAATTACTGTTAAAAGGTGTGAGAGAATGGAAAGGCATTCAGGTTAAAGATGGTCTGTAGTCTCAAAAAAAAAAAAAATCAATTGTTCAAGTAGACAACTGCCTCTGCAGCAAGAGCAGGTTTTCCTGGCTGCTCTTATGGGGACTGGACTTGGGTGAAGAGCTCCCGGATGGACCTCTTGTGGGCTTCTGCTCAGTTCCTGGCTGAAGTGGTAAACCTCATAGCTTCTTTTTGGTACAGACCTTCCCCTTCAAGAATGTCGACTCATCCTGGCTGGTGTGAAAAGTAGGAGGTCACCCCACCCTGAATCTGATCGCTCTCCAGTCAGCCTCTGGCTGCGGAGTTTCCCACCTCCCAGGGTCATGGCTCAGGTCCCTCTGGCTGCCACGTGGTGCTCCTCCTTGGTGGTCCCACTGAGATGGGCAGCTCGCTAACCACCTAACCAGAGACTGAGACACTCTCCTGCCCTCACGCAGCGGTATTCATCTCCAGGTGTGGTCCCCTTGTAGGCCTCTTTCTACGTCTGCCAGCAATAACCAAAAAAAGAGTCCTGTGTTCCAGTTCTCTGCCAAGAGGGGCGGTGAGCATTGGTGGGTTTGTTTGTCTACTTCTTACAGCACTAGAGGCCACATTGATGGCTCCCTGGTTTCTTCATAGAATGCGGGGTACCACTTATTGTCCTTAGCTTGGGGCTTTAGCTAAAATATTAAGAAAATAAGAAAAATCCCATTCAATATGTTGCCATATGACATATAGAACAATAAACAACACTTACGAAATACAAACATATTGTTCCAATTTGATAGCTTCTCTACTATTCCCATCTATTGTCAATCATTTCTTATTCTGTCCAAGAGTTCCACAGAGCTAGTTAGGACTTGCAATTAGATCAAAAATCCCTGTCTTAGAGCCTTTTAATTGCCATGAACTTTCTCTCTATGCTAGGTGGCTCCAGTGCTAAGCATGTGGGTTATCTATCAGTGCAGTCTCTCATTTTCTTCTTATAAAGGAGAAAATGTCTTTCTGCAACATGAGACTTTATAAAAGCTGGAAAGTAAGAGAGGAAAAATATAAGGCTGCTGATTGTGATCATTACTATTTGATCATAAGGAACGGTTTTCTTCCTCGAAGGAGAGACTTTCCGTCATTTCATTAGAAATCCCACCACTAGCCCTAGCTGGTGGCTCAGTGGACTGAGTGCTGGTCTGAGAAGAGAACCAAAGGGTCGCCAGTTTGATTCCCAGTCAGGGATATGCCTGGGTTGCAAGCCAGGTCCCCAGTAGGGGTCACATGAGAGGCAACCACACATTGATGTTTCTCTCCCTCTCTTCCTCCCTCCCTTCCCCTCTCTAAAAATAAATTAATAAAATCTTAAAAAAAAAAAAGAAATCCCACCACTGCAGGGATGTTGAGTGTCTTCAGGGAGCACAGTTTCAATTCTTGGCATCATCACTAATTTATTATAAAACTAAGGTCTCTTCCAGCAATAGAATTATGTAATTTCATGTACTCTGTATTTACCAGGAGGTTTAGGAAACTCCCAACTCAACTTCAATACTGTTCCAGATTTGTGAGAAACTCCAATCCTCCCTTCACTTCTGTCATACACATCTTGTTCAAGCAAAGGTTTTTGAAGATCTGTGTCAGGGCATCTCAACTGAGTAAGAGCTCAGATTTGGACATGTCTGTTGAACTACACGGCTTCTACTGGAGATCCTATGTATGCTCTAAACAGACAAATGGTTTAAATATCGTAAGATGCTCAGGACATTTAAATCACTGTCTGAGCACATCGCTGATCTCCATGTGGCCTCAGAGCCTCATGAAGAGGTGTTTGAGCTTAACTACCACTGACTAATATATATATACGTGTTAAGTCTAAGAGCCTACTGAAGGTCAAGGGAAAATGCTTCTCCTCCAGAAAAGCAATATTAGACAAAGAATGCCTGCAGGATAGGCTAGAATTAGAGGATGGGGCAGGAGAAAGCAGAGCTTCAGAGAACAGTATGAGGTTGTCCTGGAATCCACTTTGGCCCCACCTGCCCCTAGGAGCATGTTTGCTCTGAGAAGGGGAGATGCATAATAACTGAATCTGTATAGGACCATGCCATTCTGCTGGGGACCTGCCCTCTTCCACAGGGGTGGTAAATCTGAAAGAACCATGTTGAGAGGAATCCTAGACCCTCATCTCTACCTTCCTCTGCCATCACCAAGAGAGCATGATTTCAGAGTCACCAATAGGAGAGAGAAAGTGGGAACCACAGCAATGCAGAGGTAGGTATTGGGTTGTCTAAAAGGTCCATATGTTTTTTTTTCTGTAAAATAAAAGACATATCTTTCATTTCACCAATAACTTTATTGATTTGGATAGTTTTTAGTATGTCAGGCTATCTCCTCTGTGGTATATATAGTGTTGCTTGTTCTCAATTAATGTCTTGATTTGATCTCTATCAACTTTAACTGGTCTACCTGACCGTGGAGCATCATCCAAAGAGAAATCTCCAGCATGAAACTTCACAAACCACTTCTGACACATTTGATCAGTCACAGCACCTTCTCCATACGCTGCACACATTTTTTTTTTTGCATTTCAGTTGCATTTTTACCATTCTTGAAATAATAAAGCATAATATGCCAAAAATGTTGCATATTTTCTTCTATCTTCAATATTAAAATGGCTACACAAAAGTTCACTAATTTTGATGTAATTTTAATACACACTGATATGACAGCTGTCACAATACAATCTAACAAAATTGTTTCAAATGAACTTAAAGACAACTAAGTGCTACTAGAGCTATCTTATGGCAAAAAAAAACCTAATGAACTTTTTGCCAACCCCATAGAAATAGCAAAGGGTTTCAAACAGCACTGGCTGAGAAAGCAGCTACCCTGTGGGCTTCGGAAGTGACAGTGATTAGTGCCACTAAGTGGGGATCGTAGCAGAGTTTCAGCCGAGCTGGGGACTGGAACAGGTGGCCACAGCCTCAATGAGCAGAAGGGAGAGGAGGAGCCAAGGGTGAAGCTCAGATTATAAAACCTGCCTCTCTGCTAGGCAGACCCTACAGATGCACAAAGGCAGGGTGAGCTGAGGTCCTGGCATTCGCTAGGTGGGGGAAGATAGACCTAGCAAAGTAAAAGCCAGTGGTGTACTTATTGGCAACATGAGATGGGGGCACACCCTGGGGATATTCACACAACCCCCGTTTTAATACGGCCCGACATACTATCTAAAAGATTCATACTGTGCATGTGCAGGTGCACATATGTGTCTTCTATGGTAATTAATATATAAAGTTCTCCAAACATTCAGCCTCTATCATTAGCCGCCTTGAGGTTATACTAGCATTTCCCACTGACACTCTGAAAGCTGGACCTTTGAAAATTCAGTTAAGTGCAACTTAACCATTGTTTAGTCAGCAATGATTTTGCACCCAGAATTGTTCTGTAGGAATATAGAGAAAGTATTGAAATGGTAATCACTACTATTAATTGAAGATTTGCTATGTACCTGGTATTTAATCCTCACAACCACTTTGTGAACTAAGTAGTACTATTGTCATCTTCATTTTATAGATAAGAAGACTGAGGTTCAGAAAGATCAAGTAGATCACCCAGGATCACACAGCTACTGAGTGACAAAGATGGGATTCAAACACAAATGTAGCTGACTGCAAAGAAAAAGCTCTTAGCTGCTCTGCAAAGAACTCAAAATTTGTACAAGCAAAAATCTGAGACTACAACCAGAAATTGTGACGTTGATGTCTAGCCTTCATTTTACTGTGCAAATTAAAGTGTTGAATAACATGCTGATGGAGAACAAGTCTCAAAACCTGCTTTGAAACAGCAGGGTCATGTCTGTAAAGAAAAAAGAAAAAAGATATATGCCTGAAGAGCAAAAAGTGTCTCTCCACTCTGGATCACTTAAATGCTGCTTATTTGGTCTTCACTTCTACCCTTTGTGAGCTGGTCATTGGGATTTGAAACCAAGCTACAAATTCAAGCTAAGGAGAACTAAATCCACCTGCCCTGAGGACCTAGCATATTCCTGATAACAAGGGGCCTGGAGAGAGGGTCGGTAGGACCTGCAGGGAGAAACACCTGGGTTTCACAGCCCAGTGAATGCTTGCTCTGTGGGCTGCCTGATGACAGATAACATCCAGCGCAATAAAACACTGTACGAGCTGAAGCTCCAACCTGTGAATCCACAAAGGGTACAAATTACATCTCTTTGGGGGAAGGCCCGATGAATAGGGCAGCAGGATTTGAGGCAGAATATGAGCTGAGGGGAGGAGCTGAGTTGTTAAATCTTGTGAGGAGGGGGAAAAACGAATTGAAGTGATAAGGAGCTAAAGAGAACCCAGGTTCACTGTGAATAGCCTGTCAATCTCACCAACTATGCATATGGAAAAATACTTTTAAAACACCAGGAAGAAAGATAACCCAAGCTCTCCTGAGAGCCTCGGGATTCCTCCAGAAAGCTGAGGATTTTTGTCCCACTTAGAAATAAGACTGTCAACAGGGAAAACCTTTTTTTTTCTCCATCTCGGAGATGCATCAGGACTGCTGCAAAATCAATGAGGAAGTGGGACGATATGCTCATTACAGTTGAACAACCTTGGAGCCCAAGGAGGGAAGGAGCTGGAGAGGCAGGGGTCAGGACCTGCGAGGGATGGGGAGGGGTGGGGCGGGGCGATGCTGAATGGGCCAGATGGGCAAGTCACACCGGGCACAAAGAGCCCTCCCCTTCCCCACTGAGCCACCCGCCCTGACCTCCAAACAAACGCCCAGGGCACAAATTGGTTCCCCCTTATCAGCTGCTTAGCTCAGCAGCTGCTGCCAAGGATTTGTTTCCGAGTCTTGCCTTTTTTTTTAACAGTTGCCTTTTTGTCTAACTTTTGTGTGAGGAGGGAGGAGGCGGGGGGCGGGGCATGAGCAGAATGGAGGATGGAGTGATGGCTGTCAGAGAACTGAGTGCTTCAAGAGGGGCAGAAAATAGATTAAAATAATAATAATAACCTCTGGGAAATCCGGAGGCCTAGAAAATACACAAGAAGAGCTGGCTATTCATTCTCTCCCCGGTCACTCTGATCAAGGACATTGTCTTCTTGGAATTCCTGTTGCAGGGTGGAGGTGGGGGCATGTATGAAACGGATTATAAATTATTGGTGCCTAAGCCAGCTATGAAAATAAGGGCCGGCTCGTAGGCCATGCCAGGAAGCCGGCCTGTTGAGGGTTAGTGCAAATCTAAATGAGAATCAGGCAGGGAGTCTGATGAGAAAGTAATGCAATACGTTGTATTCTTCTTTCTGGAAGCAATTATGTTTGGTAAAACAACTACTTGAGTAAAGGACTGAATGAGTTTATAAACAAAGATTTCAAAGCGTTTTTGTGACAAGACTATGCAGGGATAACTGAGTCTATTAGAAATGTGGTTACTTCAAAGATATGCTTTTCTTGTTTAAATTGGGTATAAAAATATGGCAATGCAACAGAAGAATAGAGAAGTAGAATGCTATGCAGTAGTAAAATAAGAAACATGATTTTTTCCTGCTGCCCAACAAAATTACTGCTTCATTTCTCCTTGTGTCATTTTCAGAATGCCAGAGAACTGTCTATTCTCACTTAATGGGGTGAAGAGGGTGGCAGGGAAGTGGGACAAGGGATATGAAGAGATGGAAAACGTGTTATCTTGGAAAGAGCTCTGAAATGAAGGGGGTCAAAGGGATCCAGTGCAGAGGCTCTGTGGCTCCAGTGACTCCTCCACATCCTTTTCTTACTCAGGTCCCTCCGGGCCACTTCATCCTTCCCTATTCAGGTGAATCAAACTCAGTTCAGAGGCATTTATTGCACACACCCCTGTGCTCGGTGCCATGCAGGCTTCAAGGCTGAGGAGTTGCAATGAGGATGGTGATTGAAGATCAGATAACCACTGTATATTTGGGGCTCACCCTGCACCAGGCCTGGCTAAGCACTTCCCAGATGTAAGCCCTCAGTGTCCTTGTGACTACATGGTCTGGGTTTAAAACCCAGAGCCTGGGTTTAAATCCCAGCCCACTTCAGATGAGTTTTTTTTACTTCTCCAGGTTTTGTTTCTTATTTCTATAATAGGAATAATAATAGTACCAACCTATATCAGGTAGGGTCCAGTTAAGAAAACCAGACTGCATTAGGTATATTTCAACAAAAATAATTTAATAACAATAACTGGTTTTGTTAGGGGGCTGAATGGAAAGAGAGGGCTGAGGCAACCACAGATAGTAACCAAGGAAGCAGCGCCCACCTCTAAGGCTGGAAGAACAAAGGGAAGAGGCTTGGACCATCAGAAGCAGGACACGTGGAGGAAGAGACCCACTGCTAAATTTGTGGGGCCTGGTGAGGCTGGTTCTAAAATGTGGAGAAAGCTGGAACCAATGGCTGATGGTGGGTGAAAGGCTATGGCTGGGTTCAGGGGAAACAGAAAGGAAATAATATCAAGCAAATGGAAAGGAATCTCCCCTTTTCAGGCCTCAGTCTCCCTCTAACACCCCCTATTAGCAGAAATTAACAGGAAACCAGCTGCAAAAGTCCTGGTGTGCAGAGTCCAAGCTCCAGCCATACACCAGAGTCTAGCAAAGTGTATCTGGAGCTGAGAGAAATAGCCTAACAACCAGCTCAGTATTTCATAAAATTGTTAAGAGAGTAAATGAATTAATTTTTATAATACCCTAGAATAATGCCTGGCATGTCGTAAGTGCATTATAATAAACTTTTTTAAAAACAAATGAACACATTAATCCACTAAGAACTCATGTGGGAAGTAAATGGAAATTCCAGTTCTACGCATGAAGATAATGGGGCTTCAAGAGGTCACATGAAGTGTCCAAGGTCACACAAGCTCATCACTGGTGAAATCATGACTATCTGAGTCCAAAGCTATTGTTTTAACCTCTGAGAGCCCCTTTGAGGCTCCAGGAAAACAGGCATGTAAATAAATCACTGCACAGAGAGACAGACTGTGAAAATGCAATAGGGGAGGAACAAATCACAGAGTTTGGGAGCATGTGGGAGGGAGGGCAGGTGAGGGAATCTGGAAAAACATGCTGGAAGATGTGAAGAAAGCACAGAGCTTCCATAGGCAGGTGCTGGAAGCAAAGGAAACACCTAGAGCAAAGGCCAGAGTGCAGGGTTTGGAGTGTGAGCATGTGGACATGAAAGAAATAAACGTTCTTTACCACTCGCCTTTGGGGTAGACAAATAACAGATGTAAGTGTCTCCAAATATTACTAGCAGCAATGTGAATTAAAGAGTTATTTTAGGGCAATCATGAATACAAACATTGTGTATAATATTATACATTTATGAAGCAATAGGATTAGCCAAAAATAATGAATTTTTGATACATCTCCATTTTCTTAACCCATATGTATGAACATTAAAACATGCTTACAGAAACAAATAGTCTTGTTTGAAGACGGCTGACAATTAAACTCTAACTTGAAGCTCCTTTGATGCCCTTTTAACAAAGTACCAAATTTGGTTTCAATTAAGTCCACCCTTGGAAGGTTATCCTCAAATTTGATTCACATCCATTTTATTTAATTCAACAAAATGAGTGCATTCTTGGTCCCAGGCACTGTCCCAGGTACTGGAGATGCATTGACTTGTAAATGCTAGTTTTAGTCCTCATGGGGCTCATCTAGCAGGGCAAAAGATAGATATGCAAATCTCTGTAATCAGAATTGAAAAGCAAAGGTACCCATTGGACCAGGAATCTGGAAGCTCTGGCCAAAGGGGAAGGCAATGGGATTCCTTTTCTACCACCCCAAGAAGCAGTATTACTACTATGGGAGAGTCAGTAAGTGGGACGTGAAGGAAGAGGGGCCAAGAGAATCACAGAGACTCATTAGCTGTACCTAGTGCTGGACCAGACCACAGGGCTGACTAGCTAAGCAAATTAAAGTTGTCTGGAGTTGGAAAAAGTTCTGGAACACTTTCATGGCTCTGAACCTGGTCTCTGTAATCCTATGTTCTGCTCTAAAGTAAGGAAGTTGCACTGAAACCAGAGAAAAACCACACATGCCAATAATAATAGTTAAGAGTTTCTGAGCCTCCACTCCATGCCAAGTACTTTAATATAAAATGAACATTCTATCTAGACTTGTAGTTACTAGTCCCCAGGAACCATTCTCTTCTTCTTTTTAGTAGCAGGCCCCTCCTCTGAGCTTTAGTAAAGCACATGCATGCCTTCTCTTCTAGAGACAGTAGTGTCCAGGCTCCCTTGTAGCTTGATGTGACCACATGAATTAGTTTTCACCAACAGAATGTGAGTAGAAGTAAGAATGTGTGCTACTTCCACATCACTTCCCTAAAGGAGAGTTGCTTGCCCACCCCTTCCACTTTTCCCTTTCCCAGTGGCTGGGATGCCGATGTGCCAGTAGTGCTTCTGTGAAGGGCAGGACAACAGCCTGGAGAAAGAACCTGGGTGGCTGGACAGCTCTGTAGAGCAGAGCAGTCACTGCCTCTTGCTCCTGCCTTCTGCAGCTGCACCTGAACTGCCTTTAGCACCTTTCCTTTACTGTGGCCAAAGGTGAGGATACAGGCAACAGGTGGGGACATGCAAGAGACTTATACGTAAACTGTATGTGCTTTAGTGAGTAGATGGTATAAAAATTATATTGGTTTGTTTGGGAAATTTTGTTGTGTACATCCTGGTTTCTAGCCAAATTTTAAATGACTTAGGTTACCTATTAAATGTCCTCCAGGTGAGAGAGAGGTCATTGTATTGAGCCGAGGCAGACTCATTCAACAAAGAGTTCTTGACGATTTGCTCTGTGCCAGGTACCAAAGCTGGAACACACACACACAGAATCTCTATGCTCAGGATGTTTGTCAACTAGTAGGAAATGGACAAATGTAAAAATAGTGTTGAGAGCAAAGTACCAGTTAATATCCTTGATTGCAAGCAACCAAAAATCTGACTCAAACTGGTTTAAGAAAAAAGATCATTTAAGGGCTTATGTAATCATACAGTCCAAGAGTAAACCTTGCTTAGGCATTTAAACCCTACTGAATTAGATCTCCATGGAAAGGCCTAGAAATCTGTATTTAGCCTCACCCCATCCCCCCACCAGGTAATTTTGATTCTGTTTTGGAAAGCACTATTTTATATAGATCGTTAGAGCTGCAACTTGAAAATGGACTGGAAAGGGGAGAGACAGAAGGAAGAGACCATTCATCCTAAGGGAGAGGAGGGCCTCCTGGCCCCAGGCAGGGGCAGTCCTGAGCACTGTGGCATGCACTTTGTACTTAGACCAGGGCCAGAGAGCACACCCTGAAGGCTGCTTGCATGGGGAGGTTCAAAGGGAAGTCAGTAGGGAATGACGCCATCTATCTGGTACTGTTTGAGGATTTACATGCCCTGTGAAAGTGGCTGTCACTTCCCTTAATTCACCCAACAAATATTATTGTGCAACTATATTCCAGACACAGAGCTGGGCAATGATACACGGGTTTGCAGGCAAAGAGCCTTTCCTCATGAAGCTCACATTCTAGGGAGAAACAGACAATAAACCATTAGAAAAATGAGTTAATATTGGATGTGCTAAGTTCTTTGAAGGGAAAAAAAAACCCTTCACTATATAGTCCCTAATGGAGGCCAGCACTGGATGAAGTGGAGGAAAGGCCTTTGAGTTGACAACTTAGTACAGATCTGAGACAATGAGCATTCCAAGTAGAGGCAATAGCAAGTGCAAAGGCCCTGAGCGGGGAGGGGCCTCAGTGGGTGGAAACACAGGAAGGAGCAAGTGTGGCTAAAACTCAGTGAGGGGAAGAGTGAAGTGAAATGAACCTCAAAAGCTGGCAGGAGCCATGGTATGGGATAACCTGTTGGCACCAAAAACGAGTGAATTTTATTCCACACACAATGAAATGTGTGCTTTAAAGTGAATCGTCTGGCTATGGTGTATACAAAGTGTAAAATTAGATTCAGGACTAGATGGACACGAGGTCCCCTGTCTGGCCTCAACAACCCATGGCAAGCTCCACGGGGTCCCTAGGAGCCTCTCTTATCAGCTGTGGGCCCTATATCAATCAGCGCTGTCCTATAGCACTTACAGCAAAGACAGGCTGTTCCATACCTGTGCCCTCCAATGCCATAGCCACTATGTGTAAGTGGCTCTTGGGCATGTGAAACATGGCTAGTGTGGCTGAGGAAATGGATTTTTAATTTTATTCCATTTAAAATTTTAGAACCATGTGTGGCTAATGTGTGGCTAAATCGTTGTACCGGATAGCACAGTGCAACGCTGAGCGCTGGGTGTCTGAGGATTTCTATTCCGAATCCCCTGGCTGGGGCCTTCCCCAAAGAGTGGAAGCGTCAGAGGGTATGTTGATCCCTCAGGTGTTCAGCTTAAGATGGAGTGGCTGAGGGGGGCGGCATTCTGAGCTTCATTTTATCTCTGGGGATGTATGCGCACACGGTTATGAGGAGCCCCACGCGCGTTCCCAGGGGAAGCCCCGCACTGCGAACAAAAATTTCGGGGACCTTACTTTCTAGATTGCACCAGCTTCCCGCTGTCGCAGCAGCAGGAGCGGTCCAGGCATTAGCAGGAGGGAAACAAGGGCCCGCAGCGCCTCGCCCGCCGTGCCCGCAGCGCCTCGCCCCGCCTGCCCCGCAGCAGGGTAGCGAATTCATCAGCTTGGGGGGCCGCGCAGGTGCGCTGGGGAAGGAGGGGACTGAGGCAAGCCAACGAGCTGGATTGCATGTTCTGGCATTCCTCGCTGCGCAGTCGCTTCTTCCCGGGAATGAGGGCGGGGGTGACGCGGCTGTCACCTGCACTGAATCTGCTTCCTGGGCTGGCTTTCACTTTGCCCGGAGCTCTGCGAGGCCTGCGCGCCGCAAGCCCTGAGAGCCGCGCAGGTGGCGCCTGAGGAGGGGCGGGGCTGGCGCCTTGAACCCTTCGCGACCCCCTGGCCCTCTTCGGGAGGACTGGTCCCGGGTTCAGGCACGGGACCCTGCAGCGCGTGTAGGGCCTGCCTGGCCGGAAAGCGCCCCTGACCTTGGTTTCTCCCCGGTGCCAGGTTTGCTCAAGGACCATGGGCGCCGCGCTGGGCACGGGCCCGAGACTGGCTCTCCTGCCCGGCCGGGCCTGTGGCACCGTCCCACGTTGGGCGCCTTCCGCACCTGCCCGATGCAGCCACTCCAAGCCCGGACCCGTACGCCCAGTGCCCCTGAAGAAGAGAGGATACGATGTCACCAGGAACCCGCATCTCAACAAGGTAACGGTCCTCGAAGGTAGGATGGCACAGGCCGGGATCCCGTGGCTGCAGAGGGCGGTGCCCCGCCTCCTGGGATCTTCCCAGGCGTCCTTCCAGAGGTTTTCCATTTTTGCTTTGCAGGGGCTTGATTTAACTCGGTTTGGCTCCCCCTTACCCCACACCCCTCTTCTGCTTAGAAAGGAGCACAATATGTACTGGGTTAAAGTGCTCATGACCAGTCTGACCTGGTGTCAGTCAGATCTCCCCCTGATACGGACTAATTCCATTGATCTTGGGTAGTTCCTCTACCCTGTAACTACAGGTTTCCTTATCTATATGAGAGACAATTGTTTCAGGATTGTCGTGGGATTTAAAGAGAAAATGGAGGTAGAGTTCTTTGCACAGTGTACCTGGCACCCAGTGAGAACAAATGTCAGCTGAAGTTATTACTCTGAAAAAAAAGATTAATGTGAAAAGAGGAACAGGAAAGTCTAGAACTATAGAATCTTTAGACTTTGAAGGGGCATCAGAGATCCTAATTCAAACCTCTCCTTTTACAGATGAGAAAATAAGACAAACAGAACTTGCCCAAGGTCACCAACTAGTTAGTTCTGGCAGCCCTGCAACTGGAATCCAGATTTGGATCTCTGGTGCTTTGGTCAAGTTCAGCCCACTGCTAATGTGATGCTTAAAGGCACACACATTTGTTTCTGGGAATAGAGTTGAGTATCGCTGGTTCAAAGGCTTGAGCTGAGAAAAACAGAACAGTATTAAAGCCCAGGGAGCAAGAGGCCTGGATTTTGATGTCTGTCACCCTACACCTTCTCAAATTAAATTTGTCTGAGGTTCAGTTTTCTCCTTCCCGAATGGGATATTATGACAGACCCACCATTTCTACCTCCTTCGGTTATTGTGACAATCAAATGAATTGCTGAATTTGATATAATATTTTAAATTAGATAAAGCCCTTGATAAGTAAGTAATTACTGCAACATAAAAATTTTAATAACTTCTTTGTCTCGGGATTGTGAAATTCAAGTCAGGAAATGTGTGTGGAAAAGGTGTTTTTCAGAAATAGGAGCAGTTATGTAGATGCTAAGTATTGTGATTGTTTCCTGCAGAATTAATAGAAGATATGAAAAAGTCTTTCTTTTAAACTCTACCTATCATATTATCCCCCTGCCTTGCCCCCAAAAGACCCTGAATCCTTTGTATATTCCTAGTTGGGAATATTTAAGGTGTTTTATGAATTTGAATTACTTTGGTAGCAAGCATTAGAAAATAAATTAGCTTATGCAAACAAAATGTGCCTTTTAACTAAAAATATTTAGAAGGGGGTTGCAGGCAAGGCTTGATCCAGCAGTACAGATGGCATCCCCAAGGATAAAGGTTTTCTTTGGCACTCTGTTCTGCTTCTACAGCTTCATCCCCAGGCCCTATCCAGTGGCATCTTTCACCTCAGTGCTGCATAGTCCCACATCTCCTATTCCATACCACCCAGGGACAGACAGACACTTTCTCCTGGTAGCTCTTGTGGAAAAAACATTTTCTCTGATGCTTCAAAAAAATAATCCTTCTGATTCATGGACTCTGATTATATTCCCTTCCCATTCCCAAACTAAGCACCCTAACTTAAGCCAGTCAGGGCCCACCTCAGAGTTAAAAATAGAATTTAAAGTCAGGCTACCCACACCAACTGATTTAGAATAAAGGGGATGTGGTTCCCCTACAGTAAGACTGTGCTGTCATCAGAGGGAGGAGGAATGGACACTGCAAGGCAAAACAATAAACTCCCACTATAGACTCCAATTGTTTTGACGGTAATTGCCTTAGAAGTACTGGCATATTACCAATCAGTACTTACAGTTTTGTAAAGAGAAAAAAAAAAAACAAAGAAAGGTCTGAAGTGCCTGTTTTGTTTTGCTTTTTAGCCTTAGGCTTATGGCTTTCTAAAAGCACTCTTGCCTCCATCCCTTTTTCCTTCTAAATAATATAAATGGGACATTGTCCATAAATCTAGGGGGCCTTACCTTTTCATGATGTTAATAAATTTTTGTATATCCCTGAAGTCAGTTAATGCCAGTCTGGAGTAAGGAGGGTACCTAGGGTGATGCCAGCAGAGCCCAGTGGTGTCTCCATTCACCCTCGGGAGAAGGAAAACAATGGAGCAGCAGCCCTGCCTGGGAGCAGCTGCGAGTGCTCTGGCCTCCCCCCAGAGTGCCGCCCTCTTGCTGTACTGCTGACCTCCAGCACTGAGTCTCCAAGGAAGGCTTGAACCTTGGTGCTGACCACCAGCCATATGGGGAGACTTGCTGAATTAAACAAAACAATTGAGTTTGTCATTGAGAAAGCAAGAGAAGGGCAGCTTTGAAAGGGTGCCCTGTTTAATGGGTGGATCTGTGGGTGGAATTTTTTCTGCAAGACTATGAACTCCTCCAGGGCAGGGACTGGTTTCATGCATTTGTGTTCAGCAGGGGTAGTTCCTGAAGGATCTAGCAAGGGGATGGACACGAAAATTAACACTACATCCTTAGAATGTGTTCACTAGATTTGCATCCCACTTTTTTAAAAATCCTCCCTGAAGGCATGCTCATTGACTTTAGAGAGAAAGGAAGGGAGAGAGAGAGAGAGGGAAAGAAACAATGACATGTCCTCATACACACACAAAGTCACTGAGAACAGGAAATGCAACAATGACCTAAAACCCCATGTTATCTAAAAAGTTTTGTGGTTTTTAAATTTCTATGTATTTTTACTAGATTGAGCATGTAGTAAAATGAACTGACAGTTTATCTCTTTCTCTTTTGCACTTTTTGCTAGAATGAAAAAACCTATAACAAAAGAAGGAGGGAAATCAAACTTAAGAATCTAGACATATTTTACACTAGACAATATGTCTTACAATTCTTTCTTCTGTTCAACACAAGTGCTACAAGACGACAAACATGTGCATTTTAGGTATATATATTTCATCATACGGATGAAAAAGAATATTTTTTCTACTTTCAATTTTTTTTACTGCTACTGCATAATTGTGTAAGGTATTCAGGTTCAGATTTACAAGATATATAAGTCTTAATGTGATCCAGGTGGACCCAGACTGATTCAGGTGTTCTAGTCGATTCTGGAATTTTCTCACTTGCCTTGCGTTTTAGCCATTTTAAGGAACTTATTCTTTATAAGGTGCCAGGGTCATTCCAATTTATTGTGCATAAATATCACATCCATTATCCAGATTCGTTACAACTTCCTGACAAAAATTTTGAAAAATGAATAAAGTATATACTTTAAAAATAAAAAAAATGAAACATTGATGTGAAAGAGACACATCGATCAGTTGCACCCCATATGCATCCCAGATGGGTTCGAACCTGCAACCTAGGCATGTGCTCTGACCAGGGATCAAACTACAACCTTTTGGTTTATGGGATGACACCCAGCCCACTGAGCCACACTGGTCAGGGCTGCATACCACTATTGACAGATCAGGAGAGACAATTAATTTGAAGCTTGAGGGCAGAGGATCTTCAGGAGGTGGGCTTCTCTGAAAGAGGAAGAGCCACTGAACAGGCCATGCCTGGCTGATGTTGTGCAATGACAGAGTCAGGTCCCAGTTTTGTCATACTCTCGTCATGTGATCTGTGATGAATCTCATGGGCTCTCAGCCTGTGTCATCCCACCACTGTAAGGATCATGGGCAATGGCCCCTGTGGAATCATCATGAAAACTGTGAAATGCTAAATATTAGATGAGCATGTGGACAACTCCCAGAACAGAGTTGAAGGGGCCCTTAGAGATTGCTCTAGCCTGGAACTGTTCAGACTACAGGCCACAAACCGTGGGACATAAACTTCATTTAGTGGATCTAACCAGCATTTTTATTTTAAAGAAATGGATTAGGATAGAATAAAAACTAGTAAGTGTATTAAAGTTAATAAAAACAAGTATTGTTCCAGATCAGCAGGTGAAGTGCTGATTTTCACTGTGGATTATAATAAAAAATGTTTTTGAAAAGTGTCATTTCCACCCAACATCTTAGTTTCAAGTGAAGAGACAGGCTGAGAAGGGCTCGCAGCCCCGCAGAGATTGTCACGGGCTGCAGGAGCGGGCAGAGGCAGCCCTCCTCCGGGCTCCAAGTCCACCGCAGAGCAATGGCAATTCTCGTTCACATCTGCCTGGGCTGATCGGGCATATTCCTGATGACAGAACTGAAACCAGATGATTCCAAGTTCCCCCCAGGAGTCTCGATTCTCTGAATGATGCAAATTTACCAATATATCAACTGCTGTTTCATTTTTTTTACTAATGTTCTGCCTTTCTTCTAAAATGTATGTAATGATCTATTGTTCATATGGATTGTAGCAACAGAGTAAATCTTTGATTACATATTATAGGATATTAGCCATATTTTACGTATTTTAAACAGGAAATTATCAACCCCACTTTATAGGGGTATTTTTGTAGGCTGGTATCATCCCCATTCTATTACTGCAGGCAGCGAGCCCTCAAAATGCTTCTGGCCCCAGTTTACCTATCGCCTCTTTTGGGAAGGGCTGTCCTGTTCCCCACTCCCCACGTTAGATGTGAGTGCCCTGCTGTTTGTCTTTCCACTTTGTGTTTGTTTCCTTCTGGCCCTGAGCACCCTGCTGTAATGGCGGTTTAGTTCATCTTCCACACCAGACCCTGAGCATCTGAAGGACAGAGACAATGTCTTGTCTGACTTGAGATGCTCAACAAATATTTGCTCTTTAATGATCTCAGTTTGTGACTCCTTTCCTCTGAACTTTATTAACTGTAATGCCACTCCTTGACAGCCTAAAGCTCTCGTTGCCTAAAGAAATGATTACAAACGGCCCATTTGGAGGAAATGCAATTACTTGAACCAAATCTACCCAGACTTCAGGGCATTTCACTGAAGAGATGTGTGATTTCCCAGAGTGCATCAGCCTTCCCCTTTGACCCACACACAATAACGATTCTTGTCATAACATTCCACTGACTCTTCACTTGTAGTTTTTAAATCTCTTGGTCTTGATAAGTCATGGAAAACATGAATGAAGAGGGTGCTTAGTCAAGTCACTGTGATTAAGGACCTGCACGTTTCATGCAGTCGGGCCCCAGAAACTGCAAGGCACCACAGTGACCACCTCCCCGTGTGGACTTGATGCGTTTAGATCACTGACCCTGTAAGGCTTGGTGGCCAGCACTACAGGGTTGGCTGCATCTCTGAGGCTACACAGGTTTCAGCTCAATCCCTCGTATATTCGGTGGTAATTTGTTAGACTCCCACACAGCTAAGATTTGCCTTTGATTCAAGTATATGTTTTTGTTCGATGCCAGCTTAGAACTTAATCTTGCCTCCTTTCAGTGGGGGGACTCTGTCTTCACACATTTGGCTCATTGATCAATCAGGACATGATGGCTGGGTTGTGTGGAGAATTAGAAACTTGTGGGTGTTGCTGTTTTTGGCCCCAAAGGCAGATAACATAATATGTCCTTCCAAGACCTCTTTCTGATGTGGTGTTGAATTGAGCATCTGTTCGAAAGAGAAGCAATGGATTATTAAGTAAACATTAGTTCCATAACCAGCAGTGTACTCTAGATTTCAGCCTCATACGCAGTGGCTCAGGGCATTGAAGCTCTAATAGTGTTCAGATATTTTAAGAACAAACAAACAGAGGCAGTCTGGACTTAAATCTTTTCCTGTCGAATACTGTCCTGGCTTCATGGAATTGGTAACATTTGGTTAGGCCTCTGTGCTTGGAACAGCTAAAAGAATTTGTGCTAGTTAGGCTTAAAGTTCGGCAACTGTAACAACGTGAACACCACACACAGAGACTCAAAAAGACAGAAGCGTATTTCTATCTTATAGACAAGTGTGGGTAGACAGTCACAGGTCGGTATGTGGCTGGATTTGTTGCTTTGCCCTCCTCGGTGTGCATTTACATCTCATGGTTCAAGGTGGCTGCTCAAGCCTCTGCTGTTGATTCCCTACAAAAGCAAGTGGAAGGGAGAAATGCCTGTGAAGGTCACAAAGTAGACGTTGCAAATATCACTTCCACTCATATCCGATTGGTCAGAACTTGGTCATGCACTACACCTCGCTGCAAGAATACCTGGGAAATGTTACCTTTAGGAGGGCACCCATGTATTTAGCTAAGAATTCTACACATTAAGGAGAGAATGGATATTGAACTGCCTCACAATATTTATGTGAAACTTTAATTTTTTTACTGTCAATTTTACTCAACCTTTGAAACCCACCAGTTTTTCCACATCCCCACCACCACCAGCCGTTTGCTCCTTTATCATCTCACATCTAGATTATCCAGGAGCCTCTTCATTTGTCTCCTGTCTTCCAGTCCTCTTCTTTCAACTAACTGCTGCTCTGGGTCTGTGAACCATACCTTGAGAGGCTAAAACCTTGCACACATACTTAACCAATCTCTTTCTTTCAGACCCCAAATCTAATCCACCAGATACTCCTGTTGCTCTATTTTCAGACTAGATCTGGAATCCAAGCCCTACTCACCATGGGTCCCACTCGGACCCGAGCTACAAACATTTCCCTGCGGGGTGACTGCAGCAGCCTCCAAGCTGGTATCCTGGCTTCCACCGGTGCTCCTCTTGTGTATTCTCCACACAACAGGCAGCACAACCTTTTAAAAACTAAGTTTGATCACGACACTCTTCTGCCCAAAACGCTATGAAGTCAGAGTCCTTATAGTGCCTTGCATGATCTGACCCTCTCTTACTTCATCGTTTCGACTTGTGTCAGCCTCACTCACTGTGCAAACCACTCTGGCCTGCTGGCTGTTCCTCGCACACTCTAAGCATACTCCTACCTACAGTCTTTGCACTGGCTGCTTCCTTGTGCTAGAACACATATCCCCTAAACAGCCACGTGGTTAACCCCCTCACCTTCTTCCAGGCATCTCACTTTCTCAATGAGACTTATTCTGCCCACTGCACATAAAGTTGTAAATAGACCTTTCAACCTTCGTGGTCACCCTTAATACGGTCTGCTTTCCCCCCATAGTGTTTGATACTTCCTAACATACTATTCAATTTCCTTACTTATTATGTCTCCTATTTATTGTTCGTATTGACCACTATACTATAAGCTCCTTTTAGGCAGGGATTTTTGTCTTTTTGTTCATTGATGTAGCGGCATATTAAGAACAGTGGCTGACTCACGTCGGTGCTCTGTAAGTAGCTGTTGGATGAGTGAGGCGTTCAGAGAGACATCTGCTGGGGCTCCTTCCTCTCATCCCTCCCCTTTTGCCCCAGAACCTCTCCTTGCCCAGTGTCCCCCTCTGTGGTGCTGCATGCCCAGGATCACCTCTATCAGAGTGTGGATGAGCCTCACATCAGCCCTTTGTGTGCCCAGACGCCCCCTGTAGAGTCACGATTAGAGGAGCACAGCTCAGATATGTTCACAGTTCGTTATTTCCAGTTTTACCAGCATTAAGCCAAGCCTGGGGGGAGAAAGAGGCCCTATTCAGGAGACACGTGCGGTGACTTGGAACCAGAGATGGAAGAGGACATTCTTGAGGCCCACAGGAAAACACAAAGGGGGGATATGTGGGGAGTGGACCAGAGGTAGGAGACCCCAGCATCTCCACCTTTCTAGAGCCCTTACCCTCTACTTTGAGTCCTTGGAGGCCCCATCCTTGCTCTGAGCCCCTCTGATTCCCCTGTCTTGAAACACTCCTACTAAAGACAAGGAAACCATTTTGTGGACTAAGTGTGCACCACCCCCCATCTTTATGTTGAAGCGCCAACCCCAATGTGGTGGTACTTGGAGGTGGGGCCTTTTGGAGATAATTCAGTCACGAGGGTGGAGCCCCCATGATGGGAATTGTGCTGTATCCAGGACAGGAGATAACTCCCATTCTCTGATCCCTGTGGGCCACGTGAGAATACAGTGAGGAAATGGCCATCTGCAAGCCAGGAAGGTAGCCCTCACCAGGAACTGACTCGGCCAGCACCTTGACCTTGGACTTCCAGCCTCCATAATTTCTTGCGCTTTAAGCTACTCAGTCTATGGTATTTTGTTACTGCAGCCCAAGTGGAAGATGACACCATGCCAGGAAGCGCTTTATCTCCCCAGGGTCAGAAAATTGAGGAGCGTAGGATGGGATGCCAGAAACACTGAGGGAGATTTGCTTCTCCTGGAACCTGGGGTTGATGCTCAGAGAGTATTTTCTCATAAACACGTTGTTATGAATAGTTGAATTGATCTCCAAAGAAAGTATATTATGTGCGAGATTAGCATTTGTATGATGATTATGAAGATTTCAGAAACACTGACTGATGTTTATGAATGAGTAATTCAAAATGCTAAATACTGAGTGAAATCTTAACCATGAGTGTCACTGTAAACAGACGTAACTGTAAAAAGACTTGGAAGTAAGAGTGTAAATACGATTATGTTAGGGTAGTGGAATTATGGGAGATCTATTTTCTCTTTATAGAATTTTCTTTAATGTCCCTTTATCTTTTCAGTTTTAGGTTACAGTTTCTGTTGGAAATTAATTTTCTAGAGCCAAGTAAATAAAATTCAGGCCGATTTTGGGAATCTGACCCTTCAGTAAGACAGGGGTAGCATTCTCATCATGTGGAAATTCCTCTAAAATAATCTTATTTCAAGGTGTGTCTGTATATAATTGATCTTGTAGAGGTGCTACGTTTAGACTCATGTAATGGAACATTAACATAGGAACCTGCTGCCTGTTCTAAAAAGACTCATCAACAGCAACACCCAGGTGTATAAGCAGCAGCATGAAGGGCGCATCCCACACAGAAATACACGTTGTCCGACTCAGACTCGGCCACTGGCACCTACGCCAGTCTGAGTGTGGGCTCTCTATGGAGTCTCTGTGGGTACTTTTTCAGATTCTTCTTCAGTCTCCCTGTTTCCAGTTTCCCTTGATCTCCTTGGGTTTTTGTAGGCTCTGGGGGTTATGGCTTCCTTTTACTTTGTATTTTTGTCATTTCTACCAAAGGTTTCTTTTATTATCCACCCTCTTCTTTGCAAACGTCAGTCTCATAGTGAGAGGGGAGAAAGGCCTTCTGATTCATACAGCCATTGCAAAGCGGTCACTAATGTGCAGCACTTTTGTTTGCAAAGGCATGGATTCTAGTCAGCTTCCAAACCTTCACTTTGATGTGGAGAGAGCACATGGGGAAATCCTTTGGGGTGGTGTCCGACTGCCTCTCTGATGCAGAACACAAAAGATGTTCTATGATGCTGCGATGAAAATCTGAGGGCTGTCCTACGAGTGGGGATGCTGAGGTCAGTGGTTAAAAGCATGCATTCATTCTGTACCCAAATCGTTGCCTAGCAGCCTGGTTAAAACACAGCTCTGACCAAAAGGACACAGTATAGAGTAAAATGTACTTAGTCATTTGAGGAGAGGGATTTTTGATGAAAAGATCATCAGCTTTTGAGAAACTTGAATAAGAGAAAATCAAAGCTGCATTTGCTTTTAAAAGTGTTACTGAAAGCTAGAGGGACCATAGGGGATAGAGTTGAATGATGAGCAACTTGAGAATATTATTTTTTGGAAGCATTTTGTCTGAGTTCTCTATTGTTATTTGATAGTAGGACTACATGAAGCTCATTGCATATTTGAAACATAGTCCCCATGGTGTGGAACTCTGGGGAAGGCAGTCTCTGTTCCTTCGTTTTGTTTTACTTGGTTCTTTCACAAAGGAGAAAGAGGGAGCGAACACCTGCACAAGGCGGCACCTCTCCTGAGTTATGAGCTGTCTGGTGACTTCCCCAACAGGACAACGGCTGCCAGGTGCCCTCATGACGAAGGTGGAGCTGGGTCTCCTCTCCTGGTACACATTCCCCTTCCTCTGCTGTCTGAGTGAGGTGTTGAGGGTTCCAACCCAGATTCCTGTTATGCTGGATTTCCTTCAGTGGCAGAATGCCTTATGGTGGCAATTCAAATAATAATTATAAGAGCTAGCACTTTTTAGGACATACAGCGTGCTAAGAATTATTATAAACAGTTTCTGTAATTTAACTAATTTCATATGGTACCACAGCCTCTTGAAGTATATGTTAGATTACAGATGAAAAAATCTGAGGCACAAGGATATTAGCTACTTGCCCAAAGTCATGCAGCTCATAGTGGCAGAGCTGGGTCTTGAACCTGGGCCATCTGGTTTTAGGGCCCACATCCTAAGCCCCTATGCACTGTTGTTACTCTCTGCATGCACGTGCCCTCTGACTTGGTACTAGTGCATGGAGTCTGATGTTCTGGGGCCTTGCTAGGTACTAAGAGGGGCATTCCCTGCTGTGGCCCTCTGAGGGGCTATTATCCAGTCTGCTGGCTCTGTTAGAATCAGAATCTGGGAGCTGGAGGAAACTTCGAAGATCACAGGATGCCTTCTTTTCACCTTTTAAATATATGTAATTCTTCCAAGACTCATTTGTTTATCAAATTTATTCAAAAGACATTTGCTGAGTATCTATTGCACTTTAGGCACCGGAAACCAGAGGGTGAAAACAACACATCTTTTGCCTTCAAGGAGCTTGCACTGTAAGAGGAGTGGAGGTGGGGGCCAGTCAGTAAGCAGGCGTTTCAGTTCAGTGGTTCGGCCTATGGAGAGGAGCACAGGCACGAGCGCTACGGGAGCATGGGAGCGGGGTGCAGAAACTCCCCCTACACAGGGCTGTGGGCGCTGACACGGATGGAGAGGAGGACTTGGCAGAGGAGGGCGGTGGAGGAGAAGCTGTCTAGATCAAACCATGAAAGGCAATGGCTTTTTCTCTGAGAACAGCCACCTTTTGTGCTGGAATATACAGGAATTGAGCAGTAGACCTGTACCTTATCAGGGGCCACATTTTCAGAGAACTAAATAATAGTATAAAACCTCTCATTCTGTAGACAGAGTTAATGATATAGTTCCTGTACTGTGACATGCTCTTTGATTTTGTTCTTTTCCTTGCTTTTGTGTTGCACAACCCTGGGGGGCGCCATTCACATTACATGCACCATGATTTTCAGCATGTTTGAGGGCTCAGCTGTCCAGAAACAACACCACCACACTGCCTTCCTTGATAATGCCACATGGAAGTGACTCACTCAGCCTCAACACTCCTTTGGTATTTAGCTTGTGTACACGTGCTCTTTTCCACATTTGGTCTCGGTGCACATTTATAGTATGGACATGTGTCTCCATCTCAATGTTTTCTATGAGCCGGGATCATGTCTTAGGCATTACAGGGCCAGCACAATGCCTTCTTCAGAGCAAACCCTCAATAAAAATTAGTTACATGAATCCCTTTCACATTCCCTCCTGAACGGACCAGAAACCTCTGTGGTGAAGACTGCTAGTATACCACCCCATCTGCTCTCTCTTCTATTTTATATAAATCTCAGTTCTAGTTAGATCTCTCTATGGAGCTTGGAGAGTTTTGAAAGCCAAGATGCAGCTTGTACTTTGGTCATATACACTTCAGGAATTCATTTCTTTAAGAGAGTTTTCTGCTCTGGTGCTGTACCAACCAGGTACACTTGACCTAAAGAAAAGCACCTTTATGATGAGATCATTTATTCTCATCCTTGAGGCTACTTTAAAAACATTAGATTTAGACCTCCTACAACTAGCAACAGGTTAAAGGATTTTGGAGACGAAGGAAAGTATTCAGCTGGAACCAAATCTGTGACCCCCTCTACCTGCCAGGGGCATAGCCCATGCCCACGTGTTGGGCAGTAGAGCACACTGGCTATGATCTAGGGATTTGGAGTCAGAAAACCCCAAGTTCCAATTCTAGCTCTTCATTCACTAGCCTTGGGATCTTTGGAAGGCCACTTCATTTCTCTAAGCCTCAGTTTCCTCATCTGTGAATGGGATTGATAACAAAATATACCTACTACACAGGGTGCTACAACAATTGTATATAAAGCACATCATAAGTGCTCAATTAATCCTCAGCTAGTCCACATCTCTAAAGATTTTGCTCCTTTCCTAACACGGTGTGAAGCCCTGTGTGGGCTGTAGAAGTCACAGACATGGGAGGGTTGAGACCTGGTCCTTGCCCTCTTACGGCATTCAGTCTGGAAGGAGATGGAGAGGACCGAGGGTTCCAAAGTCACTCTCTGTGGGTCTGGACAAATCTGATTTTGGCAGAGACTTGATAAGAGAGGAGTGATTCAGGTAAGAAGCAGGTTAGCTGGAGACTTCAGTAATAATTTCTCCATACTTGATAGAGTTTAAGGATAATTTAGACATCGGTCTGAAAGATACTTAAATAAAAATGTCACTGGCAGCAGAAAACTCAGGTGTCATTTGAAGAGCTGGTATTTTTGGAAGTTGAAGCTGGTGTTGAAGGGAGTGGCTACCGATCATACCCTGCAGGAATCTCAGGGTTTTGGCACATTCTAAGCAAGGTTTTTAAAGTAATGCTGAAAAACATATCCAAATTTAGCTGAATCTGTTTCTCTATTTCTCTCTCTCTACCCCATCTCTCTCTCCCTCTCCCTCCCTCTCTCTCTCTCTCCCCCCCCCCATCATCTGTCTATCTATCTGTCATCACGATGACACTCCTAATTTCATGGTAGCAAAACAGCAAGACAAGAGAATGTCTACTATGGTAGTTTAGCATAAAAGTTAAAATGTTGCTATAAATTCAGGTAAATAGGGCATGGTGGGGCCTATTTCACCCAGCAAGGAGCTTAAGATAGTCCTACAATCTCCATATACTCTGCCTTGGGTAATTAATAAATACGTGCATATACACATTTTAAATGAGCATGTCTGCTCTCTTAGAACTCAGAATAAGCATGCCCCAAGAGACCATTATGGAATCATCTTGTCCAGCCTTTTGCCTTTGGGCAGATAATATCCTACATGTCACCACCCTTTTACAGATAAGGTTTCAGCAGCACACAGAGATTGAATGTCCTGCCCAGGAAGTGAGTTGTGAAGGCTGACGCTGGCCCAGTTTGGGTGGTGTTTGTCTCTTAGACCCACTTGGTAGCACTTGGCTTGTCATCCTGAAAGAATACCTGAGTCTGCCTCAGTCGACAAGCAGAGGGCCTTTAAATCTCTCGTAGAAAGGACGTGCTGTAATACTGAACATTGCTGCGTGCTGCAGACACACACATCTGCTAGTTCAGCTCCTGCTGTCACTCCTGTGTGTCCATTTCTGATGAATGGCCATGCTCCTGACTCCCAGCTTCGGTTCAGCCTTTCTATTTTTTCTCTGCAGTAACATGATCTTGAAGACAGTCCACAAACCATTTGACAGCAAGCTTAGTCCTCACGTCATACTCTCCCTTCTTATCTCTTTTATTTTTGGTCTCTTCCAGCCCATAATTACTTGTTTTGACTGGTAAAATCACTTCAGGTCCCAGGACACTGAATAGCAATGCAGTTGCCACCTGATAAAGCTGAAGTAAAGATAGGTGGTGTGGAAAAAACCTATTAAAAGCCATTTTTAGAAAGAGGCTTTGCAATCTGCCCATCAGAGCTGAAAGATTTCCCCTGTTCTCACACTCCATGAGCTGGCAGCAGCTTCTCCTCCTGTTCGAGACACGTCTGCCTCACCATGCCTGTGGGAGATGGTGGCATGGGTGCCGGTGGGGCAGCCGGCCAGGGGCTGTGGGGAGGGAGGGCCCTGCCTGCAGTGAGCAGCCTTGGCTGCAGGCTGCAGGCTCTCAAGTAGTTTCAGCTTTAGTTAACTGAGCTGTTCAATCTTCTGTGACCTTCCACCAGTCCACTGGACGTGGAGTCAGCTGCCTCCACTGGGGCGCATAATTGCTAGAATAATAACATTAGAAATAAAAATAAATACTTATATAATGCTTGCCATGCCAGGTTCTCTTACATGAATTATTCCCAAGCAGAGAAACACTTGTGGGGAACGTAAAGTTTGTCCACAGTTCTCTCACCTCTTGTTTCCATGACTTCCTCTTCCTTATAGATATCTTTACAAGATATCCTGAGGGTCTTTGTAGTAACCATAGGCTTCCTAGGGCTGCTAACCTAAGTGGGCCTTTTCACCTTACAGAGTTCTGCTTTCTGTCCTGGATCTCATCTCTTCTTTACTTACTTCCTTACTGCCTTCCTACCTGTCCATCCAGCCAGCCAACCAGCCAGTCAGCCATCAAATATTTACTGAGCATCTAGTTTCTACCTGGCACTGTTAGGTGTTGGGTATAACATAGTAAGCATGACAGCTACAGTCCTTCTCCTTACTGAGTATATAATCTAGTGAGAAAGATAGTAAGTAAATAAAATTATACAGATGGTTATTAGTGGTAGAGAAGAAATACACAGTACAGTGTGAGAGAATAACAAAGAGTCTACTTCAGTGGTAAGGGAAGATCTCTTAAGAGGTGATACTTGAAAAGAGACCTAAAGAGAGAGGAGCCAGCCAGA
Source organism: Trachops cirrhosus (assembly GCA_028533065.1). Taxonomy (NCBI): domain Eukaryota; kingdom Metazoa; phylum Chordata; class Mammalia; order Chiroptera; family Phyllostomidae; genus Trachops; species Trachops cirrhosus. Next base: position 51,447,906 of record CM052543.1, on the reverse strand, counting down.
AGAAACGCCCTGCAAGATTGGTTCAGGTAGAGAGAGCAACACATGCAGAACCTGGTTCTAAGCAAGGACGTGATCTGATATGTTAATGGAAGATCTGTCTGGTTTCCATGTGAAGAACAGAGTGGAGGGGCGAGAGTGGAAGCATGGAGCCTAGTTAGAGGCTCCTGCAGCAATGGGAATATGAGAAGGTGGTGTCTGGGATGTGGAAGGTGTCAGGGCAGAGGAGAAAAGGGTTGGTTTGGACACAGAGTTTGAAGGCAGAATGTGTCTTCCTTCAGATTCACCAGGATTTGGTCTATACTTCCCCCTGCCATGCCTTGTACCCTTCAAACAGGGACTGCCAGTGCTTATTTTAATTAATCTCTTTCTTCAGCATACCTCATAATAATAAGGAAACAGAATGTTTTGTTTTACCTTTGGCTCTTACGATGTGCTTCCCAATTGGTCATCTGATTTGATCCCCACAAAAGCCTTGTGAAGCAGGCATCATTACCTTTGTTTTTGTGGGGGGACTCTAGGGATTCCCTGACAGTGAGAGGCAGCAGCAATACTTAATCCAGATTCCCTGGGATCATTCACTGGTTTGTCCAACAAACATCTATTGAGCACCTACTGAATTCTAACTACTCTTCTAGGTTTGAAAAACAGAGTTGAATCAGTTGTGGTCTTTGATTACAAGGAAATTAAGAGTGTGGAGAAAGAGACAGACTTGCAAGATTATAAATATAATGCAGTATAATAGGTTTTAATTATATTAAAACTTCATTATTAATAATGTCCAAGTAAGTTTTTTCTTGGTGGAAAGGAAAAAAAGGGTGAGATTTCTTAAAGTGGGTGACCTGTCATTCTTATATTAAATTGCATAATGTGTTTCATAAAGAAATAAGAAAATCTGCCCTGACTGGTGTGGCTCAGTGGATTGAGTGCTGGCCTGCGAACCAAAGGGTTGCTGGTTCGATTCCCAGTCAGGGCAAATGCCTTATTTGCAGGCCAGGTCCCCAGTAGGGGGCTCATGAGAGGCAACCACACATTGCTGTTTCTCTCCCTCTCTTTCTCCCTCCCTTCCCTCTCTAAACATAAATAAATAAAATCTTAAAAAAAAAGAAACAGGAAAATCTACTCTGACCTCTCTCCTGAGATAACCACTTATTTTCCTTGGTGTGTCAGTGCTAAGACCTAAAAGATATAGACGGATTCTCTGAGCAGACACATTGGGGAAAGATGTCGCAAGCAAATATAGCAAAATTGTATGGTATGTGAGAAGCCCTGGGTGATTCTGAAGGAAGAGAGAGTGTGTGGGGTGATGGGCTGAGGAGCAAGGCAGGGGTCAGATGCGGGTGGGAGTCTGGGGCTGCTCTTTGCCTGGGTGAAGAGTGTGACTTTATTCCTAAAGGTGAAGGGGAACACTGGAATGTGACACTGTGGGACTGACCTGTAGAAAGACCACTCTGGCTCCAGGGAGAACAAGAACAGCTTCAGGGAAACCAGTTAAGAAGGAATTCAGTTACCATAGGAGAGGCGAGGAGGACTTGATATGGCCGATGGTACAGTGGGCACAGATGTGCTAAGCCAAAGATTGTGTCCCAGAATTCCTTGGGCTCTATAATAACAGCAATAGGAGTTCAGATTTATGGTCAATATTAAAATAAAACTTATAGAATCCTTATATTTATCCATCATAAATTTACACAGCTTAACGAGGATGATGAGTTCCTTTATCTTTGCCTAATTCAACAAAGTAAAACTATTAACACTGTTTCTCTCATGCAGGTATCAGAAGTTCTTCTTGGAAGTTAGGTGTGTCTTAAACATTGGGAAATAAATCAATAATTGCAAATGTAAGATTTTTAAAGACATGAAATTCCTTAAGGGGTATTTTGGGACTGGCAAAAATGTGAGGATTGGAGCTGTCTTTATTTTAAGTGTTTTATTGTGAATATTGGTGTCATTGGGCTTTATCTAACCTAGCCATCCTTGTTCTGGTTCTGTTTGCACACTGGAATTAATCTTGTCTCCCAGACTGGAGAGAAGGCACTGGTTCACTGAGAATATGGTCATATTAACTGGTGTTTTTGTTATAATGGGGACATCCATTGTGCAGCCTCCCATCCATAACTGGCATCATTGCCCTCCTGACAAAGCTGTAATGAGACTATTTTAACCTATAGGGGCTCAAGGGACTTCCTTCTTCTATGCTCTTCCTCAGTTCCCTGGAAAAAACAATAATTCTTTCCATTGAAAAGAATAATGTTCATAATTTGGAAAGTATATTTTCTAGATGAGAATTTTCTCTCTTTGGTTTTTTTTCTCCCTTTCCTTCCTCTCTTTTCATGAGAGAACTTAGTTGGAATAGTAACAAGGACTAGAAGTTCATGCAGTGTGAACCTCTCATGAATTTGGCCCACCACAGGCAAGTGCTGTCACTTTCTCCATTGGACTCAATTTTAGCTTGCCTTTTTCTTTGCTGAGTCCTGGCTTGTCTTATGAAGCATGACTCCTAGAGAAGGAAAACAGAAACTCAGATCTTGCAGGAATGATTTTCTTGGCCAATTCAACCCAGTATCAGCCACTTGTCTGGGTAGAAAGGTATTTAAATTTTTTTAAAGGTGAAGTTTTAATAGAACCAGCAGCAAGAATGCCATAGTAAGCACAGTCTTGTTTTTCATATATTTTTTGGTGTCATCTGGACAAGATCATCTGTCACATGATATATTCTAGTCATGAAGCTACTGACATCATAAAAAGTCTGATAATAAAAACAAATTTTCCAGAGTGTGCTTTCTCAGGAAGCTAGGTCTTAGAGTTCTTACAGAATTGTGAAAAAATCTGGTTTTACACTGTGGGTTTCCCAAGTCTTTGATCATACGTAATTTACTCTGTATAGTAAAAGTGCAGTGGTCATCTTTGATTCACACCCTCTTCAAAAGAGTCAATTTTCATAATTCATCTTAATATTGTAAACATTTTATAATATTGGGGCTTCAAAGGATAGCTATAAACACATTTGCAACCATTTAGCTGATGGTTTATAGATCTAAGGGACCCTTAGGTGTCTATAGTCCATGGGTGGGGGAGATTTATTTTATTGGCTTTGCCTCTGAAGTGTAGTTTCCATTAGCCCACTTAGAAAGTGCTACATTAGTGCCTTTGGCCAAATAACCTTTTCTGAGGTACTCTCCTTTGGTTCTTGTGTTTTATTCTATCTGTCATAAACTGTTGTTACTTTTACTGTTGCTTTCTCATTTTTCTTGCCAAGTGAGTGAGAAGATTTTTCTCCAACTTTCTTCTTTTCTACTTAGTGTCAGGATGTGATATTTAGCCCATTAAGGTTGTATAAGGGTTACTAAAACTTATAATTTATTTGAATATATGTTATGCATTCATTCTTATGAGATGTACTGATATGTCCCTTCCATTGACCCCATTGAGACAGACAAGATTATGTGTGCTTAATTGGCTCCTCAATTGTTGAACATGACGATGTTAGCCTCTTGGGGCTGGGGTCACAAACATTTCCTTTCCATTTCTTTCTATCAGGACTCACTGCCCGAGACTGGGGGAGATGGGCAAAGGGCGATGTCCTAGAGATGAGATCCTGAGGGCTGAAAGGGAGGGATGATTCCTGGAATGTCAATGGTGGAAACACCAAACCCAGGAGAGGAGAACAACTGAATGGGGAAATGGGCAGTGATAGGGGTCAAGAAGAATTGGATTGTGTATCATGTTGGAGAATATAACTAAAGGTATAACATGGCAGATAGGAAGGGAAGTGAAGAGAGAGAATTGAGTAAGATTCAGGTCTGCAAGAGGTGAGATGAGATCATTCAAGATCAGAATGAATGACAGCTGGGTACCTACAGAGAATTACTGTTTTGGTGAGTCTTGGCACCTCTTAAAGAGGTAACTCAGCCCCTTAAGAAAACCCCACTGGGCTGGAGGGCGGCAGCCTGCCCCATCAGTGCCAGAGGCCTGTGTCCTTTGAGCACATGGTAGTTACATGTTAAAGCTGTTGTCCCAAACACAGGGATCACAGACACTCACCTCTGCAGACCATGGCAGTTGCCCTATTTTGCTATAGCTTGAAGGATATCAGGGTCCCTGAGGTTCAATGAAATAGGACCCAGAGGCTCTCTAGCTTGGGAAACTCCATACTGTATTTCCACATTGTGGTGGCCTCGAGTGCTAGAAGTTATTATGCTCCATGGATCTCCACCAAGCCCGAACTCCCTGTTGCAGGACCCAATTGACCAGAAGGTGTCATGGTAGGAGTCTGGCCTGGGCATCCAAAGGATCACCATGCAGCCTTGATTTTGTTGTCTCTTCTTTCTATATCAGGGACTTCTGGGACGGCCACCACTTGGCCGAACCCCTTTCTTACTAGTAGGAGAATGGTGTTAGCTGTTGCCTGAGGTTTGGCCTTGACTCCAAACATCAGTTATGACCTCACGTCCACTCTCTCTTCCTCAGAGTAAATGCTCGGGTCATATGCCCAGAGGTGGGTTCTGATTCCCATCAGCTCCACTCATTCAGTTCTCTCCCGCCTCCCACTAACCACACCTGCCCTCGGGCACCTGCTGGTGCCACGCATAGTTAGAGGGCCATGTCCCAACTGCCTGCCCATCTTAGAGGCCATATAATGTTTAGAGCAAAACTACATTTATAGCTTAATTTTAAAGTATGTTCAGGTTTCTTTCACTTTGAAATTCTCTGCTTTAATATGGAGCTTCATTTTTATTCCACTGTGCATCTCAGTTTATAGAAAATAGAGGGTATTTCTGTTCAAGACATCATTGAGATCAGCAAAAATGAATTTATGGAGTCTTTTTTCCTTTAAGAGAATCCGAACCCAAGAGAAAACTCAGGTTCAGGATTCTAGGACATAAATCACCAGACAGGGGTGTCCTGTGAGCCCTTTTTATAGGAGTCTTCCTTTATGTACTGATATGGGAGCTAGAATATATGCTTTGTGCCAGCAGGAATCAGTCATGGCAATGCGTGGGGGAGGTGTTTATCCTTGGGGTAATATTTGGGTAGGAAGTTTGTGTTTCAAGACACTGAGCATGAATTGTAAATAAAACCATTCTGCTGTTATTTAATCACTTCTTATTTTCTTACAGGATCTTGTGGAAGCAGATTACATACATTAGGGAGACTCAACTTATTCATTTTCATTGAGTAAATCTGCTAGAGGAAAAGGTACTACTTCAGCTTTTCTTTAGACTCTGGTGAGAATAGAACCTCATTTTGTTTGTAACAAACAGAAAAACAAGAACAACAAACTTTTGCAGAAAACCAGTAATGCCTGAGACAGGAAATCTTAGCCTGATATAGTGAAAAGAACATAGGCCAGGGAGAGAGGAGATATCTCCTTAGATATAGACTGAGTGGTCCTCATTCTCAGCTGTGGGACCCGGGGAAGTGATCCACACCCATCTCCAAGTTTCTGTTTCTGGGGCATTGGAGGTGATATCTTCCAAGGCTCCTTCCATCCTAACAGTCTCTGGATGTAAGAAATGTGTCCCTGGCTGGGGGGCTCAGTTGTTCGGAGGATTGTCCCATACAACAAAAGGTTGTAGGTTCAATTACCAGTTAGGGCACATACCTAGGTTGCAGGTTTGATCTCCGGTCGGGGTTTGTACAGGTGGCAACCCATCAATGTTTGTCTCTCACGTGGATGTTTCGATGTTTCTCTCCCCCTGCCCCTTCCTTTCTCTCTAAAATCAATGAACATGTCCTCAGGTGAGGATTTAAAAAAAAAGGAAAGAAAGAAATGGGCACTGTGAGGGTGACTTCCTCAGGGGCTCTCAGCCAGCTCTGGAGGGGCAGCTGTTCACGTTTCCTTTAGGAAACAAGCGAGAGAGTATAAGGGAAGGAGCTCAGGCTTTGGAACTCAAGGGGTGTGGGTTTGCACCCTGCCCCTGCCACTTACTGGCTGTGTGATCTTGAAAAGGCTACTTGATCTTTCTTTTCTGCAGTCTCCTGTCTATGTACTGAGGATAACAATTCCAATCTCCAAGATCATTTTGAGGAATAAAGAGATAATATTTGTATGTCTAAAGTGCTTGCTTAACCAGGTGTTTGACATGGTAGGCAAGCAGTAAATGCCAGTTAGCTCCCTACCTTTATATCAGTGTTAACATTATGTTAGTAAGAGTTCCAGAAATTTGAAAAATAGTGTCCTCCACCCTAGCCCTACCCTCCACAAGGGCTTCTGTCTTTTTTCCAGTAAGAGCTTTTATTTTAACAAAGGCAGATTAAAAATTACTTACATTTCCTTCAGTGAGTGCTGTGGGTTGTGATTTTTTTCATCCGTTTATAAAAATCAATCACGGACGCTGCTTTCCCTTTCCCCTGGTAGCTGTAATTGCCATGTTAACGTGATTGCAGAAACCCATGCAGCTGCCGGGCTGTCCATCTGCACAGCCCTGGGTGAGCTGTGTGTGTCCAGGCACACAGTGCTCCCTGTGCTTACAGCGCTGGGGAGGAAGTTTCCAGTACCACAGCTTCACAGGCGGTATTTAATTACCTCAAACTCTGGTGTTTGAGGTTAGTCTGGAAATGAAAGGCCATTTGGGTTTACCACAGCAGAGAAGGAAGAGAATAGGGTATATTTGAGGTAATCCCAGGGGAGGCAGCCAGGCCTGGGGTTTCCTGTGGGAGCTGGAAGCCAGGTGTGATTCATGCCGAGGTGTGTCAGTAAAGGCAGAACTAGCTAGTTTAGTGCGTGTGCCTCTGTTTGTGTGCCTGTGTGTGCACTCATAGTTCAATATTGCATCTTTTCTCACCTGGTATTTCTGTAGCCTCTTTATTTCCTTATCTCCAATTTCTCCTACCTCCAGTCCAACTTCTACTCCAACCTCCACCAGATGACATTTAAAATATATGGACACTCCCATTCTTAAAAAGCTTTGTGGCTTCCTTGCACCAATACCACAAAATTCAGACTCCTTAGCACCAGGCCCAAGGCCCTTCTTGAGGGGATTCTCAGCACATACCAGTGTCGCTCATTATGGGTCCAGTGCCTGCTAGTCCCTCTTAGCTCTGACAGCTCCAATGTCACTTCCTCTGGAGATCCTCCCTGACAGCTCCAGACCAAATACAGGCTTTCTCCATTGTGTCTCCATGTTTATGCCACTGCTGTGGTTCTTATCACACTTCTGTAATGGGTTTGTTTTTTTTTACCTTACCCGCTGTAATAGGATCCTCCACAGACAGCGTCTATTCTATCAGGTTTTGTAGCCCGAAGAGTCTGGGTTGGTGATGCCTCATAATATTTGTTGATTGAATGAGCTCATGCAGATGCACTAAATGTGCATGAATAAACCTTAGTTATGGATAAGATGCAGGCACTGCTAGTCTTGAAATCCAAGACTGGATACAAGACACCATTCGTGATTTGCTCATTTAGATTTAATTTTATACGTCTTTTATTCCTTATGTAGATACACGACCAAACAGCAAATCCTTTGACACACAGAACTTTAGCTTCTCATTTCCTCTGTCAATCCACTCCTGTGGTCTCATGGCTTCTGAAAGGCTACATTTTGGACCCCACTATGCTGCTTCCCAGCTGCTGTGTAACTATGAGCAAGGCACTTAAGGAAAATTGGAAACTAGCATTTTAAGGGGCACCTTCACATACCTTTCTCATTTAATCTCCACAACACCCTTTGAGGTAGTCATTTACCAATTCTTTTTATGTTTTAGGATGAAGAAACTGAGAATCTGAGAAGTTAAGTAACTTGCCCAAGATCACAGACACGACAAACAGAAAAGCCAGAGTACAGCTCTGGTTCTCAGATTTGTACATGTTCTCCTTGACTGCTTTATTCTCCTGAATCTCAGTTTCCTCATCTGCACTCTCACAAGATTGCTGGGGGTCACAGAACCAATGATGGCTGTGCAAGTGCTCGGCAGGCTGCCACATGCCCCTGGGTGTGGGAGTGTTGTCACTCTGGCCCGTCATCAGGATGATGCGCCCCTCCCCACCCCAAAACCAGTGCTGGCTCAGCGGTCAGGCACCGCCCAGCCACTGCTCTCGGGCCCAGGCCCTGACCTTGGTCCCTGCCTTTACAAGTGTTAACTTCATGCCAGGCAGCATTCTAAAAGCACTTCACAGTCATTATCTCATTTAATGCTTCATAAAAACCCCAAGAAGCAAATACCATAAAACCATAATTAGTTCCATTTTATAGGTAAGAAAAACTAAGGTGAAGAAAATTTAATAGATATTCTTAAAGATTTATAGGGAATTAAACCCTGGAAGTCTCTGGGCAGACCTCCCTCAGCCCGCCTCCCCCACCAACACTTGTAACCAGTGCACGGAACTGCCTCTTCTTCCTTCCACCCCGTCAGAAACTTCAGGCTTCTGCAAGGGCCCAGGTTTCCTCCCTATGATCTTGGTGGGCTGGGAAGTGGTCTCTACCATCACTTCCTGACATTGGGGACTTTTGCGCTGAGCCTTTCTGGGACATGGGGACCAGGTTAAATAAAGCAACCCCAGAAGATCCAGGGAGGGAAACAATCAAGTCAGAAGACCAGGGTTCCGATCCAGGCTCTGCCATTTAACTAGCTAATGTTGGTGCCTCGACCTCTGTGAATCTGTTTCCTTTTCTGTAAATTGGAGATAATGACTTCACTGAGTTGTTCTGGGAGTTGGCACAAGTTCTGTCCCACCTGTGAAGTTCTTGTCTTAGTTAGCTCAAGCTGCCACAATGTATTACCATAGAATGGGAGCTTAGCCAATGGGCATTTATTTTTCACAGTTCTAGAGCCTGGAAGTCCAAGATCAGGGTGCCAGCAGGATCAGGTTCTGGTGAGAGCCCTCTCCCTGGCCTGCAGGTGGCCTCCTTCTCACTGTGTGCTCACAGGGCCTTTCCTGGCGCATGCACCTCTGACGGGGCATGGGAGGTCTGGTGTCTCTTCTTCATCTTATAAGGGCACTAATCCCAGCATGAGGATCCTTTCCTCTTGACCTCATCTGCTTAATTATCTCCCAAAGACCCACCTCCAAATACCAGCACACTGAGGCTTAGGGCTTCAATGTATGATTGCGGGATGGTGGCGGCCGTGGGAGGGGGCGGGCCACAAACATAACAGCCCTCAACCTGCACTTTTCATCATCATGAAGTTAATGAGGAGGAGAAAGGAAACTTTAGGACCAGTATCCTGCCAGTTTGGGGGTCACCTGCAAAGCTCTCATGCCTCCAGTTCATGAGCAGTTCCCAATTTTTAACAGTGCCTGGTGACATCCAGAATGGGGCAAAGATACAATCTTACCCCTCAAGGATTGCCTTGGAGAATTTTGTCTAAATTAACTTCTATTGTTCCTTATCATCAATCGAAGTTTCAGTTTGTCCTATGAGAGCAAACCAAGGATAGTGTTCAAAGGAACCTGCCAAAAGGTTTCCCAGAGAGACGACAATGGACAAACCAGCTGCTATCTATGCCCCTCATTTTTTTTTTCAGAATAAAAAACAAAGCAGATAAACACAAAACCTAGAGCCATTTTCGAGCTCATGAATGAGGTCCTCTCTCACCTGAGCCTCCCTGCACAGTACTAGACAGTGTCCCGTCTCAGGTATGAGACTGAAATGTTACCAGTCACCCTTTCTTGTTTGGATAACTTACTTTCAGAGGCACAATCCTTTATTTCAAACCAAAAGCCATAGCTTTGCTGAGAGACGTGTCAGCACTGGATCTGATTGTGAGCTAAGAAAACTGGGAAATCTAACGTTCAAGGGCTGTGCTGCTGATGAGCTGACAGGATGCAGGTGTGAAGCCTCATAGCTGCTCAGGCTGCCTGCGATTAAGATTCAGGAGGAGCCAGCCTGGCAGGGGTGAAGGTGACTCATGTGTCATTCACACGTAGAGGCATGTGCCCCAGGCTCTGGCTCCTATGCTCCCTGGTTCATTTGAGGGATTTAAATTGGGGCCCCCACTTCTCACTGACCAGATAGAGACTTCCTGAAGTGACTTCAGGAAGTGTCTTCCAGAGAGACACTTCAGGTCTCCCACTTCCTTCCTCCCTCTTCTCTTCCTCCTCCTCCCTTTTCTTCACCCTTTCCTTCCTCATGCCCAAGATGGCTGTGTGTTGGGATGGAAGGAGAGGGGTATATTTTGGGTGGGATTTGAGGATCAAATTAATGGTATGTGTCTGGGTCAATGGAGAATAAATGCGAGCAGGGAATTCTGGTTCATTTTCATTCCTCCACTTTGGACTCCAAAGACAGTGTGGTGGTAGTCCGCACAGTGCTGGGTGCCAACGGCCCTGCTGTCATCTCAGCTCTGCCGCTGAAGATGTGCCCATTGTTTAACTGCTGAGTCCCAGGTGCCCGTTTAAATGGTGGGATGCAACCTCACAGCATCGCCCTGATAACCCAGGGAGATGGCAAATGAGCATGGCTTGAAAGGCATAAAGTGCTATTTATGTTAGTACTTATATTAGTTACAACCTCAACTACCAGTCACAGTACTTTCTGTGTGCCAAGTACTGATTGCAGCATTTTGCATATAATAACTCTTTTATGTCTCCTAATAACTTTTGGAGGTAGGTACTATTATTATTCCCATTTTACAGAATTTGAAACCAAGGCACAGAGTTAAGCTACTTGCTTAGGATCATGCAGCTTGTGGCTGATGAGGCTGGGATTCAGGTCAGAGCACTCTAGTTCCAGAGTTCCTGCTCTTAACCACTCTTTAGTAAACACTGACCACAGTCTTACAAGAAGAGGCATGGGCCCTGGTACAGCAAACAGTGCCTCGCTCCTGTCTGCACTATTTCTTGGCTTCCCTTTGTCCAATGGCCTCAGTCTGTCTGCTGGGAGCCACCCAGCCTCCATGCAGCCCATTTTATCTGCCACACTGCTGAGATCTGCTCCATCTCCAAGCAGATTGTCTCAGATGAAATTCACCTCCTGCCAAGCTTCTTCTACCAGAAACACTGCGCTAATGACTTCTGTCCCTCTCCCCTCACATGTCTCCTGTCCCAAAGTCCTGTTGAGTCTTCCCTCCCAGTGCAGCTCTCACTTTTGGATTCCTGGCACCACTGCCCCAGTCCAGGTCTCCTTGCATGTTGCCAGTCTGTCATAGAGCTGTCCCGTAGCTTGCTGCTTTTCCCCACTTTAGTGGGCCACACACCCCACCCCAGACAGCCTTTGAAGGTTTGCTCTGTTGTGCACTGACCTGTTTGGAAATATTCAGCAGCCCATTCATTGCCTGACAAGTAAAACCCAACCTCCTTAGCCTGTCCTTTAAGGCCTCCTGTGATCAGACTTTTCCAGCCTGGCTTTCCCATTACTTCCTCTCACACATGCTGTTGTAACCAAACATAGGGCCGGCTGCCTGCTGCTATGAAAGCCAATACCAAGAGGCAGGTGCTGATGTAAAGGAAAGTGGTTTATTTTCAGGAGCCAGCCACTTGGAAGATGGGGGGCTCATGTCTAAAAGCCCATCTCCCCATCCCAGTGGAGGCAGAGGTTTTTATAAGGAGAGAGAGGGGAATAGAACAAAGAGATCAGGAGAGGAGGTTGGAAAGTTCTCTACGTGCAGACAAGCACAGTCCATTCTGATAAGGCCAGTGATGGTCCAGTGTGCATCATCCTGGTTTACTCATTTTGGCTTAGTTATCCTGGCTTTACGTTATCCCGACTTCATGTCATCCTGACTCCACAGTGGAAAGTCAGCAAATCTGGAGCTGGAATGCCTGAAGGTCAGAATCTCTATGTTTTGAAGTTAGTTCCTAGGATTCATAAACAAACATGCTGTTTATCTACAAGCCACATATTAGAGTTGTATCTAAAAAATGATGTAAGAAGAATGGTGGATGGGTTACAATTTCCAACTGTTACATTGTGACCCAAGAAAACACACCTCCTCACTCTTCCTAAAAGTGCCTTGACTTTCCTTTGCTCAAGCCTCTCTGCCTCCAGAAGGGACCTCCTCTGACCACATCCATCTTCATTTGTGCCTAGGAACCCCTAAGGCCCATGGCAGATACTTCTTATGCAGTCGTCTGTAATGCATCTGATGGACATTCCCTTTTCGCCCTCTGGGCACCTCTAGCACTGTTTTCTGTTGCCCTCTGGCAGGGGGCAGAGCACATTTGGGTTTCGGATCAACCTGGATTTGTATCCCAGATACCTATACAAATATCTTTCTCTCCCTCACTTCTGCCCTTCCCGTAGCAGTGAAGTCTCAACACCCTTTCTGGTTCCCTTTTATTTGTCCTACATTTCTCCTCCATGTCCTTACTTTCTAGCTATTTAATGTAAACCGTGGAACATGGCAGTTAACAGCAGGGCTCTAGAGCCAGCATTCTGTGGGTTCAAATTCCGGCTTTGCCCCCCACCCCCGCCAACTGTGTGACTGGGCAAATTGTCTAAGCATGCTGTGTTTAGTTTCCTGACCTATCCAACAGAGTTGACAATAGTACCCCTCCTGTGGCTGTTGTGAGAATGAAGTGATTTCACAGGAAACTCTCAGAAGAGTACCTGGCGCAGGGTGGGTAACTGAATTTCAATCTGTTCTTGGTCATATCTTTCCTGTGTATCAAGAGCCAACTGGAGACCATAAAGCCACCTTATACTTTGTAGAGAGGAGTTTCTGTGGCAAAAAAAAAAAAGAACCAAACCCTCATCCAGGCCACACAATGCTCAGTGGTGACTCCGTCCGTGGTCATCACTGGAATGCATATCAGAGACCCACAGCACTCTTCCCTGGCAACCCGCAACATTCTGACTCTGCGTCCCTGGGCAATGGGGCTTGTGTGGTGCCCGGAAAGAGAGTGACTAAGTGTTGCCATTCGGTTGTGGTGACTGACTCATGAACGAGAGGGTTGAGGGATGGGACCCTGCAAGCCCACAGCTCCTGGCTTGTTTGCCATCAGTGCATCTCATTCCCGGACCTGGGGCTTTCATGGAGGAGTGATGCCCAGGAGGGGTTTGTGTAACTGTACAGCACCCTGGGTACCCTGAAGGAAAGTGCCTGCCTTTGCCATCACTCACGCCCCCTGTGCCACCCATTTCTGCCCTTGATCTCCTCAGTTCCCCCTTCACAGAGTGTCTGCCGGTTGTCACAGAGAATCGATGCATGTGGTACTGGAAGGAGCACAGGGAATGGGGCACAGGGCAACTCCTCATTTTGCAAACACAGGGCCACGTCCCAAGGGAAGCAGGATAGTTAGCAGCAGTCAGAGCAGAACCCTGAGAACTGATTTCCAAGTCTGTGTTCTTTTCAGAAAACCTCAGCAAAGTGAATGGATGGATCTGCGTGACTGTGGAGTAAGGAATGGGCAGAGGCGGGTACAGGTGAGCACGTCTCAGGTACACAGCTTGGCAGAACCCACTCCACTCGGCTCTGCCGGGCTCTCTCTGCTTAGCTCCTTTATTTACTGTGCCCCCAGAAAGTTGTGAGGCCCGGTGAAATAGCCCCCCAGAGTCTGCTCAGACTCCACACTCCTGTCCCTTGTGTCTCTCAAACACATCTCTATTTGAGGTGTCCAGGTCATACCACCATGACCTTGGCGTCAGACAGGCAGGAGCCAGAATTACAGCCACTGTGGGGCCCTGGCCCAGGTGCTTGTCCTCTTGGAGCCTCTGCTTCTTCTTCTGCACTCTTCTACATTAAAAATTAAGTGAAATCATTTATAGCCAGCCCCGAGAACAGTGTGTGACATAGAGCAGGCTTCTCACATGCAGCGCCGATTGTTTTGCATCACCAGCTATTTCCAAGTCTTTCACTCAGATTGTCTTTATTTTGCCGGTGGTTCCAGTGAATCAGAATCACCTAAAGAGCTCTGTCAATGACACAGTCTGGTTTGGTAGATCTGGGATGGGGATGGGGACTTTTTAAAAAATACATTTTATTGATTATTTTATTTATTTATCACAGTTGTCTCCATTTTTCCTCCATTGCCCCCCTCCAGCCAGTACTGCCCATTCCCTCCAGCAACTCCTCGCCGCCTTAGTTCATGTCCGTGGATCATACATAAAAGTTCTTCATCTTCTCCTTCTTATACTCTTCTTAACATCCCACTGTCTATTCTGAGCCTACCAATTTGTACTTCTTAATCCCTGCACCTTTTCCCCCATAGTCGCCCTTCCCCCCACAACTGATTACCCTCCAAGTGATCTCCATATCTGTGATTCTGTTTCTATTCTGTTTGCTTAGTTTGTTTTTTATTTTTTTTAAAAGATTTTATTTATTTATTTTTTTAGAGAGGAAGGGAGGGAGAAAGAGAGGGAGAGAAACACTGATGTGCCAGAGAAACACCAATCAGTTGCCTCTCACATCCCCTGACTGGGGACCTGGCCCATAACCCAGGCATGTGCCCTGATGAGGAATCGAACTGGTGACCTTTTAGTTCACAGGCCAGCACTCAATACACTGAGTCACACCAGCCAGGGCTGTTTTTTTAGATTCAGTTGTCGATAGTTATGAATTTTTGTGATTCTAATGTTCATAGTTTTGATCTTCTTTTTCTTAAGTAAGTCCTTTTAACATTTTGTACAATAATTAATGGCTTAGTGATGATGAACTCCTTTAGCTTTACCTTATCCGGGAAGCACTTCATGTGCCCTTCCATTCTAAATGATAGCTTTGTTGGATAGAGTAATCTAAGTTGTATGTCCTTGCTTTTCATCCACTTTGAATACTTCTTTCCAGTCCCTTCTAGCCTGCAAAATTTCTTAAGAGAAATCAGTTGACAGTCCTATGAGAACTCCTTTGTAGGTAACTCTCTGCCTTTCCCTTGCTGCTTTTAAGCTTCTCTCTTCATCTTTAAACTTTGGCATTTTAATTATGATGTGTCTTGGTGTGGTCTTCTTTGTGCCCATCTTGTTTGGGGCTCTCTGTGCTTCCTGGACTTGCACGTCTATTTCTTTCACCAAATTAGAGAAGTTTTCTTTCATTATATTTTCAAATAAATTTTCAATTTCTTGCCCTTTCTCTTCTCCTTCCAGCACCCCTATGATTTGAACATTGGTATGTTTGAAGTTGTCCCAGACCCTCCTTACCTTATCCTCATTTTTTTGGATTCTTTTTTCTTCTTGCTGTTCTGATTCAATATTTTTTCTTCCTTATGTTCCAAATCATTGATTTGATTCTTGGCTTCATCCACTCCACTGTTGATTCTCTATAGATTTTTCTTTATTTCACTTGGTGTAACCTTCATTTGTGACTGGATCTTTTTTATGTTGTTGAAGTACCCAGTGAGTTTCTTGAGCATCCTAATAACCAATGTTTTAAACTCTGCATCTGATAGATTGCTTATCTCCATTTTGTTTAGTTCTTTTTCTGGAGTTTTATTCTGTTCTTTTACTTGGGCCATGTTTCTTTGTCACCTCATTCTGGCAGCCTCCTGAGTTTGTTTCTCTGTATTAGGTAGAACTACTTTGACTTCCTGTCTTAGCAGCATGGCCTTTTCTAGAAAAAGCACACCGATAAGTTTGATGGGGCAGAGCCTTCAGTAATCCCCAGGACAGGGCAACCCGTGTGATCCAGGTTGACGGAGTCTCCAATATGGTGCCACTTCCCTGCAGCTCTGTGTAGGGGAGGGCTCAGAAAAGGGACAATGACTGCTGCCTGGCCTCTGGAGCTTTGTCCAGGAGGACGCTGCCCCCAGTAGTCGCCCTGATTCCAGACACTTCAGTTTCTCCCTGTATGCCACTGGCGCCCTTCCAGCTACTGCCCTGGTGCTGAAGGGGGCTGGGGACTTTTTTCAAAATTCACCAAGGAGGTGCTGATGTATATTTGGTTTTAGGAGCACAGAGCTGCCTCACTGCCCACAGTTTTTCCGTCATGGGTGTTGCTCTGGTTCTTTCACGTTTTTTCATCCCCTGCAAATCAAAGGCAGTTTTGTAGGTGGGCTGGCATTAGGTTTGGAAAACTGACTGAGGTCTCTAATCTTTCTGTCTCTCTTAATGAGCTACTTCCCACCACTGATGAGCAGAGAAGGGGGTTCTGTCCTCTGAAGAGGCAGGTGAGCACAGCAATGGAAAACACTGGGTTTCCAAATGGGAAATCCTTGTGTTCAAACCCAAATTCTGTCGTTTACTGGCTGGGTGACCCTAAGCCAGTTGCTTAATCTCTCCAGCCAAGCCTCAGGGCCACCATGTCGATCTGCTTATTAAGCATTTTGTTCTACCTGGCATTTGCAGTTTGGTACATAGCATCCTTCCCTACAACTACCCCTGGCCCCCAAATCAGCTGTCTCTGGCTTTCTATTTCCCAGGACCTCAGTGATCTGGGCTCATCTGTGACTTAGTCTGTCCTCCTAACATCTTCTCCATGAATGCCCTTCCTACCACCTCTGCCACCTCTGTTGGAACGGAGGCATCCACGGGCATGTTCTAACCACTTGCAGCCTCTCGCTCTGCCTTTTCCAGGTTCCTAGTGGCCAGAGAACAGTCTCCCTCAGCACTCCTGGTTAATGGTCACTTCTTGTCAAATGTCCCCTGACTCCCCAGTGCCTAGAGACTTGTGCAAAACTGCACAGGCACCTACCTTGGCCTGAAAAATACCAACTTGGGTTTCTAACAGATTACTCACACTTATTAGCATGATTATTCAAGAAATAACAACAGTTTCTGAGGAGGAATGCTGGACATTGGTATTCTGAGAGGATGCCAAGAAGTGTGTTTTCTCCAAACCATAGGTCTGATTTGATCCAATTTGCTTCTTTATGTTGGTTTTTCTTGGCTGTTGGACTTGTTTGAGGTAACCACTGCCAGAGATTTGGTTTGCACCTAAAACTGTAATGTTGCTTTTGGGCCTGAAAGCTTGTGTACAAAGCAGGGAGTTGCTGTTACAACTCTTGCCTGTTTCACAGAAACTCAGAGAAGTACAATCCATAGCATTATGAGGGTCACAGAAGAGTCACTGGGGACAAATCCATTCAGGTATCCAGCTCAGACATCCGGGGTGGGAGGCTGGAGCCTGCAAATTCTGGTGCATTTGCAGGTCACTTCCAGTAAGTGTTCTTAGTCGGGACTCATGATCAGAAATCCATACTTGTGCTGCTTGCTCCTTTCCTCTATTAACAACAGGGGTGAGTCAAGGTTGCTCAAGCCTTCTGTTCATGTGCTATTAGCATGGCCTTGAACTGTCTTTGTCAAAAGAACTCTTTTGGGAAACCCTGTTCAGAAACAGATAAAAGCAATGAAAGGTACATCAGGGGATTTAGATCTTTATGCAGGTAAGTCATTGTTTGCAGAAACTTTGAAGTCCCCCAGGTTCTGGAGCTTTGAGACAAGTGCCTGTGTGGGTGTTATTCAGACAGTTTCCTCTTCTGTGTGTTTCATACAGCCTCATTGTCATGGTACAGGTTTAGCAGAATTAAACCTTCATAGTTCAAATTTAGATTGTTATTCACATCCAACTTCAATCACAATTCCTCTCCCAACAAAGCTGGTTAGGGAGGCACCTGGCGGCAGCCAATGACGACGGTAAGCCCAGCCAGCAGGGTAATTTCTGTTAGCCGCCTTATTAGGTGAGAATGATTGCTTCACTCAGAACCACAGACACCCATGGCCTGTTCAGGTGGGCCACGTTTGACTTCTGGAGGCAACGTTGCAAATGCAGAGCTCAGCAGACACCAGGACACCATAAAGTGACTTGAGGGTTGGAAGACAATGTAGACTGGCTGACATTTTTTCTATCAGAGAGGAATACTAAGGCTTTAAGTGGTTTATTTTTATACAGTGTGTAAGGCTCAAAGAGAGACGAAGGAAACTGTAATCAAGATACTAGTTCCAGTAGGTAACAAGAAATCCGGTGATTTTTATCTATTGGGAGGGAAGGAGGGATCTTGTCTAAAGCTTTACATTCAGTCGACCTCTTTCTTTAGCCTAAGAGAGTATCCCTCAGTTTTTAAAAATCATTGTAAAGTTAAGGTCTTCTTTAAGAAAACAAACAGATAAGTGCCAGCCCTGCATCTTTCTCCTGAAGAGCGTTTTGAAGCCCCATAGACAAAGCCATACCTCTGGGAATAGTCCAGCTGCTCTCAATGTGATGACAAAGGAATACAAGTCCAGGGACATGAACCTGTGATGCTAGACGTTCTCATGACCCCTGTGAGAAAGACACTGGGGCTCCAGTTTCCAGACCTGGGTCTTCTTTCTCCCAAAGACAAATCACCAGTCAGTTCCCATTGACTTCTCTGTGTCACCAGTTAGCTTTCGCAGGAGCCAGGGGCCTGCATGTGGCTCACAGAGCTCCCTCTATGGAGACTGTTGAATTGGGTGTGTTAATTAATGTTGGACCCTGAGGAAAAAAGTGCTTGGGGCTAATCAGATGACAACCACAGTCACCTTTGTTTGATTTTTCTATCCCGCATTCTCCAGTGGGAAATACCAGAGCTAGAGGCCTCTCTTCATGTGAAGTTTCCCCTATATTGTTATGGACTTTTCTGTACGAATATGAAACTGGGACTCAGAGGCCCCATCAGTTAACCAAGGCCCACACAGCGGAGGGTCTACATGGACTCCATCTGCATTTCCACCTTCTGCTCTGATGATCTAACTAACCCATTACCTAAAAAGGACATGTGACCCTAGGCAGGCAACCAGAATAGGATTATTATTAAAAGCTTCCAGGTAGGACTGATCTCTGGATCAAGGACTAGGTCCTATTGCCAAGTAGTCTACAAGGTCAGGAGCAGACCCATTGTAGGACACTGGTTCTCAATCTTGACTGCACTTCATAATTATTTGATGAATTCTTAAAAATACTAATGACTGGTCTTACCTCCAGATCGTCTGATAAAATATGCCTGCGGTGTGACCTGGGCATGGGAATTTTTAAAAGCTTTCCAGGTGATACAGACGTGCAGCCAAAATTAAGACCCACGGACAGAAATGGTATTTGGACATGTGAGGCTAGAACTGCTTAAGTAGCCTTTGTGCCAAGGGCAGGACCCAGAAGGGCTTCCGGTGCTGGGAGAGGGCTGGACACAAGGGTGGGCAGCAGAGCTCAGCTGAGGCGGGGAACCAAAGTGCCACACTAACTGCCCATGGCAACCATGCAGGAGCCAAAGGGTTGACTCGATGTGCTGGCTTGTAATCATTTTGTGTACTTAATCTGAGCTCACCAAATGGACTATAAGCTCCCTCGGAGTCTGAGATACCAGTACCCAAAGTATGTCTACCTTCGTCCCCATTAAATGCTATGCTCTGGAGGTTCAGACCTATAGTTATTCTTTTTGATGATCCCAGGTTGCAGAGCACAGGGCCTAGCATGTGGCGACTGGACACAGAGAAGATGGTGGGGGAACTCTAGCCAGAGGCGTGGTCATCCCTGGAAATGGTAACATTTTCATGTCAATTCATCCCAGAGGCCATCTGCTTTCTAGTCTGATTGGGAATGTGCTTATGCACCATGTAATGAAGCCACCCCTTCCTTTCGAGTCCAGAGGCCTCCTGCCACAGGGGCAGCCTCCTGCCCCTTATCTTTGATGCAGGTAACAAGGCTTCTGCTGCACAGTAAATGCAATGCTGGTGAGAATGGCATTGGCAGAAAGCCTCGAGGAGATTCACTGGGTCTTGAGGGCTATGATTTTGAGGTTGATACTGAATCCTTCAGCGTTAGGAGAGGGGGAAAGACTTCACAAGTCAGCAGAAAAGCTTCCAAAGACGTGCTTGCCAAATGGCTGATTTGCCAAATATACATGATTCTCAGAACCTTGGTAATTTCACTCCGTGTCTGATTGAAAAATCACACTTGCGGTCTTGAACAAGCAAGAATAAAAAATAATACACTTAATATTCATGCATATGAGCAGAGAAATGTTCAGTTTGAAAAAGTCATCTTTCCAAAGTTGAAAACCACACAGGGCAAGCAGATTTGATCACAGTTTTGTCAGAAACATAGCAATAGTCCTTGTAGCTGTGACACAGACAGGGAATAGAAGTTGCAAATTGACATTTATTGTGCATCCACTTATACAAGTTGTTCTGTAAAGGACAGATCGTTTCATACTTGCCGCACTGCATGTTACCCTTGAAGATAGTTTCCTAATACAAACATGTGCCTATAACCCATCTGCTTCAGCCCTTCAGTGGCTTACTCCCAGAGCTCCTAGAACAGAAAACCCAGTCCTTGATGAGGTCTGCCAGGTCTTGCCTGTGTTGGCCCCTGGTTGCCCAGGGCCTTTCTGCTCCGACCACAGCAGTTCTCCAGTGAGCCTGCTCCCTCCCCCGGCAGGGCACTCACACATGTATGTACTTCCCTCTCCAGAGCACCCTCTCCCGCCCCCACCCACGGCCTCCAGTTGCGCTCTACCCAGTTGGTTCCAACTCTTCCTTCAGATCCCAAAGGAAGTGTATCTGCCAGGGTCCAGGCAGGAAACTGAAACCACGTCAGTTGTTTGAACCAAGGGGATATAATATAACAAATTATTAAATAAATGCAAAATTATTAACTAGATACTGAAAGGAGTGGAAAGAAAACTCAGCTGGGATCTGAAACTGTGGTTCATGGACCAAATCCGGCTCATGGCCTGTTTTTGTATGACTGATGAGCTAAGAATAACTTTTACATTCATTAAGGGTTGTTAGGGGAAAGAAACCCAACAAAGATCGCCTGTGGTGCACAAAGTTTGAAATATTTGCTCTCTGGCCCTTTACAGAAAAGTCTGACATCTGCTCTGAGGCGTTGCAGCGGTAGCTAACATAGGGCGCAGCTACCATCTCTGTGGGAAAAGAAGTTGGAATTATTAAAACTTGGAAACTTAACAAAGAGTCCCAAGGGCCTGAGACCCAGACCCTGAGGTGGGGGGTGAGGAAGCTGGCCCCACAAATGGTAGAAAATCAGCACCCTCGACGGAGCTGCTGCTGCGCGGGTGATGAAGCATTGCGTGTGCCACTCACAGGTGGAGGAGCCTACTGCCGTCCCCCAGGAAGTAGACAGGAAGGAGCAGGATCCTTCCCTCTCCCCCAGGCTTTCAGTCTCCCTCCTTCGTACCCTCTTTAGAGTCCAACATGAAGGCAGTTTGCAAAGCAAACGTATGTGTTGCCCCCCCATCACAACGCAGACCGCAGCAGAGTGGGTTTGCAGCAAAGAGATAATGACACAGGAAGCTTTCCCTGAACTTAGACATGTGCTCAGCGCCCTCTGTCACATCTTTACTGTGCTTTGTTTCTTTTCTCCGTAGCACTTCCTACAGTTAGTGATAATGATAGCAAGCACTAATGCAGCACCTACTATGTGCCAGCCCAGTGCTAAGTAGTTTTCAAGATTTAATCCTCACAATAGCCCCTGTGCAGATAGACACTCATTTATCCCCATTTTACAGATCATGAAACTGAGGTGTGGAGAAGCAAAATAACTTACTCAAGGTTGTACTCAACATATAAGTAGAAAAACCAGACTTTGAACTTTAGTTTTGATCCAAGGACTGGGTTCTTTACCCTATGCTGCCCCTCAGTTTTAATTTTATGCTTGTGGATCTTGACTCAGTATGTGTCTCCCTCATCAGACAGGTTTCAGGAGGGCTGGCCCTGGGGCTCTTTCTGCTGGCCACTGGACCTCCTGTGCCTGCTGCCAGGTCTGGCGCACAGAATGGATGAAAAGTGGACGAGGAATCAGAGTTGCAAAAAGTTGAGCCAACAGTTAACTGTCAGAGCTGGAATTCAAACCCAAGTCTGTTGGAAGCCAGGCCCGTATCCTTCCCATCAGGGACTGGCAGGCAAGGGCTTGCCAGCCAGCGATCCATGAGGTTCCTTCGATGGCCTTGCGGCACTGGAGATTCATCACTGTTCTCTGTGTTTTGATCCAGTGATAGTGTTCCTGTGGTCTTGGAGTTATCCAGAATGTGTGACCAGCTGTAATTCTCCATTCCCTGGTCATGCAGCCTGAGGGAAATCACTGTCCTCTGTAAGCCCAGTCAGCAAACTCAGGGAGCTGGGTCTTCTAGCAAAGCTTTTTCACACTCATGCTGTGCTAACTAACTATAGTTATGTCTGGCGTGGAGTCTGGCAATGGGGTAGGGATTCCTGTACTTTTTATTCGATATACTATACAAGTATTTGGATTTCTTTTATAATGAGCATACTAAAGAAAAATATTTTTTAAAAATACTGAAAAAATAGTGTTTCTTATGGCAAACTTGAACAAAGCGAATGGTGCCCATGACTTCAGGACAACATTTTTGCCCCTTAGCAGGCCATCTTCTAACTTCTGTCTGCCTCTCCGGTCTTACCTTCCCTCTACCCCACGTGGCTCAAATACTTGCCAGGCTCTGCGTGCTGCATTTTCTCTTCTCTCCGCCTATTGTGTTCACTCGTAGTAAGGCCAACATCCCCATAATGGCGCATGAGGCCCTGCATGCTCTGGCCCTCAGCGCAGCCCATTTGCCCCTCCTCTGTTCCTCTGTCTCATGCTGGAGTAGAAGCTCAGAGGAATCAGAGGGAACTAACAGAGAAAGGCAGAAGAACAGTAGGTTTTACAAACATTATTTATTCAATTAAATATATGGGCTATTTTATAACCAGTGAAATCCAACTTAGTTTTCTGTGCTAGTTATCTTAGATATTCCTGTGACAGTAGCAGCTCCAAAAACTCAAGTGTTAGGTGTGGCTTAGGGCAATAATCTGGTGGACAGGGAATCGGGAGGAGGGAAATAGGGGAATGGCCTCCAAGCTGTATTTGTATGGTAAGCATATTGCTTTTCAGTGATTCTGTTTATTTGGTTGGAAGGATCTGTCAGAGAATCCATAAATTTCATAGCTACTGCTAATGATAGTAGATGCCAGATCTCTGCTGGTTAAAACAGAAACCAGCTTGATCTAAATTAAGAAAAATAGAGAATAGAAGGTTAAAGGGGGGTCAGACAGACCCAGTCAGTGGAATTCAGGCAGGCCCTGGGGAGCACTGGAGCCTGGGGCTGGGAAGCCCTCAGAATACTCTAACTTCTCTGTTCTCTGACTGCCAATAAGCCAACTTCCTCTACTTTTCAGTTTCTCATTGTGGGAAACATAGCTGTCCCATAGCTCCCAAGTTTATATTAAACTTCTAACTTCAAAGAGAAACAAACTCAGCCATCTCTTGGTCTCAGTACTAGATTATGAGAGGAATAATGGATTTGTCCAGCTTGACTCGGGTGACTACTCCTGGTCCAGTCAGTGGCAAGAATGAGGGAGTCACATTGTCACACGGTACATCACGGCTGCTGGAGGCTGCTGGCAGATGAGCAGGCATGTGCTTGGGGAAGAGGGTCATTCTGAGCTGGGCAGACATTCCAAAGGTATCTACTGTATTAAGAAAAAAGACATTTGTAACCTGCAGAAGGGAAACATTTGGACACAGAGGAAATGCTTGATAAGTGCTTGCTGTTGAAGGGCCCTCAGAGGTACCTGTGACATGATCTATTGATTGAGTTGTGGATTAAGCTAGTACTTCTATTACAGTGTCTTGGTTATTTGACTCTTGACTCTGGAAGCCCCAAAACTATAAAACCAAAAATAATAATAGCAAAGACTTCCATAGCACCTTAATATACCAGACCCTGTACTAAGGACTTGACTTTCTGTTAATTTATTTAAATTAATCTTCACAACAATGCCATGAGGTAAATACATTATTATTTTCATTTTACAGATGTGGCACAGAGAGGTGGCATCATTCACCCCAGGTCAAATTGTCGATAAGAGGTGGAGCCAGATTTTGAATTCAGAGTCTAGCTTCATGGTCTCTGCTTTCAGGGGGAGTAGATAGAAATAGCTGAAAGGCTCTGAAAACAAGGCTGGGACATTCTGTGATGGATCAACTTGCCAAATGAAAAAGAGGGACTCTCTTCTGGTTGATGATCGCAGCCAGAGCCAGGAGCAAGAGAAGCTGCACCAAAAAATAAGATGAGAGGCAAGAAAACATCAAAAATATGGCTGGATGGAGTAAGACTGCACAGAAAAGGTGGTATGAGGACAGTGTGACGTAGGAAAACCATAGAGCAGAACTGGCAGAAAGAAATACCACCTCAGTGTCTGTCACATTGTGGTCCATAGACCACCTTTGCTCTTAAAATGCAATTGCCTGGGCCCCACTCTGGGCTGAATTGGAAATCTATTAGTTATCAGAAATCCACCTGTGTTAACAGACAGTGTTAAGCATTCTCATTTCATGAGAGCACTTAGCAGCAAACAACCTTATGCAGCCCCACAAGCCTGGAGGCATCACTGGGTACAGCAATATCTTCCTTTAATCTGTATACTGTTAGTTTGAGAAGTATGCATTTGGAAGTATTGACTTCCATTGATAGGAGGATGTAAAATGAGAATCAGAAATGCTGTGCTTTAATTCTGTCTCTGTCACAAAACAGCAGTGTGACCATTAACAGACAATTTCTCTGCAGTCTAAGATTTCTCCTTTATTAAGGAGGTAGGGTGAACGGGATCAGGGAAACGTAGCTGAAACATGTTCTTCCACCCACATCCTCCACGTGTTCTGTAGCCTTGCACGTCCTCCCCTGACTGTGGCAGACATTATTCATCAGTCATGACACTCCTCGCGGAGCTCTGACGTGGCTTTCCCGTATTTTCACCCAGCATTCCAAACATTCATTATCAGTTGCTTGATGTTGGCTTCCAGTTGAAACTTACTTGCCATCTCTAACTGGATATTCCTCAAAGCTCCTGTAAGCTCTGAAAATTCACAGCTCTCTAAAGGATAAAAGCAATTTTATTATTTGCTTTAAAGAGTACATTTTCATTTATATAAAAATTCATTTGACAAATATTTTAATATTTAATAGTTCAGTAGTCTGATCTTTTAAGTCTCATGTGGACCTTCTTTCTTCCAGTTATTCCAACTAGATTGTAATTATGATTTGAATGTTGCTTGTCCTGAAAACTCTCTAAGTCTTTATTATTAAATTATGCTAAGAGGTTAGACCAACTTGACCTTAAACTTATGTTTTAGGTCAGCTTGAACTTTCACAAATACAAGTTTCAAGTTCAGGAATTTTCTATTTTAAAATAAAAAGGAGGTGGGGGAGAGGGATGAGTTGTGAAGAAAGCCCTGAATTTAAAAGTACTTTAGGAAAAAACATAAATAAAAACTTTTTGATGTGATGAAATCAGCCCTGAACTGTTGATTACTCAAAAGAAACTCTCATGCCAATTGTAAATAATTCTAAGTTCTGCATTTTTGTTTAAGAATTCTGAGAATTGTGCTTACAAATTAGCCGAGAGTAAGGAGGAAAAAAGATTTTTAAAATATGATGCAGTTGACCCTTATTGTTCTTAAGTCCCATGGATTCTGTGCCAATGAAAACATCGTTTTTCTTTCTGTTGGCACTGGGTTGAAATTGTTGAAAATGATGATTTCGCTTCATTTATTAACCTCAAAGAACACTGTGTCAGGATGGGAAATGAGTATTTCAAGCAGGCAAACAATCTTCCTAAAGCAATTATGGAGAAATTTGGAGTTGGCCTGATTAAGTGGGTTCTGTTATTCTGATCTGGACTCAAAACAGAAATGTCTTGGTTCTGAACACTCTGTTGTGAGGCCTGGAAGGGCTCCCTCTACATTAACTGCACCCTGGATCCAAACCTTACTTCCGACAAGGCCTAGCAGGAGCTTGGGCTGGGTAGCATTACTTAACCAATCACAAGGCCTGAGAAATCTCATGCTTTGATGGGAAAATGTACCAGACAAGCGGCCCTAGGTCAGATGGAGCGCATTCATGTAAAACCTCAGGAAACTGGACTGAGGCTCTAGAGGGCAGAGAGATTGACTGAGCTGGCAAAATGTCTGAATTATAAAATATATGCCCAGAAAAAGATGCATTCTATTAAGATACACAAGTAGCTGGAACGAACTCCTCCAAGGATGCTACCCGATGGAGGTGCCCGGAAGGTGACTCCTTTGTAAGGAGTAGAATCAGTGTGCAAATGAATGGCGTGATCTGCGGCGGCCAGAAAGAAGCTGCCGTTAGTACCAGAGTTTTTTTTGTTTGTGTATTTTTTTGAGTTTTTATTTTTTTATTTTTTTAAATATATTTTATTGATTATGCTATTACAGTTGTCCTATTATCCCCCCTTCATTCCCCTCCACCCTGAACACCCTCTCCCACCCACATTCCCCCCCTTTACTTCAGTCCATGTGTCATAAGTTCTTTAGCTTCTACATTTCCCATACTATTCTTGCCCTCCCCCTGTCTATTTTCTATCTACCTTCATTGCTACTTATT
>CM052543.1:51387501-51421224 GCA_028533065.1 Trachops cirrhosus | reverse complement strand
ACCGGGCCCCTCTGGCACCAATTCCGGTGTGGGTGGGCCTGTGCACCCCGTGGGACCTTCCTTTTCAGTCAGTGACCCAAATCTCTATTTCCCGGTGCTGGGACCCTGAGTTGTGTGCAGTGCCTTGCTTCACAATGGCCACCTCGCTGGGTCTGCTGGTCGCTACCCCCTGGCCCGGGCCCACCAGCCACTGCTGCTTGTGCGCCCAGGGTCTGCTAGGTTTGCTGGTCACTACCCCCTGGCTGGGGCCCACCAGCCACTGCTGCTTGTGCACCCAGGGTCTGCCCGCTGTGGACATGCACGCTGCCCCAGGTGCTCAGCTCTCCGCTCAGCGTCCCTCACCCGGCCGGACTCCACCCCTCCTACCAGTCTGGATGAAAGTGTCTATTTTTAAATCCTTGGTTGTCTGACTTCCATACACTTCAATTTTCTGTCAGTTCTGGTTGTTATTTTGTTTCTATATCGTTGTTGTCCCTATCTTGGTTGTGCGAGGAGGCATAGTGCGTCTACCTATGCCTCCATCTTGGCCTGAACAGTACCAGAGTTTTAACACTCAATTTAACTCTCCGTTGTGCAGTTTCCATTGTATTTTATAATTTCATATGAGTAGTTTTCTCACCAACAAGATTGCAAACTCCGTAACATTAGAAACAAGGTCACCAACCTGACCAGGTCTGTGCGAGTGCGTTCACACTTAGCCTTAGCGAATATTTACTCATTGTCTCCTGTATGCACTCTCCGCGCAAGGCATTTTCCCCGTTATCGCATTTATCTTTATATTGTCTCTCAAAGAACCTTGTGATGGAGATATGATTATCACAATTTTTGGAGTGAGGAAACAGAAACTGGGTCATCTATGTTGAATAATTTATGGTTCTACATCTTGTGGTGCATTGAAATTCAGGTCCTGGATTTCAGAAGTGGGTGTTGAATAATGGGTCTTAGCCATCCCATCCTTAGTCTTCTGCCGAAGTTAGTTTAATATCACCTCAGAATAAGTTTTAGATTTGAGATTATTTATTTTCCTTTTGTAATTTGGACCCTAACTTGTAGATCAAGTTTCACATCTGTGCTACAGCTTAGCACCCAAAATAGAAATTTTATATGTGATAGAGCCAGAGTATATTTTTCTTTATCCTTTGGTTATTTTTTCTTTCCTACTCACATAGCTTGTGGTGAAATTATTTTCCTTAGACTTTCATACTAAAATAATTTGCCTTTGGGTAGAGGCCAAGCACAGACCATTTTCAATTCTCCACAAGATTGTTTTTCTAAGCAATGCTAGTGAAAGAATTCCTGTATCTTACAATGGGCATTTGTAAATTGGTTATTTTGGGCAATCAATGCTAGAATGTAGTCTTTTTTCAAAACCTGTATCTTCTACACCTACCCTTAGGAAACAACCCAAAAACTACACAGAAAACAAGAGCTGTGACCCAAAATTACCATTTCCAGATTCATATAACCGTTTGCTTCCTTTGCATTTAGTTTGAAATTTTAATGAGGCTATTTAATTTCCCATTTTTCACATAGCTGTGGATAAAAATTCCTTCTTACCTCACAGGAAAATAAGAATTGGAAAGAAGAACCCTCAAACTTAATAAAATAATCATATGTGTCATATGGTTTACATCTGTCAGTCACTCACCTTGCGCCAGAAGTAACGTAAAGTGCTTTATCTGGATTATTATGGTTAAGACTTACAACCCTATGTAATAGATAATTTTCTTCATAAAAAATAGAGCAACCAGCACTCAAAGAAATAATTTGTCTAAGATCACTCAACTACAATAAATTCCAGATCCAGGACTCAAAACCAAACCAGACTGGCTCTGGAACACTTGTTCTTCATCTTTTTAAAACTAACATTTTATTTTGGAATATTTTAAATTTTCAGAAAAGTTATAGAGATAGTACAGACAGTTCATATATACACCCCCTCACCCAGTTTCTCCCCTCGTTAACATCTTACATTGCCATGGCACATTTGTCAGAACTAAGAACCTGCTGTTGGAACATTACTAAATATTAACTAAACTCCAGCCTTTATGCAGATTTCACCAGTTTTTCCACTAAGGTCCCCTTCTGTTCCAGGATCCAGTCCAGGGCACTGCACCGTGTTTGTTACAATGTCTCCCCCACCCCCAACCTATCTAGTCTGTGGCAGTTTCTCAGTCTTTCCTTATTTTTTATGACCTGGACAGTCTTACGAAGCACTGGTCAGGCATCTTACCGAATGTCCTCCAGGTGGTTTTGTCAGGTGTTTTCTCATGAGACTGGGCTTCTGAGTTTTTTGAAAGAATATCACAGAGGTAGAACCTTTGTTGATAACCACTTGTGACAGTGTCACCTATATTATTGGTGGGCAGGGCATTTGTTTCTATTTACCATACTACCAAAGGATGAACTATATATAGCTCTAGTGTGAATTTGGGGGGAAAGTCACTTAAGAAAATAATATAATTTAAAATTTCATGATGACATGCTTATTTTCATAGGGACAGTTGACAGTTTGATAGTTAATGTCAGCACTGAGAAGTTCCTAATGAAGTGATGTTTCAGGTGAAAAGAAATTCCAATATTTTCATGTTGGAAATATTTCCAAAAGAAGTAAGCCTAAATCTGGTGAATGTTTTATTCAGAAAATTTATTTAAATGCTATTTATGATAACAAAATATTTTGAAATTAGCATAAATGCCTAACTACAGGGGAATGTTTACATAAATTATAGCACGTCTCCATAATGTTATATTATACAACCTTTTAAAATGATGTTTATGAAAGGGGGATAATAGTATAGACAATATTTAGTGGAAAATGCAAACTGCAACATTGCATGTTTTTTATAGTCACAGCTAACAATATGTATATGCTTTGTCCATAAACGACTAGAATAAAATATACCAAAATGTCAACAGTGGTTATCTTTGGGTGGTAGGATTGTGAGTAATTTTTACTCCTACTTTTTCATACATTCCATGCAACAAAAGTGTTTGTTTTCTTGTGTTTAAAAAAATGTTTTCAAAGGAGTATACTCTTAAACCACTACAAGAACATTTTGTGATTTTTAAGAGGTGATTACAGAAGAATCCTTGAGAGTGAGACACATGAATCAGGCTTCCTTCTGTTGCTAACGCCTAAGACGTAGGTCAGGATGCTAACCTTCTCTGAGTGTGGGGAGTTCAGAAGAGGGAGCTACTCCACCACTTCCCACCACTTACCACCAGCAACACCTCCATATAAACACTCCCCCGCCTCAACAACCCTTCAAACGCAAGGAGCACACCTGTAGCAACTTGCCTCTAGACTGAGATGGAAGAGGACACTTACGAGCTCTGTGATCTTAAGTCAAGAAGTAGTATGAAGAAGTGGTTAAGTGAAACCCCACTGCCTGGATTTGAACTTGGGAGGGTTATTTAAATCTCTGTGCTTCCATTTCATCATCTGTTAAATGAGAACACTAGCAATATGTACTTTCTGAGCTTTGAGGAGGACAAAATACATTAATACATACCTGGCATTTAGTAGGTATTCAGTGCATGCTATTGAACATGTTGGCTTATAATCGAATATTAATTTCTATTCAGCAGGAATTTGAGAATCCTCTACTAAACAGTTTCTCAGGTAACCTCTAGCTCTAAAGTGTTTTGACTCCAGTTATCCAGGGGCTACCTCTTCTCAGACAATGACTCTGAAAAATATGTGTAGGGTCCAAATGCAGCCAGAATCTAATATTTGTTCATGTGGAAGAATTGTGTATAATTTCCAGCTTTGGTTTCTGAAAGTCAGGAAAGCATGTCCCAAAAGGACTTCCATCTGAAGACCATAACTCTTGATTTTTCAAGCTGTATCATTTAAAAAAAAGAATTTGGTTTTGCCAGAGTAGCAGTATTCTTACAGCCAAAAACCCTAAACATTCTCTTGAGGCCACATGTGACATGATTGACCATTGTAGACATTTTATAAAGAAGTAACTCATTAATTTATTGGAAGAGGTAAGTGCTGTGGAACTGGGAGTGCCAAACCCTTAATATTTAATATAATATTAAGAAGAATAAGAGAAATGTCTTGGCCTGTTCATAGGTTAGTGGATACAGAGAAGCTATTGAAAAGCTTAATTTCCAGAGCACTTAACTCAAGGAAGTACTTGGCAAGTGAAGTGAATATTTGGGTTTGAGGACTTAGCGTGGGGAGACTACAAAAAGCATCGTTAGGCACGTGGTTGGTGACCGTTGCCAAGAAGCTGGAAGCCATGGAACTGAGGTCCAAGGTAAGAGCATCAACCTGGGAATTGGGAGACCAGGGTCCCCTAGAGAAGATTGTTCTTGCTTTGATGAGCCCTGGCCCACTGAGGACCCAGACAGAGAGGAAAACAGATCCCCGGTCTGCTCAGATGGAGCAAAGGGGGTCTTGGATTCACAGCAAGGACATAATCCGGCCCCTGTGTTTTGGATTTAAATAATCTCAAATCAGATCAATTTAAGAGAGGATGTTTTAACCTAGTTGAGATTAGTTTATAACTTCTACATAAGTAGCAGAAATAAACATTTACACTGCCTCTGGTGGTATAATTGTCAATGATGCTAGACACACCTGAGTTTCAATGCCAGATCCAAAATTTATTAGCTGTAAGACTAGGGAAAATTACTGAACTGTCTGTTCCCCAGTTGCTTTTTAGAGGTGCCGGGAAGCTTATGTGAGATTCTGTTTCAAAGGCTGAGCTCAGAGCTAGGCACACAGTGAACATCCAACCCATAGTAGCCATTGGTGTATTCTCCTTGATTCTGATAGTGACCCTTTCAGGTGGTTCTGTTATGGTCCCTGTTTTAAAGATGAGGAAACTGAGGTTTAGAGAAGCTGAGTAGTTTGTCCAAGATCAGACATATAGGAACAGAGGAAGAGCCAACATTCAAAGCCTCATCTCCAAACTTAACTTCAAGGTTTTCTGATTGCATAAAACAATGCCTTCCTCTGAGAGCAGCACCAGCTGGATATTTCTACCAGTCAAACAAGTATATTTTGAGCAGCTACTTCTCTTCGAGTGTGTACTTGGGAAACCAAGGAGTAACAACTCTTGCTCCAGAGACTCTGGCAAAGTGGTCCAGGCTGTGCGTTTTGTCGTCCCAGATCTGATCCAGACCACAAGCAGTTAAACAGCCAGTGAGAACAGGTTAGCAGTGCGTTGGGGCATGTGAGTCCCCAGAGGGTAGGGGAAGAGGCTGAGCCCAAGTTCAGGACTACATCCGGAAGTCTGCTTGGCTTGGTGCAGTACCTGGAGTTTGGGGCAGTCCAGCACCAATGGCACAGCTGCCTGAAACTGGACTGTCTGAGGTCTTCCACTGTGCCCTGGATTTTCTGACCAACAGCTGGTTCAGTTTTGTTCAGCAAAACATTTATCCCTCATTGTTGGCCAGTCACAGTCTGGGTTCTGAGGTGCAGCAAGTCCCCATCATTCCTCCCAAAACTCACAAGCAGACAGTCTGTCAGTCATTATTCCTGCTTGTGACCACAGGTTTCTACATCCCTGCCAATCTGCCTTAGAATATCTCCCACGCAATCTGAAAGAACCACATGATATCAGCAGATGCAAGCACTCCCAGCAGCCCTGGCTACCCCGGGCAGAGAGACTACCAGTTGCCCAGCTCTACAGCCAGGAACAAAAAGCCAAGCAGGTATGGGAGCTACTGAGTCTGGAGTGTGAATCCCTCAGGCTGGGCCTTCCAGGGGGTCCTTGGAAAGGAAAGCACGATGTCTTTCTGGCGATGAGTTCCGCTGCACCTCCCACGTTTGTGCACATATTGTGATTCAGTATGCACTCTAGTCTCCCCACTTGCTAGTCCTACCCATGGTGTTTAGGTTCAATTTAAATGCCTCTTCTCAAAGCAATATCAGGAGCAGTGTTTCTTTTCTTTGAGCCTTTTAGGTATTTGGTTTCTGCTTATTGATCACTTTCTTTTATGAAATACTTCAAACACAGAAAAAGTATAAGTATAAAGAATATCTATGTACCAATCATCCAGCTTGAGAAGTGAAATATTCTAAATACATTTATGTCCACTCTGTTCCCCTCCATGATTGTGTTCCCTTCCCTTTTGCCACCCTGATGTAATCATAATAAATTTGATGTTTAATGATTCCTGTGCATGCTTTAATACCTTTAATACATATAGATATATTTTTCAATGATATAGTCTTTTTGTATATGTTTAAACATTAACAATTTAGCAATCATATCAAATGGAGGTATCCTTCTTCAGCTTCCTCATTTCTGTGGTGGGTTTGGTGATAGTACCTATGCCCAAAAGGTGGTTGTGAGGACCGAGTCAATACATGCAGAACATGTCAAGTAGTGCCTGGTATTTAATGTGTTAAATAAATGTCAGCTGTTGCTTTTTCTACTTAATCATGTTATACATTTAGTTTCAGACCACTTATATTTTTAATTTTTACTTATTGATTCTAGAGAAAGAGAGGGAGAGAGAAATATGAATTTGTTGTTCCACTTATTTATGCATTCATTAATTGACTCTTTTACGTGCCCTGACCAGGTATCAAGCCTGCAACTTTGGCATATCAGGACAATGTTCTAACCAAATAGGGTACCCGTCCAGGGCCCTAGACCGCTTATTTTAATCACTATATATTTAGCATTCCACTGTATCAGTAAACTTAACTGTACTTCTCCATGATTCTGTTGATGAACATTTTGTTGTTCCCAGGTGTGCTATTAGAAACAATTTGGCAATCAACATTCTTGCACATGTCTTCTTGTAATTGGACAAGTTTTTCTGACTCATATGAAGGGTGTGGAATTGCTAGTATGTATCTTCAATATATTTTAGGTCACTTGTAACTGGTATTATAATGGTCTGTGTGTGTGTGCGCATGCACGAGCACAAATCTTTTGTTGCTAGAAGATTGTAAAGTCTTAGAAGAGAGGCCTAATGGCATCAGTCATTCATTGATTCATGTAGCAAATATGTATTCAGCACACAGAATAGGCAGCAGGCTGATCTAGGTGACAGGATGTCACCTGGTCATGGGTTGTCTCCCCACGGTCTCTGCTCTGGAAGACAAACTCAGGACACCTGTAGTCAGATCAGTTGTCCTTTCAGAGGGCAAGGTTTTCACAGAATATTTAAGATGAACCAGGCACTGTATGTATACTTTCAGTCAAACCCTTCATTAATGGCACTGCTTGTTAATTGGGTGCTTGGGACTAGTGATTAATCTGGACTCCAGTTTCCTCTGATGGGAAAGCATTATTTTGTTGTATTCAAGAGCATGGACCAGAGTAGCAGGCCCAGCATCACCATGTGTGAACTGCATGAACTTGTACAAAGGATTTAACGTCTCTAAGTTCCTGCTTCCTCATCTGGAAATGGTGCTAATAATAATATTTGTCTAAAACGGGCTCATGAAGATTACTCGAGAAAATGAATTAAAGTATTTAGCACAGTGCTTGGCCTGATATAAGTGCTCAACAATTGGCAGCTGTAACGATCGTGTTCAATATGTCATCTCTTAACCAAAAGATATGTGCCGCTTAGAAATCAGCAAATGGGAAGTCTTTAAGGTATTTTTGCTTTCTTCATTGCACTGTGAACCATCAGTCTATTACCTAATTTTACATTTTGGAATATTACCAGTTACTACTTCTGTGTGAACTTATATGCGTGATATATTTAATCTCAACCATTTTTTTATTTAGAGAATGTAGGTACTTTCTTTTGTTTTCTATTTTTTCCCATCTGATAGATTGGGCTCTAATTAACAGAAAAAACTGATAATTCCCTGTGTTCTTCTTCACTCACCTCTGCACCCTGGAGTTGGCTTCCAACCACGAGCTCTGTTGGCAGCTGCATACTTGAACTTCTAGGGAGATCTCAGTGGGTATTTGAGTCCATTGCTCTGCCTCTGGGCAAACCTGCCTTTGAACCATAACTCAAAACATCACTATTGTGAATGGATCCTCAGAGAAGAATTCCAGGATGACTTCCTAAAACAGATCCAGACACTGCCCAGATTGCTTGCTTCACATGCTTACTTTACTTTACTAGAGTTGGGTTTCATTTCAGAGTGGTCTCCAGCTCCCCACAGTGGCCCCTCCTAGGAATTTTTCCTAAATTAAGCAAGTGTGTGTGGATTCTGAGAGACACATAGGCTTTATCTTTCGGCTGCCTCTTTGTCCCTCTGCAAGAAACAGGCATAACGTTTAACAAATAATGAGCTGCTGCTGAACTCTAATCTGCTCCATCCATTGCAGAATGTTTAAAACATTTTCTCTCTAAGAAATACCTTCTGTTATTTTTACTTTTCAGCATTTGTAACCTTATATTTAAGGGATGTACTGCTTCTGCTCGAATCAATCAATTCTGTATAAAATGTATTTATATTTCTCCAAACAACAGCCTAGTGCGAAACACTTGGGAAATAACCTGATAGGTACATTTGGCTTACAGGTTTAGTCATGGTACAGCCCTCTGCCTAGTATGCCAGAAAGAATGATTCTTGGACCCCCATCTCCTGGAGGACAGAGGGGAGATGAGAGCCCTCCTCAAGTATTGGAAGGGCCATCGGTAGAATGGGGAATAGAGTTATTCTGCATCTCCAGAAGGCAGACTAAAGGCATTATAAATGGAGTTTATTGCAATAACAACTCCTGCTCAATGTAAAAAAAAAACTTTTTAAAAAATATATTTTATTGATTATGCTATTACAATTGTCCCATTTCCCCCCCTCTATTCCCCTCCACCCTGCGCACCCCCTCCCACCTGCATTCTACACCCCTTTAGTTCATGTCCATGGGTCATATATGTAAGTTCTTTGGCTTCTATATTTCCTATGCTATTCTCAACCTCCCCTGTCTATCTTCTACCTACCATTTATGCTACTTATTCTCTGTCATTTTCCCCCTCTCTCCCCACCCACATCCCCACTGATAACCCTCCATGTGACCTCCATTTCTGTGATTCTGTTCCTGTTCTAGTTGTTTGTTAGTTTCTTTTTGTTTTAGGTGTGGTTGTTAATAACTATGAGTTTGTTGTCATTTTACTGCTCATATTTTTTATCTTCTTTTTCTTAGATAAATCTTTTTAACATTTCATATAATAAGGGCTTGGTGATGATGAACTCCTTTAATTTGACCTTATCTGAGAAGCACTTTATCTGCCCTTCCATTCTAATTGAAAGCTTTGCTGGATAGAGCAATCTGGGATGTAGGTCCTTGCCCTTCATGACTTGGAATACTTCTTTCCAGCCCCTTCTTGCCTACAAGGTTTCTTTTGAGAAATCACCTGACAGTCTTATGGGAACTCCTTTGTAGGTAACTGTCTCCTTTTCTCTTGCTGCCTTTAAGATTTTCTCCTTATCTAATGGTGGGTAGTGTAATTATGATGTGCCTTGGTGTGTTCCTCCTTAGGTTCTACTTGTTTGGGACTCTCTGAGCCTCCTGGACTTCCTGGAAGTCTATTTCCTTTGCCAGATTGGGGGAGTTCTCCTTCATTATTTTTTCAAATAAGTTTTCAATTTCTTGCTCTTCCTCTTCTCCTTCTGGTACCCCTATGATTTGGATGTTGGAATGTCTAAAGATGTGCTGGAGGTTCCTAAGCCTCTCCTTGTTTTTTTTGTTTTTTTTTGTATTCTTATTTCTTCGTTCTGATCTGGTTGAATGTATCTTTCTTCCTTCTGGTCCACACCATTGATTTTAGTCCTGGTTTCCTTCCTGTCACTGTTGGTTCCCTGTACATTTTCCTTTATTTCACTTAGTATAGCCTTCATTTTTTCCTCTACTTTGTGAACATATTCAACCAATTCTGTGAGCATCCTGATTACTAGTGTTTTGAACTGTGCATCTGATAGGTTGGCTATCTCTTTGTCACTTAGTTGTATTTTTTCTGGAGCTTTGGTCTGTTCTTTCATTTGGGCCACTTTTTTTGTATCAGTGTGCATGTTACATAGAGAGGGGCAGAGTCTTAGGTGTTCACAAGGGCAGGGCAACCCATGTCTCTGCCTTGTGATGCTGCATGTGGGGGAAGGGTCCAAGAGGGGACAGTGCCATTTCCTCCACTCTCTGATGGTTTTCAGTCACTTTCTCCACTACCCGCAATCAAATTGGGCCTTTTTGGTGCTTATTTCTGTGTGGGTGGGCTTGTGTACGTTCTAGGACCCTGTGGGTCTCTCCAGCAAACTCTCCTGTGAGGCTGGGAGTTTCTCCCACTGCTGTCTCAACCCCCACAGGTATTTTCGTTCAGAGGTTTGAGGATTTATTTCTCCATGCTGGAACTGTAGATTACAGGTCTGTCTCACTCCCCAGTTGTTCCTCCCAGTTTATCTGCACAAGAATGTGGGACCACCCAGTCTGCAATTCACTGCCTCTCAGGGTCCACCAGCTGCTGCCTTGCCACAAGTTCTCTCTGCCCGCATGCCTGACTCCCTCCCTCCTACTGGTCTGGATAAATGTTTCTTCTTTAAGTCCTTGGTTGTCGGACTTCCATACATTTCAAATTTCTGCCAGTTCTGGTTGTTTTTTGTTTTTAAATTTGGTGTTGTCCTTCTTTTTGTTGTGTGAGGAGGTACAATTTGTCTACCTATGCCTCCATCTTGACTGGAAGTCCAGAAAAACTTTTTAAAAAACAATGACCTCTCCTTGTCTGGAAGTATTTGATTGGAAGTCGAAAAACATCTGTTAAGGATACTACAGAAGAGGGTTAATCTCTTATGAAAGGACTTACTCTCCTTGTTGGCCCTTTTCTACTGACATTGACTTGACTCTTTCGGGATATTTTTTTCCTGTAGTGAAAAACTGTATCTTTTAACTCCCTGGTGTTATATACAGTGGAATCAGACATAAAAGGATGCCTAACAACATGTATGGTGGGAAACAAAAGAGAAGGGATTAAGGAAGTTTTCACAGACCTTAGATCATTGAAGGATGAGAAGAGTTAGGGCAAGTTGGGGGCTTCCAAGGCAAATATATGAGAGGATAAAAGGTCTTGGTTTATTCAAGACATGTTTTCTGGAATGGCTTGACTTAGTACCATAAGAGTAAGGGTTAGTACCATAAGAAGTAGAGGTGAATACATAGGGGTGATGGTCAAAATATATATTAATCTGTATGCCATGGATCTACGCCAATCATAATGCAGAGCTGCTGTAATACCAAGTAAATATCAGCCCATACAATACATCTGAAATTTTGACCAGAATATTGCTTCAAAGAAGTAGCAAATCACATTTGCAGTTTAGAAAGATCACTTTGAGAGCAAGATGGATTGCTGAAAATCTTCATGACTGTGAATAGGATGAGTTGATTAAGATGTATTCAGCAAGTTTCCAGAGGCAATGCTACATTAAACCATAAGCCCAGCTAAGGAAAAATAAGCCTATCCTTCAGTCCAGGACAGCAACAACAACAAAACCCACAATGTGCCAAAACGAAAATCAAACTGTTGGCTTACAAGAAATGTAACCCTATCTCCTTCTCTTGTTGTTGGTGCCAGACTGGTTTTCAGGCAAAGCCTGGTTTGGCATTGGTTCCTGAGTGAATTTGCTGAAAACAGCAAACTCACATGTTTACACATCTTACTCCTGGTGACACATAGAGTAGAAAAAGAAGCAGGGATGACTAAGACAGGGAAGGTAAGTGTCAGATAATCCAAAGCTAAACAAATGACATCAAAGTCAAAAGCAGTCAACCAACCAAAGTGACCATGTCACCCCACCAATACCCCTCCACTTCCATACAGGGAGAGTCATCAGCCCTGTGGAATACCAGTCAGTTCCCTGTGGGCAATGGCGGATGTTTCCATCATCCCCATGTGACAACATGAGGCCTGACTGCATTTGGTGAACATCAGTCACTGGGGTTGTCGGAGATATTTTGAGGAACTGTCAAGCTCACAGGACACAGGGGAGCCTGTGTAGTGGAATATGAGAGTGCTAAAAGGGCCCTGAAATAGCGTCACTAGGGGCCCACCATGATTGATTCTTTAGGGTCAAGGCCAGGGGTTCATCTGAGTGGCACTTGTGTGCGTGGCTAAAAGTGGCCAGAGGCACATCCTTCCCTTTGCTGTCTACAAAGAGAATCTTAATGAGGCATATCCCTGAGATATCTTCCAAACTCCAGCTCAGCCTACTATATCAAAGGCCTGAAGGGAATTGAGCCTCAGTCTCCTCATCTATAAATAAAGTCAACCCTCACTTAACTTACAGAATTGCTGTTACATTCTTATAAGATAAAAGACAAAGATGAATAAATTAATCTTTGCTAGGTAAGAGTTACATGATAGTGTTATTGTTATTCTCAAATGAGCTCAGATAGCATTGGGGAGAGAGGCAAGGTGCAGTCTTCTCCCTGCAACACACAGTGGACTCCCAGATCCTTCTCTAGGAGGGGCACACGTGGGTGTCCAAAGCTCTTAGAAAATCGGTGCAGTGGAGAAATTGTCAAATTCTTCTGGGCAGTTATGGGAGGCCCATGGGTCGGGAATAGGAGACAAACTCAGGGGGAGAGAAAATCACTGAAAGAGTACTGGAGGAAAAGATTTGAAGTGAAAAAACTGGGTTTGGTCACGCTGTCTGGGTTTGAACCCAGTCAGCTCCCTCCTGTCTGGCTGTATGACTCCAGAAAGTCACTCCTCCATTCCATCTGTAAAACAGGCATGGTTTTTATAAACCTATTTTAAAATGGTTAACACAAAGATTTTAAATAATGTAGCTAAATAAAGCCTAAAATAATAAACATCAATGAATAATGACTATTACTAAGGACCACTGACTTCAATGTAATTCAACAAAATATACTTGTACATGCAAATACTGCATGTATCACTTAAATGTAGAATCAAAAAATTCAAATCAAACTCATAGAAATGGTAAAAAAGTGGTTGCCAGAGGCTGGCGGGGGTGGAACTATAAGGGCACAAATCTTCAGTTATAAAATGAATAAGATCTCAGGATCTGCACTGCATAATTGAAATCTGCTGAGAGTATAACTTGTGTTCTCATACACACAGACAAAAAGTAAATAAATATGTGAGGAGAATCCTTTCACAGTGTTTACATATATCAAATCATCACCTTGAACATTTCAAACATGTTACAGTTTTATTTGTCCACTACACCTCAATAAAGCTGAAAAAAGAATGTGTTCACAGTGGAAGTGCCAGCTCATAGACTATCAGGGCTTGAAGGAACCTAATTAACAGATGAGGAAGCTGAGGCCCGGAGAGGCTGGCTTAGGGTCACACAGCTATTGGTGACGAAGTTGAGCCTTCAACAAATGTCTTCAAAAGTCAGAGTAATTTCCCCCACATCATGCCTTTAAGATGCTTTCCAGGACCAATACCTGGTTACATATCTCAGACCCTGTGACTCAGAAGCATTTCCAGCCTTCTGAGTGCTTGAGGAACAGCATGTACAGATGCTCCGAGGGGCGGCAGAGACTGGTGCAGACTAGAAACCAGGTTGGCATGGCCAGCCCTTGCAGTCTCGTTCATCAGAGTTGAAGAGGAGGCAGGAAAGTCAGATCACCAAGTCTCTTTTTGAAGATGGGGAGCTACTGTAGGGTTGTAGAGGACAGAAGAACACAGTCGGACGTATGTTTAAGAAAACTCACTCTAGCAGTGCTATGAGGACACTATTTGGCTTTGCCCAGGAAAACACCACCAGCAGTAGATAACAGTTTACAACGTGCTTGTGGGGGGTGGGGATAGGGGTTGGAGGGGATGTGTGTGTGTGAGAGACTGCCCTTGGAGAGAGGGAAAGCAGATATTATCACCCCCATCCTGGATACGAGGAAAAATGAGGGGAAGAAGTTGTCTGAGCTTCACTGGCCATGATGAAGCTGGGCTCTGATTTCAGCACTATCCCCACTACACCACACTGGATTATGCATGGTCCATGTCATCAATAAAGGTTTTGTGTCTCGAATTAAATTAAAATACATTGAGAATGCAGAACAGAGCATACTTAATAAATGTTATTAACTTCTTTCTGCTACAAACCACAAAGTTTAATAACAAATTGCTTTAACAAATTTTAATAAATGTAGTTTTTTTCCACAGCAAAAATTTAAAGTTTCATGGTTGCAAGATAATAGTTCTTAGAAATATGAAAACAAAAATTTTAAGTATATTTTATTGATTATGCTATTATAGGTGTCCCACTTTTTTCTCCCCTTTATTCCCTTCTGCCCTGCACCCCCTTCCCACCAGCATTCTCCACCTTAATTCATGTCTATGGATCACACATATAAGTTCTTTGGCTCCTCCATTTCCCATACTATTCTTAACCTGCCCCTGTCTATTTTGTACCTACCATTTATTCTTCTTATTCCCTGTACCTTTTCCCTCATTGTCTCCCCACCCCCTTCCTGCTGACAACCCTCCACATGATCTCCATTTCTGTGATTCTGTTCCTGTCCTAGTTGTTTGCTTAGTGTGTTTTTGGTTTTGTTCTTTTTAGGTTCAGTTGTTGATAATTGTGAGTGTGGTGTCATTTTACTGTTCACAGTTTTTGATCTTCTATTTCTTAGAAAAGCCCCTTTAACATTTCATATAATAAGGGCTTGGTGGTGATGAACTCCTTTAACATGACCTTATCTGGGAAGCACTTTATCTGTCCTTCCATTCTAAATAATAACTTTGCTGGATAGGGTAATCCAGGTTGTAGGTCCTTGCTTTTTATGACTTGGAATACTTCTTTCTAGTCCCTTCTTGCCTGCAAGGTTTCTTTTGAGAAATCAGCTGATAGTTTCATGGGAACTCCTTTGTAGGTAACTGTCTCCTTTTCTCTTGCTGCTTTTAAAATTCTCTCCTTATCTTTAATGTTGGGTAATTTAATTATGAAGCATCTTGGTGTGTTCCTCCTTGACTTCAATTTCTTTGGGACTCTCTGAGGTTCCTGGACTTCCTGGAAGTCTGTTTCCTTGACCAGATTGGGGAAGTGTACCTTCATTATTTTTTCAAATAAGTTTTCAGTTTCTTGCTCTTTCTCTTCTCCTTCTGGCACCCCTACGATTTGGATGTTTGAGTGTTTAAAGATGTCCTGGAGGTTCCTAAGCCTCTCCTCATTTTTTTTTTTAATTCTTGTTTCTTCATTCTGTTCTGGTTGAATGTTTATTTCTTCCTTCTGGTCCACTCCATTGATTTGAGTCCTGGCTTCCTTCCCTTTACTGTTGGTTCCCTGTATATTTTTCTTCATTGTACTTTGCATGACCTTCACTTTTTCCTCTATTTTGCTACCATACTCAGTCATTTTTGTGAGCATCCTGATTACCAGTGTTTTGAACTCTGCATCTGATAGGTTGGCTATCTCCTCATGACTTAGTTATTTTTCTGGAGTTTTGATCTGTTCTTCATTTGGGCCATAATTCTTTGTCTCAGCATACCTGTTACATTGTAAGGGGTGGAGCCTTAGGTATTCACCAGGGTTGGGCAACCCAAGTAGCTGCTCTGTGGCACCATATATGGGGAGGGGTCAGAGAGTGAACAATGCTACTTACTTTGTTCTCTCCTCACTTTCAGTCACTTCCCCCACTCCCCAGAAGAAAATTGGGACCTTCTGGTGCTGATCTCTGGGTGGGTGGGTTTGTGTACATTCTAGGATACTGTGGGTCTTTCCAACGAACTCTCCTATGAGGCTGGCAGTTCCTCCTGCTGCCACAATCCCCACAAGTATTTACAGCCAGAGATTTTGAGGCTTTCTTTTCCCATGCTGGAAGATTGGGCTGCGCGGTCTGTCTGCTCCCCATTTGTTCCTCCCAACTTACCTGCATGTGAGTGTGGGATCACCTGGTCCGCAAGCTACTACCTCGCCTGTCGGTCCACCACCTTGCCACTCGTCCTTCTTGGCCATGGCTGCCGGTCTCTGCCCCTCCTACCAGTCTGGATAAATGTTTCTTCTTTAACTCTTCAGTAGTTGGACTTCCACATGGTTTGATTTTCTGGCAGTTCTGGTTATTTTTTGTTTTTAAATTTGTTA
This sequence comes from Trachops cirrhosus, assembly GCA_028533065.1. Lineage (NCBI taxonomy): Eukaryota > Metazoa > Chordata > Mammalia > Chiroptera > Phyllostomidae > Trachops > Trachops cirrhosus. Next base: position 51,405,239 of record CM052543.1, on the reverse strand, counting down.
TTGTCCTTCTTTTGGTTGTGCAAAGAAGTAAAGTATATCTATCTATACTTCCACCTTGGTCCAAAACAAGCTTTGTAATAAGAAATGTCCACTTGCGTCAACTGTCTCCCAAATTACCCACACTTTCTAGGCCACAGTTTTTCATGTATAAAATGAGAATAATAATACTTGCCTCATCCAATTGTTTAGAGTATTAAATAAGTTGAGATGCAAATCTACTTATATCTATGTAAATATATTTATGTTTATGTAAATCTGTTTACATTTACAGATGTTTACATTCATAGCATGTATAAATTCCATACTTTTATCCACTTTTCAATCATTTGTCAACAAAACATGAAGTTGTAATATGCATAGAGCATTGGGGGTATTTTAGTTTTTGTTTTTTAATTATATTTTATTAATTATGGTATTACAATTGTCCTGATTTTTCTGCCATTGCCTCCCTCCACCCAGCACCCCCATTCCCTCAGCAATGCCCACGCCATTGTTCATGTCCATGGATCATATGTATAGGTTCTTTGGCTACTCCATTTTCTATACTGTACTTTACATCGCTAGGGCTATTCCGTAGCTACTTATTTGTACTTCTTAATTCCCTCACCTCTTCACCCATTCACCCACACACCCTCCCATCTGGCAACTATCAAAATGCTCTCTGCATCCATGATTCTGTCTCTGTTCTTCTTGTTGACTTAGTTTGTTTTTTAGATTCAATGGTTGATATATATGTATTTTTTGCCATTTCATTATTCATAGTTTTCATCTTCTTTTTCTTAAATAAGTCCCTTTAACATTTCATATAATAATGGGTTGGTGGTGATGAACTCCTTTAGTTTTTTCTTGTCTGGGAAGCTCTTTATCTGCCCTTTGATTCTAAATGACATCTTGGCTTAGGACCCTGTTTTTCATGACTCTGAATATTTCTTGCCAATCCCTTCTAGCCTGCAAAGTTTCTTTTAAGAAATCAGCTGACAGTCTTATGGGACTCCCCTGTAAGTAATTAATATCTTTTCTCTTGAAGCTTTTAATTCTTTCTTTATTGCTAACCTTTGGCATTTTAATTATGATGTGTCTTGGAGAGGACTTCTTTTCATCCATCTTGTTTGGGACTCTCTGTGCTTCCTGGACTTGCATGTCTCTTTCATTCAGAATTAGGGAAGTTTTCTTTCATTATTTTTTTAAATAGATTTCCAATTTCTTGCTCTTTCTCTTCTCCTTCTGACACCCCTATGATGCAAATGTTGGACCTCTTAAAGCTGTCCCAGAGGCTACTTACACTATCCTCATTTTTTTTGTATTCTTTTTTCTCCTTGTTATTCTGTTTGGTTGTGGGGGTTTTTTTGTTGTTGTTGTTTTTTGCTTTCTTATGGTTCCAAGTCATTGATTTGATTCTCAGCTTCATTCACTCTACTGTTGTTTCCTTGTAAATTGTTCTTTATTTTAATTAGTGTGCCCTTCATTTCTGACTGGATTTTTTTATGCTGCTGAGGTCCTCATTAGGTTCCTGGAGCATCCTTAAAAGTAGTGTTTTGAGCTCTGAGTCTGACAGATTGCTTATCTCCATTTTGTTTACCTCTGTTTCTGGAGTTTTAATCTGTTCTTTCATTTGAGCCATGTTTTTTTGTCTCCTCATTTTGGCAGCCTCCCTGTGTTTATTTCTATGTATTAGGTAGAGCTGCTTTAACTCCAAGTGTTGGAAGTGTGGCCTAATATAGTAGGTGTCCTGTAGGGTCCAGCGGCACATCCTCCCCATCACCCAATATGGGTACTCAAGGTGTACCCTTTGTGTGGGCTGAATACATACTCCTCTTATAATTGAACCTTGGTTGTTGTTGGCAGATCAATGGGAGGTATTTACCCAGGCTAGTCAGCTACAAGGATTGGCTGTGACCACCGACCACCAACAGTGGAGGATCAGCTGTGCAGGGGCAGGGTGGTGGTGTTCCAAAGTTGTCTGTAGCTGTCCACAGGGTGCACTGGTCCTGGGGTTTCCTAGATGGTGGAGGCCAAGGTCAGGCACCACCTGTGTTTCTCCCAGGACCACACTGCCTGAGTTATAAAGCAGTCTGAGATGACTGCTACTTATACTGGGCTTGGAGATTCCCGTGTGAAGCCAAGCTATGAATCTAGGCTTGCTGCTGCTAGTGCTTGGCCTGGGGCTCACTGAGGCCAGGTGTTGCTTGTTTGATAAGATTTAGGAAGTTGTGAAGCATGAGCCAAGACCAGCCCTTCATACGTGAAAGCGGCTGGTATGGGCCATAAGTTGGGAAGGGTGCGGTCTCGGTGATCTCCAAGATGGGTCAAACAGTATTAGCCGGGTTGATGGAGTCTCAGATATGGTACCAGTTTGCTGGCTCTGTGGGGGGAAGATTTAGAAAAGGGACAATGCCTCTGCTCACCTTGATGCCAGACAGTTCAATTTCTCCCACTATGCCACTGGTGCCCTTCAAGCTGCTACCCTCAGAGGGAGTGAGTCTAAGTAGGTGAGTCCATCTGAGGGTATTTTAAGAGGAACTGGTTGGAGCTCCAGCTGTTTCTTCCACAACTCAATCCCCACTGGCTTTTGCAGCCAGAAGTTGTGGAGGATTTATCTTCCTGGCACTGGAACCCTGGGCTGTTAGGCCTGGTGTGGGTTGGGACTCCTAACTCCCAAAATATCCATCCTGAATTTTTATCCAACACAAGTGGGTGTGGGACCAACCTATTCAATGTCTGTGCCCCTCCTACCTGTCTGGGTGGATGTGGTTTCTTTAATTCTGTAGTTGTCAGACTTCCATTCAACTCGATTTCTGACAGTTCTGAGTGATGGTTGTCCTATATTTTAGGTGTAATTTTTATGTGGTTGTGCAAAGAAGAGAGCCATGTCTGCCTATGCCACCATCTTGGCCAGGAGACACTGAGAGCATTTTTTTAATAGGGGGGACTTTGCTCTTATTTTCTTCTAGATGCAGCTCCTTTGCAGCAGGGTATATACTCTCTTGCTCGAAGGCATTTCCCATGTAGGTATGAAATCCTCACATTGAAAGGTCATGCTGTGCCTGAGGCTACACATGTTCCACAGAGTATACTTCACAGAATTGGGAAGGGGTGGACAAAAAGCTGGCTACAGGCCCATTCTCAATACACTTCCAGTGTTCCTCCCTCCCTCTCCAGTGGCAAGATGTGCAAGTGCCATTGTATGATCTCCACTTCTCCTCACAATCCTTTGGCCAGAAATTGTCAGATGGTCCCATTCTAGCTGCAAGGGAACCAGGACAATATGAAGAAATAGAGGGACTATTGGGTCAGCTAGTAACTATTTCTACCACACTGGTCTAGGAGAATTTAAGGATTTCTGGGCCAGCAGTTCATTGCTGATTCTGTCATGACCTTATAAAGTTGTTTTTTAGGACTGAATTCCATGTTGTGATTCCAGTTCCACATGCTAGTACCCCAGTGGTCATGTCCCTGCCTTGGTACTGTACCTCAGGTCTCATGAACTCAAATCCTGCCACTGAAAGGCAATTCATGAATCTGGGTCTCTGCTATCTGCTGCTTACCTAATATGCTTACTACATCTCTATGTACCTGATGTCAAATGTCCTGCCCTACACATACCACCTGTCTGTCTGGGCCTCTGCCTTCTGCTGGACTGGTTAGCCAGACTTTCTGGCTGCCTGTTGCCAGAACCTTCCCTCTGTTGCCTGTTGCTCTCTTGCTGTGGCTGTTCTCTACAATCTGAACCACTCTTGTCTGACCCTCCACCATTATCCAAGACCTGGTTCTGATAAGGAAAACCATAAAGAAAAAGGAAGGAAGGTACCATAGAAGAAAGAAGAAGAGAAAAGTGATATAATGAATGAACATTACACTTGGAATGAGGTTCAAAACTAATCTCTGCCACTTCCTACCTACATGACCTCAGCCAAGTCACTGAACTTTTTTAAAACTTCAGTTTCCCTCATCTGTAACTGAAAGAGGAAGACCAGATGATTGTTAAGGTCCCTTCCAGTCCTGTCATCCTATGGTTTTACATGTAGGTAGGAAACCTTCTAAAAGTTTCTTAGACTTTTGAGAGTAATGAATGAGGAAGCTGAAGCATAAGCACTGACTGGGAGGTATTATGGGCTGCATTTTGAGAACTACTTAGGAGTATACAGTCGTTCTGGTTAAACATTTTCCTGGGCTTTACTATGTAAAGCCCAAAACCTGGACCTTCAAAATGGAGAAAGGAGAATTGGCTTTAAATATATTTAATCTGGCTATGATGAAAGTATTAAAATTGCACAAGTAGGAAATTTATAGGTCACTTTACAGTCTGCTCATTTTTGCACTAGTTAGAAGAGACTGAAATTCAGTATGTTCTCAAATTAGCTAAAGAAACCCCTTGTCAAAGACCCCTGAGTCCATCTGGTTATCATTATTAAAGCATTATGGCTGTGTGTGCTTTTCATAGGAAAAAAGTGAATAATCCCTTCAAATATGTAATTTTATAGGTTTTGAAATATGAAGACAACTGGTCAAGGAGCTATCAAAGCAGTCTGAGGTACAGTGTGAGTTGTTGGGGGAAATACGAGAGAATTTTCAATAACTGAAGGTTCACCTGATCCTGATGCCAAGGCCTAGGATTGTTAGAATACTTCTGGAAACTCCTAAAGACTGCTGTTCATTGCAAGGAGGCATCTGAACCCAAAAGATAAATTCTGAACCACCTGGACCGCATTAGACTGTCTGGAGCCGAGGTGTAGAGAGGCCCACCCAGACGTGCCCTCCAACACAACTGCCCCCCCACAGCACAGCACCGCTGAGCGCTTCTGTTCCTCCAGCTGAGCCGTTTTGTTTCCAGAGCACTGTGCCTTGTGGCAGCCTTGCCTCTTAACACATCAGCCCTAAGGAAAAAACATTTTTCCTTAAGCAAGACACAGTAGAAAGAGTGAGGAAGTCAGATGAACCTTGAGCCAGATTCAAGCTTCCAGCGCTCCCACTCATGCAGTTTGTGACCCTAAGTCAGCACAGTGTCTGGTTCATAGGAGACCCTTAGTAAGTCCCTCTTGACCTAAACCATTGAACAGGTTTGATTTGATCATCAGTTTCCTTCTTATAAGATAGCATTTAAGAGTACAGGCTTTAAAGGCATAACAACTGCGATCAGATCCTGACTTTATAAATATTCAACCTCTCTATGCCTCAGTTTCTTCATTTCACAAATGGAGCCAAAAGTGCTTAAAATAGTGCCTGATACATAGTAAGCACTATATATTCAGTAATTATAATGAGAATATTCTGAAAATTTGTCATACATGATAAACACTCCAAAATATTATATATAATGTTTTGTTTGTTTTAATTATATTTTATTTACTTACTTTTTATATTTCCATACCCATTATAAGCCCATCAAAGTCTTCAACACCTTACAAAGGCCTCCATGAAAAAAAACAAAACTCCCTTCAGATGACCAAGTGCTTTTGTGAAAGAACCTCGTTTGATCCTGACCTCAGCCCCCAGCCCTGCAGAGTCCCACTTTCCTGGCTTGCCCTGGCTAATCCCCCAAGGAGGGTTGGCATTTGGCTGGAGAAACTTGCTACTGACTTGTCTCCCAGGCACATCAGGTCTTAAATGCTGAGGACACAGGTCTGTCATCAACATTGCCTGCTGCTTTCAAGGGCTACCTTGCAAAACATGAAAATTGATTCCACTGTTGCCATCCCTGATTTTGGTGGGGGATTGATTTCTCATTGGAGAAAATAATAACTTTGAAACTTGCTACTTGGATGAGAATGTAAATGTCTCTTCAATTGACTTGTGTTTTGTTAGTTGGTGAATACATGGGGATAGAGATGAAAGGGGGAAGGTCCTTAAGGAATGCAATCTCCCCACTAAATGTTATGAAATTGAAAAAACTTGAACCATTACACTCAGTGCCGGTAAGAATGCAGTAAGATGGCTACTTATGCACTACTAGTGGGGTTGTAAGTTGTTCCAGCCTTTTGGAAAGTGATTTGGCTGTATCCCTAAAGAAACTTAAAATTGTTCATACAGTAATCCCCACTTCTCTGAAGTCTCATTTTCTACAGTTTCAGTTATTTGCTGTCAACCACGATCCAAAAATATTATTAAGTGGGAAATTCCAGGCAAACAATTCATAAGTTTGAAATGGTGTGCCGTTCTAAGTAACATAATGAAATCTCATGCCATCCCACCAGAGATGTGAATCATCCCTTTGCCCAGGGTATGAACCTGGTTTGCTCCCTGCTCTTCAGTCACCTGGTTGCTATCTCAGTTGTCAGATGGACTGTGCTGGTAACACAGTACTTGTGTTCCAGTAACCCTTACTTTACTTAATAATGGCCTCACAGTGCAAAAGTAGTGATGCTGGCAATTTGGATACACCAAAGACAAGCTATAAAGTACTTCCTTTAACGTGGTATATATAGGGTTTGGTACTATCCTTGATTCCAGGCATTGACTGTGGTCTTGGAGCATATTCCTCACGGATAAGGGGGGACTTGTATAGTATACTCCATGAAGGCTGGGATATTTTTTTTGCTTATTACGATATTACCAGTTTAAAATATTTTCCAGTACCTAGTGTATGTTCATTAAATATTTATTGAATGAGTAAAAGATTCATCAGTCTCTTAAGTCAACTTATAGTAGTTCACTCTAAAAAAAAGAAATGCAAACAAAGTTTATGTGTGCTCATCATAGCATAATTTATAGTACTGAAACTTTGGAAACAATTATGCAAAATGGGAATTATTAATTAGGTAGAATGTTTTTCAATTTTTTTATGATATTTTAGGTTGAAGTTTTAGTATGCGGGAAAATGTTTATCATATAATTTTAAACAGGAAAAAGAGAAGAGAATGAAATTTACATATAGTGTAATCTCAACTTTGTTTAAACAAATTTTTATTTTTTTAACACAGGAAAAATATTAGAAGAAAATAGACCAAAATGATACAGTGGTTATCTCTGAGTGATGAGAATAGGTATGATTTTTATTTAATTTTTCAGACTTTTCAGAGGGTATAATAAGCACATACTACTTTTTATTGTTGTTGTTCTGAATCTTTTATTTATTACCAGCAAAGCATAATCTTACTTGACCACCTAACAAATTTCATTTTGTTTCTTTTTTTCCTTTAAGATCTTCAGCAACTTTTTTTTTTCCCTTCGGTTTTATTTTGTATCGGTTTCAGGGGCACCGCCCAGGAGCCAGACAGTCATCCATCCTACACAGTGTCCCCTCGCCATCGCCGGCACCCCAGCTGGTGCCACACATGGCCATCGCACTGCTCCACACCATGTTCCCTACATTGCACTTATGTCCCCATGACTGTTTTGTAGCTACCAATTTGTACTTCCCAATCTCTTCATCTCTTTCACCTTGTCCCCAAACACTCCTCCCCTTTGGTCCATAAACCTGTTTTAATTTTGTTTATTTTGTTCTTCAGATTCCACATATAAGTGAAATCATATTGTATTTGTCTTTCTCTGACTGACATACTTCACTGAGCGTAATATCCTCTAGGTCCATCCATGCTGTCACAAAGGGTAAGATTTCTTTCCATTGTGTAAATGTATCACAACTTTTTTATCCATTCATCTACTGATGGGCACTTGAGTTGCTTCCATATCTTGGCTATTGTAAATAATGCTACAATGAATGTAGGGGTACATATATTCTTTTAAACTTAGGAAAAAGGATATATGTTATAAAATCCCTATCGAACTTAGAATCAGAGGGAGACCAGGCTTGTGACCCAGCTTTGCAACCTGCTGGTTGTGTGTTTACATTCCAAAGATCTTGTGGGACTCACATGATATATGCAGAAGTGTGGTTTTTCAAAATATTAAGCATAAATCTGAACTATGCAATGGTAGCTGTTGTAGCAAGGTGTTGTGGCAGGGAGGCACTTTTTGAGAAAGATATCAGAGCACCATAAGATCCTTTCATAATGGATGTTAAAATTCCCAGCAGGTTGGGAGTGACCTTGTCAGTTCCTGGAGCGGGGGACCTGTGTGTGGTTTGTATAGTAGGTGCCTGGCATTTTGCAAGTGCTTGCTAACTTTTACTGCTTGAGTTGAGAACGGTTAAGGAATTGCTGACCTGCTGCGTTGATTTGTCAGAGTAACAGTGAACTGGAACACTGGAGTATAGAAGTGAGTCGTTTTCCTGGCAGTGAGCCTAACCTATCATCATTATCATCTCCACGCAGCTTCTTTGTTCCCTCTTCGTACACAATCACATTGAATCCTCCTAAAAACCTTGTGCAAAGGGGTCTATATTATGCATGGTTTATAGATGAGGAAGCTGGGGCCAAAGGAAGATTAAACAAATTGCCCAAGGTCACATACCTAAGTAACCATCGGAACCAGGGTTCAAATGCAGGGCTCTTTGGCTCCTACATTCTGTGCTCTCCCTTCTCAATGGTTCTCATTTCCGTGGGAGAATGTACTAGGCAGTACATTCTGCAATTCTTGCTGAATTTGATGGCTTCCTCAGATATTCCAGGCAGTACTGTTCTAACCTTTTCTGTTGTTGCTAGCAAGAAACAAAGAAAACTCTACATCTCCAAACCCAGATAGGAGTTGGGTAAAATGCTCCTTTGTTAGTGGTTTCAGTGGGAACCTTAAGTAAACGGCTTATCTCAGATGTGGAGACTGAGCAAGCTATATCCAGCAATTGTCTGAAAACCATGACTCCCCATTTTTTACCATGAGATTCCCTCTCTCTGCCCCATTAGGGCACAGGCCTCCCACTTCTTTCTCCGTGGATATAGTAATGAAGTAACCACAGCTGGGGCAGTGCTCCTTGACATCTCCAGCAGCCTTTGCCTCTTGAAGATGGATTCTGTTTTATATTGTTCTTTCAAGTGGTATAAGTGGTATATTCTCCCTCCCAACACTTAAGAAACCAGCTCTGAGCCCATGCTGATAGCTTGGCATTATAAGTTTTGTGAACCAATTGACTGGCCCCTTAGACAAAAGCAGCAGTCCACCGCTGGTAATAACCCAGTGCCGTTTTTGTCCAAGAGATTGAGTTCCCTGGACTCACATGCCTATTCATTGTCATGGCGCCTGGGGCTGTAATAATGGAGTAGGCCCGTGAATAAGCTGAGCTGGCCAGAGAAATTTTTAAAAAGGGAACATGGTCCCAGTTCCCAGCCTTCACTTATCCTGCCTAGGTGGGTTCAGGCAGGCTTGGGGCGGGAAAGATTTTGTTCACAGGAAGCATATTAGTCTATTCGGGTTACCATAAAACACACCGAAAACAGGGTGGCTTAAACAACAGAAACTTATTTCCTCACAGTTCTGAAGGCTAGATCAGGGTGTCAACAGATTTGGTTTTTTCCGAGGCTTACAGATGGCCATATTTCCCCTGTGTCTTCATCTAGTCTCTCTCTGCCTGTGTTGTCTGTGTCCTAACCTCCTCTTTTTAAGGACATCAGCCATAGTGGATTCAGACCCATGGTAATGACCTCCTTTTTAACTTAATCATCTCTTTGAAAGCCCTAGCTCCAAATGCAGTCATATTATGAGGTACTGGGGGTTAGGATTTCAACATGTGACTTTTGGGGGACACAATTCAATGCATAACAAAGGACATAGGGAGAATCAGAATAAAACAATCAGAACTGAACAATCACTTGCCACGGTACAAACCACGAGGGCTAATGTCAGCAGTTCTTCCTGTGCTGGGGTTGGGGATAATCACCCCAGGAAAGGAGAAGCATCACAGAGATGGTGAAGACCCCACACAGATGCCTAAGGAGTGCTGAGGACAGAAATGGGGGCTGGCCCCAGCCTCCCAGTCTTCAAATATCCAAAGCCTGTATATCTTCTACCTTCCCCACATAGCTCACTACACAAAGAGGCATCATGCCTTGCTTTTCCTCCCTCAGAAATGTACCTGGAAGCTATTCCTTCTTTTCCACCGTGTTGTGCCCTAAGAGACAGCATCTTTCTTCTTCACATGGATGGTGGTCACAGCCTATTACTGCCTCATAGTCTCCAGCCTCCACCCCTCCCCGGTCCTATACTCACCTGCCAGCAGGCTCTTTAATGTGAAGATTGGACAGTACCTGCCCACTTGATTACCTTCCCCAAGGCCTACAGAATAGGCCTAATGTGCCCCGTGAGCCCATGCTTCCAAACTTCAACAGCTCCCCAGTGCCTCCAGTGTAGTCTAATTAACTTGCAGGCCCATTCCAATGTGGTCAGCCTTCTCCCTCTCCCCTGACTGCCTAACATGCTCCTGCCTCTCAGCCCCTCCCTGATATGGTCTAGCACCCAAATCTCCACCTCTTCCCTCAGGTGCTCCCTTCCTATCCTGCTTGAAGAAATTTTCTGCCTCCAGGCTTGAAGAATTGTTCAAAGTCAAGGTCTAATTTAAATGTCACTTCTGTGAAGCCCTCCCTGCTGCTCTTCCTGACTCTCAGGGAGAAGTTTTCCCTCCCTATTCTGTAATCCTATAGCACTTGATACATTGCTGTGTCTGTGCTCAATATCTTGAATTGTTTCATTTTTTAAAACTTTGTCACTGGAATGTGAGCTCTTTAACAGGAGAACTTTCTGTTATCCACTTCTGCATCTCCACTGCTTCACACAGCCCCACATGAAGTAGGTGTTCAGTAGACAGGTGCTAGGTGAGTGAACAGATGAAGCTGTGGGAGTCTCTCCATGTTCTTCCTGGTGGCCCATGCTATGGGATTGTCAGCTTGTTTGATAATGTAATTTTCAAGCTTAAGTGAGGAACTCTTCCTTGTTAGTGTCCATGACCAACCCATGCACAGCAGCACATCCATCCTCTGTGGGCTGAGTCACCATTTGGGACAGTCAGCCGAAGTGCTATGAAGTGCAGTGTAAATTATGTTAAAATTAGACATGAGAAAATAGACCTGGAGATAGAGGCCAAAAACACCACTTGCCTCCCAAGTCCCCACACCCCATCTTGTGTGATAGGGGACAGCGCACATGTAAGGACAGCCAGGACACGGGCAGGCCGGGCACAGCAGCTCCACCGTCCGAACTCCGGCCCAAGTCAACACACCGTGGGTACTTGGGAAGTGAATTTCCTAATTCATGTTGCTCCTCCTGCAACCTCCCAAGAATAAGATGGAGATGTTCTAAGAGTGATCAAAGCAGAAAAGATAGAAGTACTTGCCCATCACAGAACACAGAAAAGCTGGAAGAGACCTAAAGGGGAAAAACTCTAGCCAAACATTTTTCAAACAGTTCTCTTAGCCACAAAGCTTTTTATTCAAACAATCTCAAGGAAGCCTATTGTGTAAGATAGATGAATATCATAAAAGCTGGGTTAAACTGTAGTGGAGCAAGCAAGATAGGCTCTATATTCCCATAACACTCCCCACTTGACACCTGTGTGGAATGAACCTCAGAGAGTCCAGTAGAGTCTCTAAAATCCAGATTGGCATTTCTAATGTAGTTGTCCAACCTCAGAGACCAAGATTCATTCATTCACTTGTTCATTCATTCATAGTTTATCTCTGTCTCCTTCTCTCTCTCCCTTTCTCCAAACATTTATTACACTTCTACTACAAGCCAAACACTAAGGTAAAAGTAAGTAAGATCCAGTACCTGCCATAAGGAAACCTTATTGTCTAAATGGGGGGAGAAACATAAACAAACATTTGCCGTAAAGAGGACAAATATTTTTAGAGCAGGTGACAGTGAGGTAACGAGAAAGGAGAAGGTAAATGATTTTCCAGTCCCTGACCAAAATAAAGTTGCTTCAATGCCCAAGCCAGTGATATTTATGCCCTATCCCACTGCTGCTAGCTGCTGCTACAGGAATAAAGGGGAAGCTTTGCTGCTAGGTGCCCCCAGCCATGCCTCCCAGCTCAGCGTTATCCCCAGCAGAGCTGAGGGCACAGAGCAGGGAGGCCCTGGGAGGTGAGGGACGGCAGGGGAGGAATCTCTCTGCAGCGCTCAGGACCTGCAGCTGCTGCCCCACAATGAGCAGGGCCAGCCCCGCAGCCTGAGTCTTTTGTCCTAGACCACTGGGGAAAGCCTTTGTGCCCGGAGATCTTTAAATAACGTTGTCACTCATGAGCAAACCCAAGCTTTCTTTCACCAGAAATGAATTGAGCCCGTTAGTGGAGGAAGAGCCCTCTCCCACCCTTCGTGTTTTCATAGATGGAGGGCCTGTGGGGAGGGCCAGGTCCCTGCACCCAGCAGCCACATTCCCAGCCCTCATTTGAGGCTGCCATTTTTGCCTCCACACAGACAGACTTCTGGGACAATGCCTCACCCTGCAGCTTGGTGTGTTTTGCACTTTCTGCATTACTGAACTAAAGGTTTTGAGGTTGAGATATTGTGACTTGATGTGGTTGTTCTCTACTGGGTCTCCTTTGACTTAGGAGCCTGGAGAGGACATGAACTTGTTCCCTCCATGGTTTCCTCAGTGCCCTATTTGTGTTTGTGTACAGCCCAGAGAGCCCTGACAATTTCTGAAATAAGTAATTAGTATATACTAGCAAACAGTCCTTGTTATATTACTTTGAAAGAAGTTCGGAAAGGCAGGGAACTCATTAATGTGTATTAAGGGTGCATTCTGAACCATGCACCAGGCTTGGTGCCTGGCTCCAGATTACTATGCTGGCAATTATTGTGAGATGATTTGTGTAATTCTCCTTCTGCTTTGCAGGCTCCAGGAAGGCAAGGACTGTGCCTCTTTTGTGCACTGCCATAGTCCAACTCTTAGCCCAGTGCCTGGCATGCAGTAGCGCACACAATAAAAATGCTGCATGGATACACGAATGATCTTATGTGATCTTCTGTTGGCCTTGTGGAATTGGTAGTTAACCCATTTTACAGATTCATAAATTGAGCTTCTGAGAAGTTGAGTAACTTGCCTAAGGTTACACAGCCTGTCATTAACTGAGACATTATTAACCAGGGCTTTCCATCTGAATGATTTTTTACACTTGAATTTGAAGGCACTCCTTTTTCTAAAAAAATAATAATAAAACAGAAAGGAGAAGGAATCTTTTCCCAATGCTGTAGGAACAACTCTTGTTCTGCCTTCTTTCTAGGTGAGAGACAGGTTCCTCTCTCATAATTACAATTTTATGTCTTGTGATGCTTGCTAACACAAATGGTGAATAGTGGCCTTTTCCACTGTCTTTTTTGGGGGTATGATTCTGGTTACAAGAATAAAAACATTTGGGGGAAAGGAAGAAGGTGTAGACTGGAGTAGTCATGGGGGGCTTTATTACAGGGCTAAGATTTGAGTTAGGCCTTGGGGATGGGTAGCATTTCCCCAGAGGGTTGAGGCAGAACTCTGCAGGGACAGTGTGAGCCACAGCATGGAGAGGGCAGTGTGGGCAGAGACCCACTTTTCTAGAACAGAGACTATCAGGGACCATGCCTTGGCCCCACTTAAAAGCCTACTGGGGCTCCCTAAGCCACAAGGCCCCTCATCTGGTCCCTGAAGCCCTCCGTGACCAGGGTCCACCTGCCGCATGCCTGTCCAAGCCTCTGGCCTCTCACCCACCACTGCTCTGCCCAGCAGCCCCACTGAAGCTTCACTGGCCCTTGGTGGCATGTTCCCAGGGCCTCTGCCTCTCTGTGCTACAGATCCTTCTAGCTGGCAGCCTTTGCCCATCAGCAGAAATTCTACTTAATGTCAGCTTAGACACGACCTCCTTTGCAAAACCTGCCCCTCCACCTCTTTTGTAACCCCAAGCAATTAGCCCGTTTCTTCACACTCACAACTTCTCCTTCACTTACGTCTGTTTCTCCATCAAATTTTCATGTATGTTCACCCTTGCCCCCGACCCAGCCATCCATTTTCACCCATATCCCACTTGGATTTCAGGAACAATGACCTTCCCGTATATTTTCAGTCTCTGCTAGGACAGTCTCTCCAGCTCCATCTACTAACTAAATCTTACCTCACCATAAGTTGACTGCTTCCTCCAAATCTCTTATGTTTCTGTTTACACTTCTGAGCCCTCCAAGTCAGGACATAGGTAGGTATTCTTTTATTCTGCATGGCCACTTTTAGAACTCTCCTACCCTCTATTTTTAAATAAACTTCACGGCAACAAAATCTGCTTCTCTGCTCCTTTTCTAAGAGTTGTGCTATTTAGAGACACTGACCTTTTCTCCTTTTCATCACTGTCATTTAGCACCTTTCATTCACTGAGGACTTTGGCACCAGCTTACAGACATTCTCCGCCCCAGTCCCGCCATCATCTTGGAAGACTTCAGCATCAATAAGCCTGGCTCTCCCAACATCCCAGCCTCTCCCAACTGGAATACTTTTCCTCTGCATTCCCCCTCAGCTACTCCCGGGGTCACACCCTGGGCCCTGGCTTTGTGTGAAATTCCTTTCTGTGACTCATAGAAATCATAGAATCATAGAAATCAGTGATTCTAACACACTTTGACCAGGCACACTGCTTGGTCAGCTATGTCCACCCATTCACCTACCCCAGTCCAGTTTGGATTCCACAGTCCATCATTTCTACTCTTCCTTTCAGTAACCTCAACTTTTTGCTCCTGTGTCTTTTTATTGCACTCCTTTGAGAACATTAACCCTGAATAAACCCAGTGTTGGCTCTCTCCATGGCTGTGGCAGGCTGCCAAGCCACGTGGAAGAAAACATGCATGCAAGAGAAAAAAGTTTATAATCATTTATGATCACCAACTTCACCTGAAGCCCATATCAATGCCCAGAAACCTGCTGTGTTTCTGTGACCACCTTGCTCTCACACTCCCCACAACCTCCCTTTCAAACTTCTCTGCCCTGAACCTCTGACCCTCACTCCCAGCAGATAACTTCCCCATGGAGCCTGTGAACACACAGCACCTCCACATGTTCGCTGCTCCTTCCCTCCTGTGACAGCTGTGGAGGGCGAGGATGCCTCCGCCATCTGAGCCCATCCCCCACCCCGAACCCCACCCTGGCCTCTGGCTCCCTTCTCTCCCTTCCTGAGGAATCAATCATCTATTAGCATCTAAACATGCTCAAGTCTCTCCACCTTAAACCACTCCCCTTTTGTAGCCAAACTTCTTGGGAGAGTTGTATGCATTTGCTGTTAATATTGTCCAACCTCTTGCTCTCTCTTCAAACCACTCTGGTCTAACTGTAGCAGACATTCCCAGGCTGGCAGGGACCCTCCACTTGCTGAACCCAGTGGACAGTTTTCAGGCCTCAGATTGCTTGACCTTTCAGAGAAATTCAGCAGTGTTGATGACTCCTTCCTCCCTGAAACATCACATTCTTCGGGCATCTTGTAACAGCCCATCTTCTGGTTCTGCTTCCCTTTCTCAGCTGCCCCTTCTCATTCTCCACTGTCTTGTCCTCCTTTATCTAGCCTTTAAATGCTGGAGTTTCCCAAAGCTCAGACCTGAACTCTTTCCCCACTCTAAACTTTCTCCGTAGAGCTTCAGCTATCACATTTTTGCTAACAATTTTCAAATTCATTCTCTAGCCCCCTCCCTAAGACCCAGACTTACAGATATTCAACTGCCTACTGACATCGCCAGAGGGATGTCTCAAAGGCAATCAGACTCAATGTGTATAAAGCACAGTTTGAGATGCAGTCCTCATTCCATCCCCTCCCCACAAAAATTCTGGTCCTCCTTGTCTAGTGTCCCATCTCAGTGATGCTACCAGTCAACCATTTAGTTATGACAGTGATCCTTGACCCCCCTCTCTCATTAAGTCCCCAGATCTCGTCTGTTGCCAGGTCCTGTGCATCTTATCTCCTGCATATACCTCTTATCCTTCTACTTATCTCCACCTTCCCTCTACCATCCTAGCCCAAGCTGCCAGTAGGTTTTGAGTACAAAATAAAGTACGTATTGCAGGAAACTCCTAATGTATCAGCACACTCTTACTACCCTTCAAAAATTCCTCTCACTGTAGTCAAACTAAACTCTTGGGGAAAAGGAAAAACACAACCAAGTGAATTACATCCCTACTGTCTAAAACCTTTCAGGGGGTTCCCATTGCCCTGAGGCTGAAAACCTAAGTCCTTACAAAGTCACCCACGTGCAGCCTAGTCTTGGTCCTGCCTATGCTCCTTTCCCTTCCCGAACCTTAAACGTGCTATTTCTTCTCCACCTAATGTTTCTCAGCTCAACTCCACCCTGGCACTTGGCCTAATTAACTCTATTTATCTTTTCTATCTTATCTTGAATGTCACTTCCTTGAGGAAGGCTCTCCTAACCACCTCCTCCTTAAGAAATTACATCAGGACTGCTGGTTCCTTGCACAGTCTCATAGCATCCTCTGCTTTGTAGCACTTCTTATCATAAAATAATTATGTGGGTGATTATTTAATAATTGTCTTTCCTACTGGAATGTGAACTTTTTTTCACAGCTGTATCCCCACTTCCTAGCACATTGCCTTGCACAAAGGTAAGCACTCAACAAATTTTTGTCAAGTGAGTAACATTACCTTGTTTTATAACTTTTAAGGAAAATAATTTTGTCTTGTAGAATCTGTGTTCATCTCTTCAATTGGAATGTGAGAGCTAGGCTTTCTCATCTCTCTTTCATTTGCGCCTAGAATTGTGCATTCACACAATATTGCTAGTTGAATGAATGAATGAATGAATGAATGAATGATTAGACTGAGAAAGTAGGGTGATGCCAGTGGTAGACATCTCAAAAGAGACAGCAGTGAGAAAAACATTCTTAGATCCTTATTTCAAGCCTTGGGTTAACTGGTTTACATTAACTTTCAGCCACAAAAATGTTTCAGAAATTTGTTCCCTATAAAAAGCTAGTCTCTGATCTTGACTTCTAATCAAGGTTTAACTGCCCCTAAAGCCCAACTACTTAACTTGAAGCTTCTATTCTCCCCCCTTTCCCCTTACTACCAAAAATAACAGAGGAATCTCTTTGCTTCCCTCTCAGTGGAGACTACTCAGCTTCTGTCTTCTCCATAGGCGTGGCAGCTGACTTTCTCTGTCATACACTTACCCAGTGCCAGGATTCTCGTCAAGGGTTTCCACCAGGGACAGCGAGAGATCTCTCGCTGATGATGATTAGTACCATTGCTGTGCTTTGGCAGGATGAACTCTTCATATTTTGGGGTGGTAACATGAATAAATAATTATATTCAATATAATATATAATATAATAAATAATATATAATTATAATTTATATATAATTTATATATAAATAATATAATTATATTATATATAATATAATATATAAATTACATTAAATAGCAGTATTTTTCTTTCATATCAGTGCTGCTCATTGAAAGAGATATTTCTTACTCTGATTGGTGTGGATCAGTGGGCTGGGCATCCTCTTGCAGACCAAAAGGTCACCGGTTCCATTCCCAATTAGGGCACATGCCTGAGTGGTGGGCCAGTCCCCGGCTGAGGGTGAGGGAGAGGCAACGTGCGAGAGGCAACTGATCAATGTTTCTTCAGACATTGATGTTTCTCTCCCTCACTTTCTCCCTTCCTTCCCCTCTCTCTAAAAATAAATAAATGAATAAAATCTTTTTTAATGGTTTAACTTTTTATTTTTTTAATATATTTTGTTGATTATGCTATTAGTTTTCCCATTTTCCCCCCTTCACTCCCCTCCACCCTGCACACCCTCTCCCACCCACATTCCCCCCCTTTAGTTCATGTCCATGTGTCATAAGTTCTTTAGCTTCTACATTTCCCCTACTATTCTTGTCCTCCCCCTGTCTATTTTCTACCTACCATCCATGCTACTTATTCTTCGTACCTTTCCCCCCTCTCT
>CM052543.1:51251825-51387001 GCA_028533065.1 Trachops cirrhosus | reverse complement strand
TCTTTTCTGTTTGGTTGTTTCTTTCTTCCTTCTGGTCCACTCTATTGATTTGAGTCCCACTTTCCTTCCCATCACTATTGGTTCCCTGTGCATTTTTCTTCATTTCACTTATTGTAGCCTTCATTTTTTCATCTAATTTGCAACCAAATTCAACCAATTCTGTGAATACCCTGATCACCAGTGCTTTGAACTGTGCCTTTGATAGGTTGGCTATCTCTTGGTCACTTAAAAACATTGGCTATGGGGCTTTGATTTGTACTTCGGTTTGAGCCATTTTTTTTTTCTTTTTTGGGTCTAGTCACACCTGTTACATATAAGGGGTGGAGCCTTAGGTGTTCTCCAGGGCAGGGCAACGCAGTTGCTGGGTTGTGATGCTGTATGTGGGGGACGAGTCCAAGAGGAAACAATGGTGCTTGCTCCTCTCTCCGTTGGATTTCAGTCCCTTCTGCCGCTTCCCCCAAGCAAACTGGGCCCTTCTGGTGCTAATTCCTGTGTGGCTGGGCTTGTGTACATTCTAGGACGCTGTGGGTCTCTCCAACACACTCTCCTGTGAGGCTGGGAATCTCTCCCTGTGCCTGAACCCCCACAGGTGTTTTCAATCAGTGTCCCGAGGTTCTATTTTCCGGTGCTGGGACCCTGGGTTGCTCAGTCCTTCTCACTGCCCAATTTCACCTGGTTTATCTGCACTCGAATGTGAGCCAGATAGCCAGGTGCTTTGCGCGCAGTCCCTCGCTTCACAGTCGCTGCCTTGGTGGATCTACCAGCTGCCTGTGTGCTCGGGATGCCTTCTGCATCCGGGATGCATTACACATTGCTTTTTTTGCTGCGACCCCTCTCCGCCCAGCTGCTGGCTCCACCCCTCCTACCAGTCTGGATGAATGCGTATATTTTAACTCCTTGGTTGTCCGACTTCCATACAGTTCAATTTTCTGTCAGTTCTGGTTGTTATCTTGTTTCTAAATTGTTGCTGACGTTATTTTGGTTGTGCAAGGAGGCACAGTGTGTCTACCTATACCTCCATCTTGGCCTGAAGTTGAATAAAATATTTTAAAAAAAGAAATATGCCTTTACTAATAATTCAATATCCACCCATCCCCCTCTTTAGGAAATTCTGCTAATTAAATTTCTATTGAGACATTTCCCAAAGATAAGTTACTCATCTTCACTCATGAATTTGTGTATTGTGGGTTAGAGTTTCAGCAAAACTTTCATCTCTCCCATGATGCAGTTTCTCCTAATCACCAGGAGTGCCGCCGAAAAGCTCTGGCTCTGCTGTGACCGACATTTACAGGTAGAGGCCTAGAACTTGAATTTTAAGCCAGAGACCCAGGTGCTCCTGATGTGCACTGGACTTTGAGAATCAGGGTACTTAACTGTAAGTTTAAGTCCATGACCTTTTCATCCTTCGGTGCACTAGACAAATTAGCAGGCAGGTACAGAAGGGCGTTCTCAGCAGAGGAACCAGCACATGCGCTTTCAGAGGCTCAAAAACACCTGCTTCTGCTGGGAATGGGAAGGAGTTTGCTATGCTGAAGGCTCCCTGGGGAGGTTGGCAGGAGATGAAGCCAAAAATGACGCACAGCCTATGAAAACCCTTGCAGGCTTTGATGATGTTTTACGTTAGGAAATGAAATGGCCAAATTTGGTTTTTGGAAAATGTCAGTCTCCCTGAACTTCTAAAAGGTGTGTTCCAGGAGCAAGACAATGAGAGGGTGGGGAGGGAGTGGTTAAGACTAGTGTCCAGCTATCGCAGAACCTTTAGTTTATTAGCAGACCAGGGATGACGTGGTATTGAAGAGAACAGAACAATGTGGATAAAGAAAATGGATAACGGGAAGCAATTAGAATTATTCAGCAGTTAAAAAATCAACTGGACTTAGCAATAACTACATGTTTCAGTTGAGTTGTGAGGAATCCAGGACCTTATTAAGTTTCTACTGGGCTAAAGCATGGCACCATTGTTGAGTAGAGAATGTAGGAGGGAGGTTTGGCAGGGAGATGAGTTTGGTTTGGGGCACGTGATGTTTTGACAGGCCTATATGACATGTAGGTGGGGGAGGCCCAGGGAGCAGATAGACATATGCATCTGGAATTAAAATGATTCTGGGGACATACAAAACATTGCTCTTGCTTGCCGCCAACTCATCACCCCAACTGCTTTATTGAATATAACAACAACCAACGTTTAGCTAGTGAGTCCTTACTAAGCACCAGAAACCTGTTGCACATAACACACATTATGAAGTTGGTACTGTTGTCATCCCATTTTACAGAGGAGGAACCTGAAACTGAGAAGTTGGGTGATGCACCCAGAGTCAGAGCAGGGATCCAAGCTGGTAGTCTGACCCCATCACTCATAATCATTATCCTATGCTACAAGTGTTTCTCAAAACATTTGAACCACAACCTGCAGTTAAAATTACACTTTACATCACAAGACACTACACCTAGATACACATTACACATGGACACACACTCATACAAGCAATTGAGCAACAGTTTAGCAAAACGGTACTTACCCTTACTAATGTGATACAGACTGATATTTTTTACTCAAGTCTGTCTTATTTTTTTAAATGTTGGTCTCTCCCCATTAAATTGATGTCACAGCCAGACTTTAACTGGGTTTGACAAACACTGCTGTGTTTTATTCTCCTGGTGAGACTATTTCATTTCTATTCCCAGCCCTTGTCATCTCCCCAGCTTTGGGGAGAGAACACTGGATGTTGCTGCATGCTTCTCCCTTTTCCTTCTAGAGAAGATATTAAAGGTTAAAGGCTGGGGTAGAGTAAGATAAAGCCAGCCAGGAAACACTCCCTTCAGTAAACTGATCATATCTTATCTTTAATGTGGCTGACAGAGATGGCTGGGGAGTGTTCAAAATCACAACAAAGAAAGCAATGCAAAACAGTGTGTGCAAAATAGCAGTTCCAAGTGTGGACTTCAGCAGCATGCAGACCTGGGTTCATGCTTGGGCTCTACAACTTGTTAACGATATAATCATGGACTGATATTCAACTTCAGATGGATGTTGTGGAAGGATAAAATTAAAATAGTGCATTGGTTCATTTGCAACTACCAAAAGTCTGCTCCTTAGTAGGCACTGAAGATATAGTATTAATATCTTTATTAATTAAAGTAAGTTATAAAATATAGACTAATCTCCAAATTGACTGTTCAACTGTAAAAGTTTTCAGACTATTCAATAATGACCCAATCAATTAGCCAATGGTATATTTAGTTAATCAACTTTAATTGAGAGCAAGCTGTTAGTAGGTC
Organism: Trachops cirrhosus; assembly: GCA_028533065.1. Taxonomy (NCBI): domain Eukaryota; kingdom Metazoa; phylum Chordata; class Mammalia; order Chiroptera; family Phyllostomidae; genus Trachops; species Trachops cirrhosus. Next base: position 51,383,722 of record CM052543.1, on the reverse strand, counting down.
ATTTAAAGGAGACTTTAAATATTGACTTTGTCAAAGGATATAGGCTTATAAGAGCCTAGTAGCTGAATGTCACTAAATACAGCCTTAGGCACAGAGTCATTTATTTTGAGACGTGTGGAGGAGAGGTCACCGTGCAGGTCTCTGTGAATGTCAACATCACTTCCTTCAGGGGAGACACAATTAGAATCAGAACAGCCAAGCCACATGTGCAGGAATTCCAGTGACCTTTCAGAAAATCATCAACAGAAAAGAGCTATTTGATTAAGTACATCTAGTTCTGACATGTATAGACCACAGAGCTAATCATGTTTATGAAATGAGAAAATTTTAGGAGACACCCAAATTCATTAAGTGCCAGAATTAGATTTTATCTCAGGAAGAAATAAAGAAACAATTTCATGTTGATTATATAAACTAAGCACTTGTAAAGAGAGAAACTCACATGGTTTGAGGTTCTACACTTTCCTTTCTTTTTTAATATGCTGGCAAATCAAATTTAAAAATGGAAATACCATTCAAAAGCATTCCTAGTACTTGAACTTTCAGTCCAGTCCCCTTTGAGTTTCTCTCATTAGTTTTAGATTTGCATTAGGTCTTCATTGACAGTTAAAATTTGAGGGGCACTTATCTCCAAAGTCCAAGTAAATGCTGTCCCAACCGTGAGTACCAAGGAAGAGGAATAGAATGGATTGAGGATAGACGTTGGAGAAGGAAGAATAAACGGAATGAGAAATTCTAAGGACGCTCTAGGCAGCTGTGTGTCTCAGGAATATGAGGTCCAAGAATCCTGTGTTCTCCACTGTACCTCCATCCAGTAAGGACCTGGCCCAGCTGTGCTCCCTAAGTGCCTCAGATGTGCCAGCCATTACCTGGGGGTTTCAGTTCTCATGGCAACCTTTTGGAATGGGTATTACTATCTTCATGCCATGGATGAGGAAACCTAGGATCTCTAAGTTAAGGAAGTTGTCCAAGACCACACAACTGATGAGGGCAGAGCCATAGTTTGAATCCGGGGCCAGCAACTTCAAAACCTGATCTCCCTCCTCTGTGGCTTCTCATGGGGCAACTCTGCACCGCATACCTGAACTCCAGCAAAAACACCACTGGTGTTATTTTGCTGAGCACCCCAGCCTGGCAGGCACTAAACTAACAAGCATAATTCCAAAATATAAAGGGATAGAAAGGACATTGGTTTAAATGAGAACATCACTGGACCGATACTTCATGGAGGCAGGGGCCATGTGTATTTGGTCTCTCAGTGTATGTCCAGTGGTTAGTACACGGCTGGTTCTCAAAACATATTCATTAAATGAGTGATTATGTAATAAACTAATGAACCAACAATTTGAAATGGAATTCCAGGTTCGAGTCTCATTTCTGCATCTTGCTAGGGCCTTGATTTTACACAGATTATTAAACTCTCTTAGCCTGAGCATTACTGTCTACAGAACAGGCATGACACTTTCACAGCCCCTTCATAGGGCAGTGATTCCTAAACTTTGCTGTATCTTGTAATCAATTGTGGACCTTTAAAAGCTCATCCAGGCTTCCATCCCCAGATGACTGGCATTCATCTATTCACTCCCTATGTGGTTCTAACAACTAGCAAAGTTTGGGAACCAGTGTCATAAGGGTATTCTTTTTGTTTGGAGGGAACTGTCAAAAAAAATAAAAACAAAAACAAAAGGAATAAAACTGCTTTGTAAAACCTTAAAAAAAGCAGTGAAGTATAAATGGTTGTCATAAAATAAGTCCAAAGAGACTCTGAACCTAGAACTTCTGTTTCCTGATGTCACAACAGAGGAGGAGATTGGTTATTCTATTCTCCCACGTGCATATTGGTCATTCTGTCTCCAGGTCAAAATGACCTCCTTCCTGGTTCACCTGGTCAGGTGGCAGAGCTGAGGTCAAGGCCCAGGAGAAGGAGGATTTGGTTAACATCAGGGCTGGGACAGATTAACAGTGATCTCCTGGACAGTTGCCCTGTGGAATGAACTTGTCCTTAGTTAGTCTCACATCCAGGTCTGGCACCCCCACCCACTGATCTGCACGCACCAGGCATGCATGTACAATTCCTATTCAGAGACCTTCCCAAACGTGTCTGTTTGTTTTATTCCTCATGGTCACAGTTCACTTTTTGACCCAGTCCTCCCAGGCTGAGCCCATCAAAGAGCTGTTGTGTTGTTGGAGGAAGGAAGAGGTACTCCCTTGTCCTCAGCAGCTTCCCTGCCCATCACCTTCCTCCGTCATTACCCTATTGAGGTTCAGCTGAATAGAAGGCTTTCACAGTGCCAAGAACAATATTATTTAATTTTTAAATAATAGTCTCTTGGGCAGAGAGGGTCATGAAGAATTCAAACCACCACAGGGAATTTTGCCAAGAGAATGACTCATCAGTCTTCCAACTATCCACCTCTGTTCTCTTATTTGATTAGGACAAAATCCAAGTATTTCAGGAAAAGATTCCTTCATTTCTCCTCCATGTTGGTCCTTACCCAGCAACTTTTCAGAAAATAGCAGAGAAATTGAAATAGTCATTATTGTCACATGGTTTCAAGTAGCACGCACTAACCACATGTCCTCAGTATGTCATGGACCCATCCGAGTCTCAATTTCCTCTTCTATAAACAGGGACACCAGCCCTGTCTAGGATCAAATGACAGAAAACATATGAGACCATTTTAGAAACAATAAAACAGTAAAAATAGGCAAGATGTACTAAGCAAAAGGGGCACACAGTTCATTTAGACATAGTCCATGCCCCCAGGGAACATGTTATCTTGAAGGGAAAAGAGACTAAAGGAAGTCAATACTATAAAGTACAAATGCTAAATTGTAAATAGTCGTTAGCCTAGAGGGATAAAATACTGCGATAACTTTTTTCTATACCTTTGAATTTACAACAAGATCTCAATGTCCATTCTTATTTGATTGACAACCACCAGGTGAAGGCAGCAGACTCAGAGAGGTAAAGGAACTTCCCCAGAACCACACAGCCCAAAAGTGGATGAACCAATGTAGAACTTCATCTTCCAGTTTTCTTTTCACTCCCCAGTACTAGCAGTGTGAGTGCAGCACCTCCGTGTCCTGGTCATCATCCCCTGAGAGGAAAATTGAACTGTGTCTCTCACTAGACACAAGAGTGTCTGTGTGCACCGTAGACAGAAAGATCACAGGCAACCTCTGTATTTTGTAGCCCACAGCACCAAAGCCCGGTCTTTGACCCCAAATCTGGTTTAGGGTTGGTTCTGGACAGTAATGAGCATGTGTCATCTACTCCCCTCTCGGGAATTTACGATGTGTTTCTGGATCTGTAATTTTGCACCTGATCACCAAAGTATGTCTGGAAGGAAGGTCGTTCTCAGGTCTGTGTCTGCTAAGACTTGTGTGTTCAAGGCCCCCATTTATCCATTGCAGGAGTATGCTCAGGGGCCCTCATAAACCTGGGGTTCAATGAGAGAACAGCAGCCGCAGTAATCCCACTTCCTGTCTCCAACCGGAGTCCACGTCACCCTAATTTATAAAAATCCCAGACTCATGAAGTACTGTGCAAAAGGAGCAGGAAATGCCTTCTGGTCCCCTAACAGCTAATCAGCTTTAACTGTGCAGTTTGGGAGCTGATTGCTCCCAGCTCTGTCCCAGCTATGACTACTCTCTGTTGTTGCAGCTGATTGATGGAGAGAGCTGTTTACAGCATTACCAGTCAGCTCAGAGCATGATGTAATGATGGTGGAACAGAAAACCTTTACTTATGTGTGTATCTGTTAATCCTTCCAGTAATGATGCTAGTCAGAGGAAGCATGGCTACATGGCTACGTGGCTACATGCCATGGACCATGTGCATAATCTCAGAGGTAAAAGCACACCTGTTTGCAGGTGGGCTGATGGATCTGGCACTAATACAGAGGATCACTCAGCAGTGGCTGAACCATTAAGGTAATCAGCTCTATTTGGAGAAGCAGAATAACTTTATCTCTAATCAAATAAAAGCCAACTCAGTCAGCAACCTGTTTAATATGTTAACCCTCAAGAACAATTGATTAGCTCAGAGGAAAGAGTATGCATTTTGGAAGCATATGAACCTGGGTTCTACTGCTGCTTCCATCAACTTGCTGTGACCTTGGGCACATGTCTTAACCCTCTGTCCATAAAAGGGGATAATAATGATAGGACAATTAACTCAGGGTTGCTGTGAGGATTAGAGATGGCAAGTATAATGTGCCTGTCTCAGTGCCTGGCCCAGCCCAAGGGGTGCTCATTAAGAGGTAGTGTTGCCATTATTATTGATGTTAATATTATTGTATTACAACCCTGTGTAGCAGCTTCAAAGTGTCTGATATCCACTCCCCCAAGTTTACCACTTAGTAATGAATGTTCAAGAAATCAAACAGAAAATACATCTCATGTGCTAAATTTTATGACACTATGGGATGGGGTGTCTTGGAGGAGGGGCTTTGACTGTGGACTGGAAGATGGTCAGGAGAAGTGCTCAGAGCATGGTGGGTGGGGGTATTGATGTGAGTCCCAGCATGGCAGCCAGAAGAGTGTGCTTGGGGAGTGCGGAGAATGCACGGGGCTGCAGAGGCAGGAGCCTTGCGCAGCCACGGACCAGCAGTTACACTTGATGCGGTGATGTCACTTCACCCTGTTCCTCTGGCCCCTTCTGCCAGACCAGCTCCTGACCACCCTCAGGGCTTATCTCCAACATCTGCTAGAGAGCTCTCTCGTGCATCCTTGCCCATGATCACAACAGTAATAGTAGTGAGGAGAACAGCTGATGTTCGCTGAGTGCTTCCCATGTGCCAGCACCTGTGCTGAGCATTTCACATGCATTATTTCTTTTCATCCCACGACTTGTGAAATGGGCAGCACTCCGTTTTATAGGTTGGAGAAGTGGCTTGTCTAAAGCAGAGGTCCAGGATCACCTTTATATGTTAATCCACATATCTTGTCCAATAGATTCATGAAGGTGGTAACCAGCACCTATTCCATTTAGGAACCTTCTGGTGCCTAATGTGGTAGGCCTGGCACACAGTAGGAACTCATAAATACTTGTGAATGAATGAAAAGATATTGTCATGCGTGCCACAGGGCTGTGGATCCAGAGGCACCAGGCAGATCATCAAGTGGGATTGGGAGACCTCCCCTCAGCAAAGCTTAGTCATAAGGAACAGGGCGCTAGGGAAACGGGGTCTCCGAACAGCAGGCGTCTGGGACAGGAGCTCAACCTGGTGGACTTCCTGCCTCTGAGCCCTGCCACTTGGTGGTGGGATCTATTCACATATCTTCTCTCTAATGTCAGTAAGATTTGTGGTGGGAACTTAGGCAATGCTCAGCCCGCCAGTAGAATTCAGTGGCAGAATGAGATGGTCACTCAGAGTAGGCAACGAAATAGGTTAAGTCAGGGGTAACAGTTGAAAGATTAACAGTAGTGCAGCATTGAAACAATTGAAACAGTCCCAGCCCGACATGCAGGAGGAGGGTCTTGAGTTCACCCACTTTGCCAGACATTAACCCATTAGGTCAGGGGTGTCAAACCCATTTTCACTGGGGGCCCCATCAGCCTCATGGTTGCCTTCAAAGGGCCGAATGTAATTGTAGAACTGTGTAAATGTAACTACTCCTTAACTAGGGGCAAGGAGCTTGGCGCTGCCACCAGGTAGAAACAAGGTGCTGGGCTGGATAAAACAAGGTGGAGGATTGGATTTGGCCCAAGGGCCTGGTTTTTGCCACCTGTGCATTAGGTGTTGGGTCTCTGGGGGAAGCCAGAGCTGGCTGAGAGGGACATTTGGCTGGGGGAGTGGTCAGAGCAATGGTTCTGTAACAATTAAAACATTTCCAAAAGAGTAACAACTGGTAGGTCCCTACGGGTGTGCTGTGAATACCACTAGGGTATGAGGTTGAAGTATAACTAAGAGAATTAGCCATTTTCCAAAAGCCACTTGTCCTGCTTTGTGATCTTGGTTAAAACTGGATAATATATGAGCCTGTTTTTGTTTTGTTTGTTTTTAGATTCCACATATAAGTGAAACCATATTGTCTTTCTCTGCCTGACTTGTTTCACATAGTATAATATGCTCCAGATCCATCCATGTTGTTGCAAACAGCAAGATTTCATTCTTTTTTTAGTTGTTGCATAATATTCCATTGTATATGTACCACATCTTCATTCATCTTTCGATGGACACCTAGGTTGCTCCCATATTTTGGCTATTGTAAGTATTGCTGCAATAAATATAAGGGGTGCATATATCTATTTGAATTAGTGTTTTCCAGAAGGAAATAGGAATATAATCAATAATATTATGATACATTTACGTGGTGACAGATAATTAACAAGAATTAGTGTGGTGATTATATTGCAAGGTACAATATAAAAATGTTGAATAGTGATTCAACTACACTGTACACCTGAAACTAATGTGACCATCATAAGATTGTATACCAACTATACGTAAATAAAAAATAAATCTGAAAAGTTAAAAATAAAAAAGTAGATAATATAATCCATAACCATTTAACCAGGCCCACAGAAACTGTAATGTCGCAGTGTGGTGAGACTGAATTAGGACCCCACTCTCAATTCCTGCATGTTGCAGGCACCCACCTTTTACCGCAGGACTCTGGTATACCTATGGGAATTAGGACTTTCTGACATACGGACCAAGAACCTGAGTGTCAATGAACAAAGTTTTTTTCGTTCGTAATGTAAGTTCTAACACTTTCCCCGTACACCCTACTGAACCTTCCTGTGCAGTTTTTCGGGCCATGGTTTGGCTACAGTGCCCGCACTGCTGTTTTACAAACATGTAACTCTGAAGTAGCCTTAACATTAGCTTCAGGATGCAAAGAAGCTGCTAGTATTGCAATATTCTTTTTAAATCACCGAAATTACCAGTTGCTAAATGCTCATACTTTTTCCTCAAATACAAAAGAAGTTGGTGGCAGTAGGCCAAAAGAAACACTTAGCATTGTGGAGAGAAGTGGGCTGCTATTAAAAGCCACAGTAGTTGTGAACAAGATGATGTCATTATTAAATTCCTGGGCCTCCCTGGGAGCCCCAGGACCAAGGGGACGGGGTCACAGTCTTCACCAAGCCAGTAAACAGTGACAGTCGCCTGCCTAATGGTGTCCGGTGACAGTGCCCCGTGTCCAGGGAGAGATGGTTTCCTGCAACAGGATCAGAGACTTTGTTGCATTGTGTTTCCAACCTGGTGGCCCATGCAGGGGACTTAAGAACTGGTGACCTCGGGCTTTGATGAAGAAAAAGTCTGGACTTTATGAGTGGAGAGCACTTTGAAAAGTCTCTGAGTCAGACTTTCAAACAGAGTGGAGCCGGTCTTAGAGGATAGATACTTCTCACAGTTCCAGCAGTCCTTCTTCGAAGAGGAACCATTCTTCAGATTTCCTTAAGCTGAGTCATCATTATTGTTTTACAAAACACAAGAGGAGCCTGGGATTCACAGTGTTAGAGACCCCCAAGTTACAAAACAAAGAGGAAGTTGGGAGTAGCCAAGGAACCTAACTTTTATTCACTTTTTTCCCCTCCATCTCCCTTTTTTCCCCACTCCTTCCTCACCATCCCCCATCCCAACTCACACTTTCTGAGGTCCATCTCACCAAGGTCCTGGCAGGGTACATATTGCGGTGGTAGGAATGCAGCCTGTGATCAAATCTTGGTTCTGCCACTTACTTCCAGGAAAAAGAGTGATCACACCAAATCTACTTATTAATTATTAAATAACTAGCATCCTGATTTAAGAAACAATAAAATATAGGAAATAGCTTTGCAATTTCAGGAGCGTTACCTAACCTCCCTTGCTTAGCCTTTTCATCTGTAAAATGGAGGATGTAAAACCTCCCACAGTGTGGGTGTAAGGAAGGTCGAGTACAATCCGATACTCATCTGATCCCCTTCCATAGAGCCGGCCATAGCAACGGCCCTACGGTGGGGATGAGCAATATGTGGGGCTTGCTCTCCTTGTCATTATGTAACTCCTTGTAGAAGAGCTTGTAATAATTGGAGATTAGATCATTTTCAGCTGGTGGAGCAGTGCGAGGCACTCTCATGCTCCCTCCCCTTTCTAGCTTCCCCCTCCCAAGCATTCTGCAGGAAGCTAGATTCCCATCAGCAAAATTTAGGCCTCCCTTCTTCCCTTCTAGGAGAACCTCAAATTACTTGGGGCTCATTAATCAGAGCTGCTCAAGTGTCATCAGCCTTGAATACAGTGGAGGTCATATTAACAGTTCTCATTTAGTCAGTTAGTTAATTGGTTGGTTGGTTAAAAACTGTTCTCAGCCCCCCCACACACAGTCCCCCCACGAGGACTGTGGTCCCTTCCTTGTTGATGTCCACACCCATGGAGCCACTCAGGGGTTTGCCACACCACCTCCGTCACCAGGGCCCTTCGTGAGAAAGTGGAGGAAGCTGAGGCAGTGCCAGGCCCGCCCTCAGTCCTGCAGAGCCAGCCTGAGTTCTACACAGAAAAGGACTCTGTTTTCACCATGGGTTGCACCTTATTATTATGGGATAAATGTGGGACAGCTTGTGTCCCCACATCTCACAGCATCCCTTATGAGGACAGTTCCTGCAGCTGCTTCCAGCAGACACTGTCTCCATAGGACTTACCTGGGGCCAGGAAGCAGATTCCATGACATCCTATTCATTCTCCGTCTCCCCTGCCAGTGCCCAAACCAGAAAATGCTGTTCTGTAAAAGACACTGGTGAGAGAATAATGAGACAAGCCACATACTCAGAGAAATATTTACCCAGCACATGTCTGATACAGGACTTGTATTCAAAACATGCACAGGATTCTTTCGAGACAGTTTTATTGAGCTATAATTCACATGCCACACAATTCACCCATTTAAAGTATATAATTCAGTGGTTTTGAGTGCTAAATACATTATTACATATTTTAGTTTGTAGTAAAGTACATATAATAAAATTTTCCATTTTAACCATTTTAAGTGTATAATTAAGTGGCATTAAGTCTATTCAGTGTTGCGTAGCCATCACCACCATCCATGTCCAAAACTTTTTCATCATCCCAAACAGGAACTCTGTCGCCATTAAGCAATAACTCGCCAATCCTCCCACTCCCAGACTTTAGTCATCTGTAACCTACTCTCTGTCTCTATGAATTTGCCTATTCTAGTTATTTTATATAAGTTAAGTCATACAATATTTGTCCTTTTATATCTGGTTTATTTCACTTAACATATTTTTTCATGGTTAAATCATCTTTTCAGGGTTATTCATCTATGTAATAGCATGTATCAGAACTTCATTCCTTTTTGATGTTTGAATAAATTTTCATTGTACAGCCCTGGCTGGTGTGGCTCAGTAGATTGAGTGCCCACCTGCGAATCAAAGTGTCACTGGTTTGATTCCCAGTCAGGGCATATGCCTGGGTTGTGGGCCAGGTCCCAGTAGGGGGTGCATGAGAGGCAACCACACACTGATGTTTCTCTCCCTCTCTTTCTCCCTCCCTTCCACTCTGTCTAAACATAAATAAATAAAATCTTTAAAAATTTTTTTCACTGTACATATATGTTTTCTTTGTCCAGTCATATGTTGGTGGACACCTGAGTTGATTCTACCTTTGGCTGTTGTGAATAATGTTGCAATGAACATTGACATCCAAGTATCTGTTCAAGTCCTTGCTTTCAGTCCTTGGGGTGTATGCCTAGGAGTAGGATTGCTGGGGTCATATGGTAAGTCTCTATTTAGCTTTTCGAGGAACCAACCACTACAATGTTTTTACACAGAGGCTGTAACACTTTACTTCCCTACCATCAATGTACCAGGGCTTCAATTCCTCCACATCATCACCAACACTTATGATTTGCTGGGGTTTTTTCTCAGTTACAGCCACCCTAGTAGGTGTGAAATGGTATCTCAACTTAGCTTTGATTTGCATTTCCCAAATGACTAATGACACTGAGCGCTTTTTCATGTGCTAGTGGCCATCTGTGCCTCTTCTTTGGAGCAGTGTAAGTCAATGCCTGTTTGTAACTGGGTTGTTTCTCTTACATTGAGTTGTAGCAATTATTTATAGTTTCTGGATACTAAACCCTTACTAAAAATATGATTTCCAAATATTTTCTCCTTTTCTGTATGCTTTTTCACTTTCTTGATAGTGTCCTTTTATGCTCAAAAGTTTTTAGATAAAATAGATTTATCTAATTTTTCCTTTGTACAGTAGCTGGTTCTTTTGGTGTCATATCTAAGAATGCTTTGCCAAATCCAAGGTCTTGAAGATTTGCCCCTATGTTTCTCCTAAGAGTTTTATGATTATAACTCTTATAGTTAGATCATTGATTAATTTTAAGTTAATTTTTGTATTTAATGGGCGTCAGGGTCCAACTTTATTTTTTTGCTTGTGGAAATCCAGTTGTCCCAGCACCATCTCTTGAAGAGACTATCCTTCACCTTATGTGCTATTGCCAAATGAAAGAAGCTTGTCTATATGATTCCAATTGTAGGACATTCTGGAAAAGGTGAAACTGTAGAGACAGTAAGGAAAACAAACAAACAAAGGACACAAACCTCATTATTTGCCAGAGGTGCCCGGAGAGGAAGGAAGGAAGGATAGGTAAAGCACATGAGATTTTTACAGCAGTAAAACTTTTTTGTGTAGTACTGTAATAAAGGATATATGATATAATGCACTTGTCAAAATTCATAGAATCCTGGCCAGGTGCCTTGGTTAGTTCGAGCATCCTCCTGTACACCAAAAGGTTGTGGGTTTGATTCCTGGTCAGGGTATACCTAGATTGTGAGTTTGATCCCCAGTCGGGATGCTACGGGAGGCATGAATAGATGTTTTTCTCTCACTTTGATGTCTGCCTGTCGCTCTCTCCCTCCATCTCTAAAACCAGTAACTATATCCTTGGACAAGAATTTTAAAAAAACCCTCATAGACTTTACAGTACAAAGAATGGACCTTAATGCATCCAGAATTTAAAAACCATTTAATAGGTTGGAGGATCCCAAGAAAGAATGCAGACTGGGACAAGAGAATCTAACTGTATTACAAATGAATGATACAGCCTGAGTGGGGTGGTGAAAGGAAAAAGGCTTACCTGAGCAACTTTGAAAATGAGTGGAGTGTGTAAGCCTAAAGACAAAAGGAACTGCACATAAGCAAGGCACTCCAGTGGATAAAGCTGTCTCCCACTGTGGTACAGGTTAACAATTTTGGTACTGCTATACCTGTATGCTGGAATTGAATAACTAAGTAAATGGGCAGCAGATCATGGGAGCTGAGTTTGCCACTGTTAGCATGAGAATCTACAGATTAGCAGTGTGAAGAGGTCAGAATGATCCATGTGGTAATGGATTAGAGTTAGAGACATTAGTATGAACTTGTCCAGCTTAATAGAAATTTGTTTTCTTGCTGTCAGCTGAGAGGAACTAGAAACAATGAAACCTCAGTAGTAAGAAGCACAAGTAATAATAAGTAGAGCCCAGATCTTGCTTTCTAACGCCATGCTCCAAAAAAGAAATCAGGCCTTTTGGGAAAAAATGGCTGATTCTAGGACTGGGGCAGGCAACATAAAACATGAACCTGGAGCATCTTTAGTAGCAGGAAGGAAGATGGAAGGGAGGGAGGAAGAGAGGAAGGAGGGAGGGGAGGGAGGGAAGAAAAGAAAAGAAAGAAAGGGAGAGAGTAAAAAAGGAAAGGAATAAGAAGAAATTATAGGAGTCCAGGACACTGGCGCCTGCTGAAAGAGTTCCCAATGACCAATTGGATGAAACATTTTGAGCAACAAAGTAAATAAAGCACTATTGGATTATAACCCCAAGTATAAAATAAATACCCATGATATACATAAATGATTAAATAAATAAATGAATGGGGTAGAAGAGACCGATCTCCCATGCAGAAGAATTCCAAAAAAAGGACTAACTTGACATTGAAGGCACCTGACATTCAGCTGATTTAAGTGACCAATAAATCAAGCTGATAATATGTACCTTAATCTAGTACCATGGAAATGACACTTTACTTCCATGGTCTTCCTCCAGAAAACACACACACACACACACACACACACACACACACACACACACACACACATATCCCCAGCCTAATCAAGAAAAAAAAATCAGACAAATTCTAGTAGAGGGGTATAAATCTCAGGGTCATCAAAAACAAGAAAAGTCTGAAAAACTGCCAAAGCCAAGAAGGGCCTAGGGAGATAAGGTGACTAAATGCAATGTGGGATCCTGGATAGGGTCCTGGAACAATAAAAGGACTTTAGGTAAAAACCAAGGTAATCTGAATGAGCCATGCAGTTTACTCAATACTAATAATGTATCACTATTGGTTCATTAACTCTAATGAATGTACCATAGTTATGTAAATATTAATGACAGGGGAAACTGGGTAAGGGGAATTTAGGGGGATCTAAGGCACTATCTTATCAATTTTTCTGTAAATGTTAAGTGTTGAAAAAAATAGATTTAAAACAGCAAAAACAAAAACAAGCCAAAAACCTGACAGGGTAGGTATTTTCCCCATTTATCCAGGAGGAAGCTGCAGCTCAAAAGAGTCGAGGTAACCAGCAGAGACGCCCAGCTGCTTGAAGGGCAGAGGTGGGGTCTGAGCCCAGGCCCTTCCTGTTGAGTCACAGGGACTTTGCCTGTCTGTGGATGGACCCTGTTCTGTTCCTTGGTTTCCTGCACATCCATTCATGTGTGTGTATTTCTTTCCTGTTCTCCCCAGGGGATGGCCTTTACACTTGAAGAAAGGATGCAGCTTGGAATCCATGGCCTAATCCCGCCCTGCTTCCTGAGCCAGGACATCCAGCTCCTCCGGATCATGCGATACTATGAGCGGCAGCAGACTGACCTGGACAAGTCAGTGCCTGAAGGCTACTCTCTCCGCCTGAGCCCTGGGCTAGGTTTCCTGTGGCCCACAGAGTGTATTTTGTATACTCTCCAGCTGGGAGAGGCTGAAAGCCTTTCCAAGAAATCCCAAACCCAGGCCTGCCCTCCAAAGGGGTGCTGATCTCCCTGAGGGACAGGGCTTGTTATGATTCAGGCAGTTGGCATGTTCTGGGAGGACTGGGAGAAGAACCTGAATTCCAATCAGTGAAACCTGGGAAGACCTCTGGGAAATGGTGGAGCTTGAGTCAGCCCCAGAGCACCACCAATAGGACTTAAGCAGACAGCAGTGGGTTCACGGATGGCATTTCACTCAGAGGATAGAGTGGAGTAAAGATGTAGGGACAGGTATGTTAAGGAAGTGGCACATGACCCAGGTTCCTGGAACAAGGGGAGCGTGGTAGAGAAGAGAGAAAATGGGTAGGGATGCCTTGGGAAGGACCTGAGATGTCATATGCTAGGGGCTCATATAAAGGGGAGTAGTTAATAATCCTACCTCTCCTCTTGGTTTCTCCCCAGTGGGGACATAGACATGAAAAGCCAAGTGGGAAAGAAAGGGTCAGCTTTAATAAAGAAGGTGATGCCCCCCAGGTCACATGGCAAAGCCAGGTAACTGGCAGGTAACTGGCTCGAGAGTCTGCTTTTAACATCTCTGCTTTGCCACAGCTAAGAGACGTCAGAGCTTAGTGGCTACAAGACTAGACTCTAATAATAGAATGAATTCAAATCATCACTCTACCTCTGTTTTTTAAATATTTTATTTATTTATTTTTAGAGAGAGGGAAGGGGAGGGAGAAAGAAAGGAAGTGAAAAAAATCAATGTGCAAGAGAAGCATCAAAAATTGGTTGCCTCTTGCACGCCTCTTACTGGCCACTGGCCAGGAATCCAAGAGGTGACCTTTCAGTTTGCAGGCCAGTGCTCAGTCCACTGAGCTACCCCAGCCAGGGCTTCATTCCAACTCTCAATAATGAATGTTACTTAGCCTCTCTGGGTCATTCCCTCTCTGTACAATCAGCAGTGCCTAACTCAAAAGGTTATAATGAGAGTCAAATGTATTAGTATTTGTGATGTGCTTAGAACAGTGCCTGACACATAGTAGGTACTATGTAAGAGCTTATTCAATAAACATGTCACCTTGCTATGGGCTCCAGCAGAAGTCTAGGGAGCAGATAGGGCTCCCCCTACTTATCTATAGAGCTCAATGGCCAAGACTTTGAAACATTAAGAGTGGCCATCCCCCTAGGGGCAGAGCTCAGCTGCTTGTCAGGGCCATCTGGTGCCCATCTTCCTACGCTCCCTCCACACCATCCATTGCTTCTAAGCAGTAGTGGATAATCCCCTCTACTCTTGAAGCACTAAACTCAGTGGATGTTACTCATAGTAACCCCAAGGCCATACTGCAACACCGGCCAAGTGTCCTCTTCCTTTGTTCACCCACTCAGACTGGGGCGAGCCATGCCACCCAGAAGAGCAAACCAGAAAGTACACAATGATCCAACTACCAACCTAAGATGTGCCTAACTTTGAACAATCTGAACCTCCTTTGCTTGTTAAATTCACAAAGAAGAATTAAGGTCTGCAGTGAAATCCTCTTTCCTAGAGATATTGAACCATAAAAATTAAAGTCAAAAATCCTTTTCTCCCCAGTTCTTTCCAGCTAGATGGACATCATTTGTATGCCTGGGAAGACTTGCCAGGGTGGGGGTGGGAACGGGACCCTGGGAGCTCCAGAGGGCTTGCTGCACATGCTCTGTTGACTACTCTGGCCCCCTCTTTCCTGGGGGCCCTCAGGTCAGCAGGTGCTTGGGGAATGCTAAGGAGGCTCCCGGCTTCTTTTGGATAAGGGCAGGGTAAATGTTTAATAACTGGCTTGGGGGCAGGGGATGTGGAAGCCCTGGTTTAGAGTATTTGCCAGTTTTCATGGTGTAAATAATGCCACCATGACTGATATCAGGTTGACAACTTGATATCACTGACTAGAGAACTGGGAAGAGTTGTGTGCAAATGACTACTGGTTAAGGCATTCTTATTCTGGTAATGAGTTGAGATCCTGCCTATTCTAAGTATAAATCCTCCTTTCTTAAAAATACCTTCTAAAACACGATTTTCATTCCAGACCAGTGCCTTTGGTGAGAAAGGAGGGGTTGAGACCCCAAGGTGTCATAAGACTTCCCCCACAGCTAGTAAACAGCAGAGCTAGGATTCAAACCCAGGACCCTGACACCATGCCCATGGGTCATTCCCCTATCGGAGGACCTCACCCCATTCCAGGCCAGGATCTCGAGTGCCTCCATACTCTCTCTCAAACTGTGATCCAGAAAGGTTGTGATATCAGCTGTCACTTATCCCTCATTGTGAATTTCAAGCCCTGAGTGTTTTATTTTTCGTCTCAGGGATTTTTGCATGTTTAAGAGTGTAAATGAAAGCCTCTTTTCCTGGCTTAGTGATTTCAGGCTTCAGGGAATAGATGAGAGATTTTGGAGGAACACACTTCCTGGGATCACTTGGTACTCAGCCACTTGTGAACACTGCTAGTGACAGAAACCAGCCCTGTGTGTAGGTGGGGCCAGTTCAGGAAGCACTGGTATGTCCTCAACCCTACTCCACCCTCAGAGTGTTACTCTTCCATTGCATTCATTAATAATAACACAACTAACCATCTTGCACAGTGGTTGGGAGCACAGATTCTGCAGTCTGCCACCTTGGGTGAATCATTTCATCTCTCTGTGCCTTGGTCTACTTTGTCTCTCAGAAAGGAACTGTAGTGCCTACCTCATAAGTCGCTGTGAGTTTTAAATGAATTCATGTAACATACTTAGAACAGAACCTACACCGTGTATAATAACTAGCACCATAAGGCAGGTACCATTCTTCACAGTTCATAGATGAAGAGATTTGCGCTTGGGGAGATGGGTGGTTAGCCTGTGAATGTGGCCAAGTGGGAGCCCTGGGTCTTTGCATGAGCAGCCTCTCCTGCTGCCACCTGTGCTGCTCATATGAACAGCTTGGTTCTTGTCTCCCTTTCCAAGGTACATCATTCTCATGACACTCCAAGATCGGAATGAGAAGCTCTTCTACCGTGTGCTGACCTCAGATGTGGAGAAATTCATGCCCATCGTGTACACACCCACCGTGGGGCTGGCCTGTCAGCAGTACGGCCTGACCTTCCGAAGGCCCCGGTGAGCCATCTGGGGGCCAGGACTCAGGGAGGGGGTGTCTCGTTGAGGGGAATCAATTCATTCTGCTGGCCTTGCTTACATTTGATTTTAAGGCCTTGGAAAATGACCCCATCTGCAGAGATACGGCCACAGAGAGAGTATGTAACAGAAGGATAGCAGAGCTTCTGCACCGCAGAATAAATGCTCAATGTGTTATCCAGAGTTGGCCTGAGAGGCATCTCAGATTTTTTTTCTCATTATCTATCTAACAGCACCCCCAATATCCCTACTTGTCTGGTCCTCCCCAAAGTACTGACAGCTATATTGCCAGTTGGGGCCAGTGAAGAATGGAGTGTTGGAGAGCAGAGACTGAATTCTTTTGCTGACTCAAAGAAGCAGCATTCCTTCCCTTGGGCTCAACTCAGATTCCACTGGAAATATCATTCTATTAGGCCAAAATTCAGCACTACATTTTCTTTGAGAGCCAAAGAATTTGAGGGCAATTTTCCAAAGATTATTTGAGGGGGGTTTCCCCCCATAGTGAGTTCAGAATATAAATAAAAAGGGGGGAATAAGAGGATTTTCAAAAGGTCCTCAGTGCATGGTGCCTGGTAATTATCAACATACAATTCTAGCACTAAAATACAAGATCCACCTGGGTTTATGATATATAATGGGACATTGTTTCAGGCAGTGTTAGAATATGTAAGTATACAATGCACTGGGCACAGATGTGTAATTTACATTTATAGAGAGCTTATAAATCTGTTTATAAATTATGTGCTATATGAGGAACATGTAATCATGGATCTAGAACATCTTTTGTTAATTTGGAAAAACAGCCCTCCAGTTCTGAAGCCAACATTTGGGATGAGCACTGCACACCAATCACTGGCACCCCAGCTGCCTGCTCTCGTCCTCTCCTGGTCCCGCGGTTACCATTGGCAGAGCACATTGCATCAGGCTGTGTCCTGATGTGGGTGTCCAGCTGTTGAAGCAGGCTCATCACTCAGAACAGCTGTGCTTCTACAGTTCTATTGGGGGGTGGAGATTGGGAGGAGGGACACTGCCCAGATCCCTGTAGCAGTTCTGGCGTTCAACCTGCCTCTTTCAACAGGAAAGAGACACCATTCTTTTATTCTTATCCCAAAAATCAATACTGGCAGAGACATTGGGAGCTGACAGTACACGTCTAAAAGATGCAGGACCCTATTTACATCTCAGCGTCCACTCAGAAACTGCTTCCACGTCCTCCCTCCTGCACAGTGCAGGTCAGCGCAGGTCATGCCCTCCTCCAAGGCTATCAGCAGCCCCCTAAAAGCCTTCAAGAAACAAATCCAGTACTTTGTACAAAACTAAGCCTGTCATAGCCTAGCCTGCACTCAGAAATCCCATGTTCCAGCTACACCCTGGATCTATTCTCCGTGCCCAAGAAGACCTGGCATTCTCCTCCTTCATGCCTTTACACATGTGGTCCCCTCTGCCTCAGGCTCCTGCATTCTCTACCCATCAAAACTGAGGTGATCCTTCAAGGCCCACCTCAACAGTCAGCTTCTCTGCGCCGGAGCCCTCCCTGGTCCCCTCAGGCAAAACTGATCACTGCCTTCTCAGCCTCCCCACAATCAATTACACATGCTTCTAGTCCATAGTTTTATTTTTTGTATTTTATGTTTTTCATTATTTCTATATCAGTCTCCTGTACTGGAACGCTCACTTCTTAAGGGGGCAGGAAACATGTCAGAGCCATTCGTGTCTTCGAGACCAGCGCTTGGCAAGCAATTGCCTCTCAGATGGGAAAGTAGCATTCTGCGCTGACTGGGAGTTCTAATCTCCTTGACCTTGGGCAAGTTTCCTATCCTCTCTCAGCCTTAATTTCCACATTTATGAGATGGAGGTAGTAACACCATGTAGCTCAAATAATCATTGTGAGGGTAAGATGTGATTGTGGATAAGTATAAATGGTGTGAGTGTATGTGTCTGTTTTCCTATAGTAACTACTGTAGAAAGAAGGAAGGATTGATAGATGGAGAGTCAATAATTATGCATATGCGCTTTTATGTGTGTCCGAAGAAAACAGAGTCACTGCACATATAATGAACTAACACATTTAACTACAGACACGATTTGACTCTTCCAAAACCCATCGTTACCTGAAGAAGTCCTTTATCCCTTATGGCATGACTCACTGCCTCCACTGGCATGCAGCTGAGACCCAATGGAACTGTGAGGCCATCCCACTCCCACTCCCACTCCCAGGCTGTGTGGAGGCCCTCTTCCCACAGACTCTGTGCACTAGACTGTGGATTCTCTTGTTGGTTCCAGGCAAACCAGTATCAGGGTCAGAAACCTGCATATGGAGTAGGCTCATAAAGGTAGAATTTGACCCCAGAGCCCACTTCATAATCCAGGCAACACACAAGACTAAATTTGAATTAATGAACATTTATGGAGCAGCAACCAGGAGACACTGTAAAGTTACCCCAGAGAACAAAATACAGTTTTTGACCTCGATTTACCAGCAGAGTGAGGGGACAGGCAATAATAATATAAGTTAAATATAATAAAAGTTACAAGGAAATAGGATATTTAATAGGGACAAAGAATTACAGGGATACAAGGGAGAGGAACATTTATTTTCTCTGTGGGCAGCAGGAATGCTCCACAGAAGAGATGATATCTGACGTGGTCCGGGAAGGCTGACTAGGAATTCCATAAGTAGAGAAGGAGGGCTTGGCTCTATAGGCTGTGTAGACGCTGGGTTAGTCAGCTCACTCGGGTATCTCCCCATCTCCTGTGCCTGGACAGGAAGGTAAGGGGAGGGGAGCTATGTCTCCACACCCATTGGCTAATAGTGGAGCTTTCCGATGTCCTGTACGGTTAGTTTGGTAACTGTATCTCCATTTTACAGGTGAGGATTTTCAGGTGGCCAGAGGATAGGAACTTGTCCAAGATCACACTTGGCAAACAGTTCGTGAAATCAGAATTCTGATTGTGGGAACAGGGGAAAGCCACACCAAAGAGGTGGCATTTCAGCTGGGTCATAAAAGATGAATGCAGCGAATTGAGACAAAAAGTTTTCCTCTACAGCAATCCAAGCAATCTCACCTCCCTCTTGCTAGAATGCACGGTCTTCGGGGCCTCATGGTGGGTGGAACAGGAGAGTGGAGGGTCTGTGTAGGAGAATCGACCAGGGGTTCTGCCCAATGAAGAGGAAGGTATTGGTCTCCTTCCCACCACTTGAGGGTTAGATAAATAGGGAGCTATTTCAGACTCAGGTCTAGGCCCCACTAGTGGTTTCCCAGTGGGTCAGGGATGGAGAGGAGTATGGCAGCAGAATGGGGGGTCCACGTGAGTGCAAATGGGGCCCTGCCAGGCACTTGAGCCCAGAGGGCCCAGTCAGCCCTGAGTGAGTATAAAGAGGGTGCTGCAGAAGCTAGGCACCTAGTGTGGGAAACAGATGTGCGAATCCACATGGAACCTGCAAATGAGCTGGGACCAGGAGAAGAGCATACTGATAACTGCTTGCTAAAGGCCAAGTACTATCCTAAAATTTTTACATGTATTAACTTGTTTAATTATTATAACCCCCATAAGAGGTAGGTACTATAATCATCCCATCTATAGATGAGAAAACTCAGTCACAGAGAATACCTTGCCCAAAGTCACAGAGCTCATAAACTGCAAAGCCAGGACTCAAACCCATGCAGTCTGAACCAGAGAGTGCACAGGTAACCACTCCACTTTGCCACCTCCTGCCTTTGGGGACTGTGTACATTCAGTGAGCACTCAGGAGAGGGTGTCCTTGCAGCTCCAAGAACGTCTGATTGCCCAGGGGTCTAAGGTGGGGATTGCTGAACACCATTTCCAGCCTCTCCTGGGAGGGAGGGATGCAGCCAGGTCCCTGAGCCCCGGGCTGGGTGGGGCTGAAGCAGGCCATCTTGAATTCATCACTCTCCTGACTATGTTTTCCACCAACTCTCCTTCAGGTGATTACCCAATTAAGTTATTTGACAAGTGACATTTTGAGCTGTTGCTCCAGGTTTTCATTTGGCTGCTTTCCAGGTGTTGATTCCACACCTGCCTTCTCCTGAGAGAAATGAGAGTTTGTGCTCCACCCCAGCCTTGAGCTTCTTCTGAGGCCTGGCTGAGAAGGGCTTTGTGGATTAGCATCTGAAGGGAGGACAGCTCCACAGCCAAACACGCCACAACTGAGGGAGCCAGTCCTTCTCAGTTTCTGAAATGATAAACATTCCTGCCAGGTTCCTGGGAACAATGGTGTTCTCTGTGAAAGAGCCTGCGCCCCCCAAAGCTAATTAGATCCAGCTGATGCTAAAATTGAACGTCCAACATGCCTGGGGCTCTGCATTGCCTCACGAGGGAGATACCAGGTTATGTCAGGGGTGCCTGAGTATCCCTGGGCAGAGGAGACACGACAGAAGGTTCTGGGCTCTGTAAAGTCCCCTGCCCAGTCCTGCTTCTGTCCTGGCATACCGTCTGCATGTATCCTCATGCGCCGGGCACCTGGCTAGCCTGTCTTGAAGGCATGCCCCCTGAAAGTCATAAGTGTGTGACTTAGAAGAGACGAAAGCCAGAGGTGAGGCTGCATGAGAGGCCAGGACAGAATTCAACCAGGGAGGTAGTTTGCTGTCCAGTGTGAGTGAAGACTCTCCCGCCCCAGACCTCCTGCATCTTCACCAGCCATGTATGTCTTCACCCTCCTCGTCCTCTGGGGCTCCCAGCAATGAGCACACACCCGCAGACCTAACATTTGCCAGCCTCTGTGTGGAGCCCAACCTTCATGGGTGATGAGGACTGGATTGCAGGTGGTGGAAGGGGCACAGATTTTGGACCTGGGCAGGTTTGGCCTTGAATCTCAGCTTCTGGTGACTTTTGACAATTAATTTAGCACCTCCTCAGCCTCCTCATATGTAAAATGGGAATAACGCCCATTCAAGTGGCTGCTTGTGAGGATTTCATGAAATTCCACATAAAAAGGGCCCAGCTCATCTAGGTGCCCCACAGCTGTGATCTGCCGAACCCAGCACCCCCAAGATCTGCCCTGTGACTCAGTCACCCCACCCAAGAGTCTAAACTATAAACCAGTAGGGCATGCCAGTCCCCTTAAATGCCTCCAAACACTCTGTTGTTTGATTCACACCTTAAATGATTGGTCCTTTTGCTTAACCAGCAACCTGTGAGCACTTACAGGCTGTGGAGAGGTAGGCAGGTGAGGGTGGGAAGTGGGACTTGGTTTCACCAGTTGGAGGCTCTGGGGAAGACATCTGAAGACATATTTGGATTTGAGCAGAGCCAGCAGCCATTGGCCTTGAGCCAGGCTGCTCTCTCTGACCTGCAGACAGGTGAGTGTCTGCACACAGTCCACCCAGTAGCATGCACACAGGAGATTAACAGCTACCATCTGTTAAACACTTACGGTGCTCACAGTGGGCCCTAGGCTACCGACTTTGGGTACTTTATCTCTGAGCCCTACAGCATTCCCAGAAAGTACTCTACCCAGGCGAAACTAAGGCTGACTTGTCTAAGACTTTGCAGCTGACCCACAGCCACTTTCCTGTGTCTTTACTGAGTTCACAGTCCAGCGTCCTGTGGCCCTGGTAACCATGACGCCTCGGAAATAAATACCTGCCTTCTTGCCTTCACATCTACTCCCTCGGGTGACCTGTCTGCACATTTGAGGGGGGCATGCACACACACAGTATGCTGTGGTGGATAGAGCACTGGGAATGGAGTCCAGAGGCAGTGGGCCCGCTTCCCCATCAATAGCCATGTGGCCTGGAGCCCGGCTACCTCACCTCCCCAAGCCTGGATCACAGGTACCACCTTCCATGTGGAGTGGACGTGATGGTCAGAGGAGCTAAGTGTGTGGCGAACATGCTTTATCAATTGTAGAGTTCCTCACCAGCTTGAAGGGGATTACTTTTCCTATCTCTGCTCCCTCACACTGACCCCATAAAAGGGTGTGTTAAAGGCTCACACTCACTTCCCACTCACTAGATCTAGCAGCCTTCGCCTCATTTTTTTCTTTGTGTGTTTGTTTTACATTGAGACCCTTTTATCTTCACCCACCTCCACCCACATCAACACACAGATGGACTCCTGGGGCACAAGCCCCTGCTTCCTAAGTGCCCACTAGAACCATTTCTAGCTATTTACAGGACCAATGGGGGCCAACACCTTGACCAAAGCCATTCTGAAAAACAAAGACAACCTTATCTCAGCCAGTGCCAGAAGACCCCTGACACCTGGGCACAGTTCGCCATCTGGGCTCCAGCACAGCTGTCAGCCCATCAGGAACATTAACACTCACTCTCTCTCTCTCTCTCTCTCTCTCTCTCACACTCTCTCTCTCTCTCTCTCTCTCTCTCTCTCTCTCACACACACACACACACACACACACACACACACACACACACACACACACTCCTAGCATAATTGGGAGACAGGCAGAAAGCAAAGATTAGCCTCATCAGCGTCCTCCCCATCCTCAGGACACCAAAGTGCTGATGCCTTTGGCCAAGCCTGCGCCACATCCAATTACGCCCAGGACCCTCTGCCAAATGGTTCCAGCTGTGCCGCTAGAAGGGCTTCCGGTGCAGAATAAGCACGAGGTCTACAGCTGGGTCTGCTTAGTTCTTCCTCTGGCCCCTTCAGTCCTCCAGCCTGGGTGTTATGGACAGAGCACTGAGGCAGGAGTCAGTAGGCCTGGGTTCGAGCCTTTGCCACCCGCTTTCTGACTGACTGCAGGTGAGTCACTTAGCTCCTTAGTCTCAAATAACAATGAAAGGATTGAATTGCAGGCTTCTGTGATCTCTTCTAGCTCTGACCATTTATGATTAATAACTCAAATTCTAGTACCAAGTTAAGAATGAGATCTTTAAGTGAGCCCCAGTCACATTATGTAGCTGAGCCTACATTTCCCCACCAGTAAAATTAGGAGGGTTATGTTAGAGCAATTGTTAGAGCTTTGCATTAAAAGCATTTGGGGACTTTAAATCAGAATCCCTGGGGTGGGGCCCAGGCAGCGTTTGTTCTCCAAAGCTCTCCAGGGAATCTCACGAGCAGCCGGGCTGAGAACCACTGAGCTGGGTGATCCCTGAAGCTCTTCCCAGGTACGGATATTCTGTGACTTCTAGGGAGTTGATCACCTGCAGCCCATGTTTTCCAGGCCACCCTGCCCGGCAGTATACTGGAGAGTGGGGTCCTGACAATATAATAGAACCTCCACCTCCAGTTCAACCCTCAGCAAGCCAAACTGCCAAACCCCACTGCCAAGTTCACTCACGTCTCATTCACAGGGTTGGTGGGGGAGTCTCACATATGCTTTCCTCCTCTCTCCCCTAGTTCCCTCCTGAAGCCCCTATTGCTGCACAGAAGTCACCCCTCACCCAAACTGCACACCCATCCTGTCAATAGTTGATTAAACGGGAAAAAGCACCAGACCAAAGGTGACCCATCATTTGGACCAGCATGTGACCCATGCATTCTGGCTCAAAAGATGAGCTGGTCCAGATGGAGTCCCTTGCAGGAATGTGAACTGAATGAGACATGGGAAGAGCAATATGGAAAAAAATGTCCTGTTAGGAAGGGAAAAAGCAAAAAGAATGCAATGACTTAGACTTTAGTGTTGGGTCATGGTAGACCAAAGGCAAATACCAGCTATGAAGGAACAAAAACAAGAGTAGGAAGTGAAGGGACAGATTGTGAGAGAGGAGAACAGGACAGATGGGAGAGAGCGAGGAAGAAACAGGCAGAGCGGTGAGGGTCCCTCCAGCTGTCTCAGTTCACGACAGCATTCCACTCCAGCTCCTGCTCACAGATTTACAATAAGCTCTTTTTCTTCACAGGTAACTTAAGTGAACTTCTGCCTTGGGTAACCAGAAAAGCCAAGCTGAAAAACAGTTGTGAAATTAGATGGGTCTGATTAGTAGTACCCTGATCCCCTTGCTAATCGGATGGGTGGGGCTAACTTTAAAATAGGGCGTCTCAAACTTTAGCTTGCATTAAAATCACCTGCAGGGCTTATAAAACATAAGTTCAGCAGGTCTGGGATGGGGCCAGAGAACTGACATATCCAGCAAGTTCCCCATGATGCTGATGCTGCTGGTGCACAAACCACACTTTGTAAACTACGAGGTTAAAGGCTGGTGAAAGCAAAAAATGAATAGAGCCCATCTGAGGGAAATAGAAGGAGTAGATCCTTCCAGACCCCAATGGGAGTCACGAGATAGAGGTTCATCTCCCAGTTTTATCAGTGTGACCTTCAGTCAATCCCTCCCCCTGTCTGGGTCTCGAGTTCCTCATCTATGAAATGAAAGGATTTTACTAGGTGATCTTAGGGTCTCCTTCCAACCTTACAGCCTGTAATTTTTGAGCAGATTAGAGCACTGTGCCATAAATTTGCCTCTACATTTGCTGACATTTCAGGGAGGAAAATTCAGAAGTAGATGAAAACATGAACTTTTCATTTTCTGCCAAGAATAAGCTCACAGGCTTATCTACAAAAGTGTTACTTTTTGCTGAGAGCTCTGACTCACACATGGGCACCTTCCCAGACAGACCAGCTGGGCAGTCCAGGGTCTGTTTGGGAGTGCTTGGTGCCATGGCTTGGGAATTGATGCTGGAATCGATCTAAGGAAGATGGTACGAGGAGTCTTTCCAAAGTGTGAGGTGGTTTGGCTCTTTGACACCAATGTAACAACATTTTGTGAAGGAAGTTAAATTGTCTCTGGGTCCCACATCACTGACACACTTTGGAACAGAGAGACAAAGGCAAGAAGGATCGTTTATTTTTGCGTCTGAATCACATGGGATGCAGTCGCAGAAGGAATTCATTTATTCTTTTTGAGATGAAGTTTTGAGATTTCCATCCAAAAAAAAAATGAGTGAGTTTGTACTTAATTCATGTGACCTGCCTGGGACTTTAGCATCCAGAAGGAGCCATGTGGGGATGACAGAGGACACGCCTTGGCCATCCAGTGTAGAGGCTAAGAGTGAAGGTGAGAATGGGTAGAAACCCCACATGGATGCAAAGATTGTATTTTCCTACTCAAGCTGGAGGCAGAAGAGCTTCATTAGCTAGAATGTTCTGAGTTGGACTTCCTTTAGCCAAAGGCAGATTTTCCCATAAATTTAAGCAAACTGATTTCTGTTTTTATTTGATCTGACTCTGTCCTTCTCTTCCTTTGCTCCTGGCAATCCCAGCCATGGTGATCAAAGGAATAGGTGTGAGAGAATTTCCTTACTGGGAAGAAAATATATCCATACAAGCAGGAGTTGAGTAGACCTTTTCTTAAATAACCTTGATCTCCCATTAACCTGTAAAATACATGAAAGCTTGTATTTGCTCACACCATAGTACAGAAAGAGTGGCTTCTTAAGAGATGCTTCAAACAATACAAATGTTTTGAAAGGTTCTGGACTAGAGGAAGAGTAAAGGATCGTTGCTATGGAATTTCTTGAAGAAAAGCGAACACCACCTTGCCAGAAAAGAACCCCACCACCAGCTGGCCAACCCCTACACTCCCATATTACATTCATGTCCTTGTATCAGTCCACTGCACCTACAGGAATCCTCTCAAATTTCCCATGAACCCTGCAGGGGTAGCATTGTAAACTGTATGCATGAACTGATTTCTTAGAGACTCATCTTAAACCAGCATTTCGCAAGACCGTAGAGATTGGGACTTAGTTAGGAAGGATAGTTTTGTTTGTTTGTTTGCTTGTATGGGTGAGGGATGAGAAGGAACAGATCAAAAAGATCCTGTCTAAGGTGCTGGAGATGGAAACAAGGCTCAGCAGGGACCCCAGTGTGGTGTCAACATTGTCCGAAAGGTAACTGGAAGGAAGCAAGTAGAAAAGTTAAAGGAAAAAAGGTAACGTGAATGTTGGAAGATGGACTTCTCCAACTTCACATGGTTTTTCGTAGGAACTTGTCTCTGATCACAAACTTCAGAGGGAAAACCAAGTGTCTTGTTCTCTCCTGAGTCTCCCCCATGGTGCCAAGCATTGTACCTTCGGGCATCTACCAGAGAGGTCACTTAAAGACCATCTTCTGAATAGGTTCAACAAGCATTGATTAAGCACCATCTTTATGGTTGACCACCATAAGTACATGAAAGATCCAAATGGACTAGTCTCTTTGTGTTCCTTGTCCTTGAGGAGTCTGCAGCCCAACTAAGGAGCAGATATAAGCCAGGGAATAAAGTATGCATTGTCTAGTTTACTTTGAAACTATTGAGGTAATTCATTATGGTAAAAAAAAATCTCTCCACTGAATTATTGGTTCTTGATCAAAATCCTGAGAGAAAGATTTTGAACCATGTGGGGAAATGACCCAGCACAGTCCCTAGCATACAAAGGTTTAATGGATGAGTTCAAGCAGGAGTAACTGCATAAAGCAAAATGTGTGGCTGGAACTAGCCAAGAATCACAGGCTCTCAGGACTAGGAGTGAGGAAGACAATGCTGATTGCCCCTTTCTCCTTCTTCACAAATCTCCAGGTTTGGGGGCATTTTTTTTCTCAGTTATCTTTCTTTCCCTGAATAACCATATGCTCTGAGGAAGACTTAGCCTTTCCCAGCACCAGGCAGTAGGCACTAATTAACTCCAGGCAACTATGGTATCCCTTTGCCAGTGGCAATTCTGGCCAAAGAGATGTGAGGGTGATTGGCCAAAGGACTTCTGTGAGGGTTTTTCTTATTGAGAGAGCTCCTTCTTCCCTGGACATTTTCCCGTCTGCCTGAGCCGCCTGAACCGTGATGATCAACCTGCAGGCATGAGGGAAACAGCTCTAGGAACAAGCCTATCCTGCCCAGGGTGGTAATGTGGGGAGCCTGCATCCTTGGTGACATTGTTGAGCCACTGAATAAACAATTCCTGGAGCTGTCTTCCCCTGGACTTCTTGTTTTGTGAAATAAATTTCCTCTTTCCGGCCTGTTGAGTCAAAGTTTTCAGTTACCTACAGTTGAAAGCCATTTCCCTTCCTGATGGGATGCTTGAATCACCCCTGTCAGATAACAATAGCTCCTGTTTATTTGTTCAGAGCTCCAATGCACCAGACAGTCTTTCTGTGCTTGACTCTTTAGGCCCCTCAACATCTCTTGTGTGTAATACTACTCGGCCCATTTTCATGAAGAGGAAACTGGGGCACTGAGATTTACAGTAACCTGGAAAATGTTATATATCACATGGCAGAGCCCCAGTTCACAGCCAGGCTCTAGAGCACTCACCTCACTGCTGCCTGCCATGGTCTTCCTGAGACTCTTCTCTCGGATCTGAGAAAGAGGACTCGCAACCACATCGGCCCAGCACATGCAGGGTGTGTGCAGAGATCACTCCACTGATGAGGTGGTCAAGGTAACATGAGGCCAAGTGAGGAGTCTGGATTGCGTTCATCCGGGATCATGGTTCACTTTTGAGAGGGGAGCTCACTGGGAACTGCTGTATTAACTGAGCCAGCCACAAGGAGAGAAGAGCCTGACAGGGTCCTAAATGTGGAGAAAAGGGTGTGAACACAGAGCAGAGCACCGAGGAAGAGTCATCTGCAGCACAGTGTCACTAGTTGTATGTGAAGGTAAAAGTGAGAGGAAGACTTGTCAGATTTGAACTGCGTCGTGGTGTAATGACAGTTGTGGAAAGTTGAGCTTGTGCTCCAGAAATGGAACGGTGAGCTGGACTATAATAACTGCCACCACTTCCTGAGTGGTCAGTACCATGACAGTGATGCTACCTTTACTGCCTTGGAGTCTCACTTGCAGTGAGAGCCCTGAGAGCTCAGAGTGTATCGTCGTCCCCATGTCACAGAGGAGTGGTTCAGAGGCGATGGGAGACCTGCCTAGAGGCAAGTGGCCACTTCAAACCTGAGTCTGTCCTACTCCAAGGCCTTTCCCGCCCTCACATTGGAGCTCCCTCTAGTCCTGCAGTGCTGAAACTCAGCATCGGTTCTGAATCACACGTCCCCACATGTGCCCCTCCAACACTACAACAACAAAGCAAATGCGATCCTTAGATAATGTATTAGCAGCAGGTATCAGCAAGAGTCCCGTGTGCATCAGTCTCATTGGAGCCCCCTCGGGGAGATAGGGTGCAGTGGGGCTGTGAACTGCAGGAAGCTGTATGAGGTGCCCAGTTAGAGTCACAGGAAGAGAGCCAGGGCCTGAGGTTTGGTAGGTCCTTCACACCTACACAGGCAGAGCCTTTTAGGCACATACCAAGAGCAGGCCAAGCCCTTCATGGCTTCTCCCATGATATGCCCTTGATTTGGTGTCCAGATGTTTAATGTCCTCCAATTTTAACAACACCCTGCGTAGCCAACACAGATGTTTCCTGTGTGCCCCCTATAGCCCACTACCCACAACTCCCAGACAACTTCCCCACTGAGCTACAAGACTGGCTGAGGCATTGCTCTCCTAAGAGGACTTTGAAAACAGAGTCACAGGCCTCTTAGGTAGGACCCTGTCTATACAGATGAAACTGATTAGCTTCTAAGAGACCCTTGACCTGTGCATTTCTGTAGGTGTTCTGCATACAAAGACAGGCTCAAGGAGCTGTAAATCAACCAGCTCAAACTGAGGCCAAGAGGGGACCTGACACCGCCTCTGCCAGGGTATAGGACTTACAAGGGTGTCCAACCTTTCAGCATCTCTGGGCCACACTGGAAGAAAAAGAGTTGTTTTGGGTCACACATTAAATACACAAACACGAAACTGATGAGAGAAAAGAAAAGGTTTTAAGTAAATTTATGATTTTGTGTTGGGCAGCATTCACAGCCACCCTGGGCCGCATGCGGCCGGTGAGCTGCGGGTTGGACACCCTGCTAGGACTCAGGTCTCCTTCCACAGTGCAGAGAGGTAGGTGTTCCCCTGCCATTTTAATCAAACTTCAGTCATAATTGTTACTTACATCTAGATTCTACTTTGAAGTTGTAAAGTGATTCAAATACAATCCTGCCAACCACTCTGTGAAATAGACAGGGCAGCCCCTTTCACATGAGGAAATGGAGGATTCCAGGGGTTGGGTAAGTGGCTCCCTGAGGCTGCACAAATAGTAAGAAATAGAACTGGACTAGAGTTTGGAACTTCCTGTTTGCATTTGCCATCCAGGACTCTTTCCACCACTGGACTGTGAGCCTCTGATGGGCAGGAACCATATTGTTTAGCTCACTGTTGGATACCCAGCACCCAGCACCCAGCTCAGAGCCTGGCGTATGGTTCTTATGAGATGGAAGATGGATGGACAGATCAGTAGACAGAAGAACAGGATCAATGTATAGATGGGACCTTATTTTTCTGATAACTTCTAATAGAACCTTAGAGTGAGCTTCTATTATTAATGGTCATTTACTTAAAGACAAAGAGCTTTAACTCTGTAACTTCGTTTAAACTGTATTGTCTTAAAAATTTTTAAATGGTAATGTAAAAACTGGTTTGATTTCTTTAAGAATCTACAGCAGGAAGACTTGACAGGACCTGGGACCCAGTAGGCACTTAAAAAGTGTTTCTGGGATGTATTTGAGTTTAAAAGCTAGGCTGTAGAGATGAAAGTAATTGCAAAGGTTTCTATGTCACTGCAATAATTAAAAAACAGACTTTTCCATTATTTGCAAAATAAGTTTATCCCCAGTTGCAGACCTGTCAATTGGGAAGAAATCAATAGCTAGAGTGGAATGAGATCATGACCTGCATTTCCAGAATCCTTGGTTCGGGAGGATTAATAACAATGTTGAATTGTCGTCACAAATGAGGTTCACTGGGTCGCCTTTGCCTGCTGGTGCGGATGGGCCCTGTGTGAGCCCTTCAGTGCTTCTCATGTGCAGCCAAGTGGAGGGACACAGATGTGAAGTTGTCATGGTAACTCTACTGATTGGAAGAATAAATGAAGCTAGAATGAACCTCCTGAATCATATGGCGGGGGAGGGGAGGGGTGGGTAACCAGTAGCAAGGAGCAGAGAAATTCTCCTAAACAAAGACAGTACAGGAAATGGGAATTCAAATAATAGTAGAACCAAACAAGGCAAGGCACTATCTAGAATAGTTAAGATAAACAGGTAATTAAATGATTTTGATTGTCAAATTGGGAGAGCAGTGTTTGAGAGTAAACCTCTACCTAGGCCAATGATTTTAAACTTTCCTAAGAGTCCACTTATTAAAAAGTAGATCCCAGTTCTCTTTCCCAAGATTCTGATTCACTGAGTCAGGAGTGGGGCCAAGATTCTCCATTTTAAAACTACCCAAAATTTATTTTTCTGCAGGAAGCTCATGAACTACCCTGGTTGCACATGGACCATGTTTTCACAAGCTCTGTTTAGTAAGCACAAAGCATCAGAATCACACTCAGGCTGGGGCTGACTCAGCTATTCTTGCTTAATGGGAAATCCTAGGGAAAATAAAAGCCATCTTCTACTGAATGCTAGTTTAAAAACAAAACAAAACAAAACACAAAAACAGAGTTTAGTCAGTGATTGAAAACAGTGGAGTTTCTAAAACATGTTACTTTAGTTCACACATTGTACTTTCTTTTAATCTTACATTCTACCAAATGCTTTATTAATTGACGAAAACCAGTAGTTATCCACTTTGTCTGCTGGCCTTTCCTCACTTACCCATGTAAGTGACTTACCCAAACTCCACTTCCCCTTTCAAATCCATCCCAAATGCCTTCATCTCTGCCACCTCCTCAATCTCTGTCCTCCCTCCTTTACTTGCAGAATA
Organism: Trachops cirrhosus; assembly: GCA_028533065.1. Taxonomy (NCBI): domain Eukaryota; kingdom Metazoa; phylum Chordata; class Mammalia; order Chiroptera; family Phyllostomidae; genus Trachops; species Trachops cirrhosus. Next base: position 51,352,936 of record CM052543.1, on the reverse strand, counting down.
TTTGCTTCCTCTTCTATGTCTTTCCATAGTAGTCTCTTCAAATACTCAGACAGAATTAACAGCGTAATAATCCAGTAGGTACTTACAATCTGCCCTATTGGACAGGGAGCTTATCAGACAGCGTGTCTTACTCATCTTTGTATCCTTGTCCTTCCCTTTCTTTAACCACTAATATGATATTGACCATATACCAGAATCAATTAATTAATTAATTAATAAAACTCCACAACGTCAGGGATTTTTATCCGTTCACTGAAATAAATATCCCAAGAGCCTAAATAAGTGCCCATTATATAGAGAAGTCTAATAAATAATTGTTGAAATAATTCACTAATGAGTGCTTTAGCACGCATAAGCTAATAGAAGAGAAAGACCAGACCTGCTATGTTTCTCAGCATAAAAGTAGAAAATTTCCAGGGTAGCACCCGTATTATCTCAGTCTCCAAAAAAGATTAAGATTGAGATCCTTAATTTTCTATTTCTGTCGTCTCATGGTTTGGGGTTTAGCTTGATAGACCCAAGGTGTTCTAATAGAGAAAAGGCAGTAATATTGCAAGCATTATAGCTCATACCTACACAATTCAGATCAAGTCAACTTTGTTTTAGTCTCACTCATTACATTCTACTAATGGCAAGTCTGGGATATGAAGGATTCTTTAGGATAACTTAGATGGAATAATAATAGTAAAAATAGCTTTCATTTATTAAGCACTCACTAAGTGTGTCGGGTATTGTATTAACTGTTTTCCATATATTATCTCTTATCACATACAACTTTATTAGAAACATTTTATTGTTCCTATTTTACAGACGAGGAAACTGAGGTTTAAATGCAGTCATTTGCCAAAGTCACTCAGCTGCTAACTGGAAGACCTGAGATTTGAGTCTGAGTCTGTCTGGGCCTCTGCTCTTGGATATCACAGTGACACTGCTGTTTTGCATTGAATGGGTCCCCAGGGACGTACTTCTGACCAGAGAAGCACGCATCCATCCCCCGGCCACTTCAAAGCGAATACTTTCTTGGCCTTCAACAGTCTTGATCTTGAGTTTTCTGAGATTTCTCCCTTTAAAGAAATTTATTGTTTAGACCTAAACTCAGTCAAAATGACAAATTAAGTCAAATATGCTCCACACCCCTTTGCTTAATTACACCTGATGAGCAGCCCTTCAGACATTTGGTTCTAGGCACTTAGCTGTCTCTTACATTTGCTTCCAGAGTCCCTAAGGTTTACACAAGTTTTCCCAGTGAACTTTTGTCCTCTTTGAAAACTGCATTCTGTTCTTCTTTATTAAATTCCAGCTTTCATGACTAATATGCAATGATAAGCTCCAGAAATGTTTATATAATAAATTAAAGTGGGCAGAGTCTTCCGCTTACAAATTGCTTCAAGATAGGACACAGATGCCTGCGTGTAGAATTGTCTCATAAATGCTAGCATAAAACGGATTCAAGCTTTTACAGTCTCAGCTTGGCCTTGGCTTAGGGGCATATTGTTTCAGTGACTCTTGATTGCGTTCTGAGCTCCTAGCCTATTTCTCAAACTGATGCTAAGAGATTTATGACTCAGTGGGAAAAAATAGGTGTGACTAATTGTCAAACCTGCTTTGGAAAAACAAACAGGATGTTTTCTCTCCCTACCTTGCACATAACTGTAAACAAGAGACTCATTGGCGGGGTCTGAGAGTCAGGGGTGTAGAGATTTCAGACTGTCAGCTTTGATGATTATTTGCTTTGGTATTTCAGAAGTTCATGTTAGAACAGGGCCATGTTTCAAAATACATATTGCCCAGAGACCCAGATTAACTAGAGGCTCTCTAGACAGCAGGAAGGTGTTTGTTTATTTTACAAAGTGGAGGCCTGTGTGGGTCTGTGCTCTGTTCACAGCCATAAAAGAAAGTAAAGAGTGTTAAGTGTGACTTTTCAAGGAAAGGGGGGCTTAAAGCCTCTGTGATTATTATTTTTGGAGGAGTAAATATGTCAGTAGAAAAAGAAACTCCTTTGTACCAACTCTCTCCGAGTTTTCTTGGCACATCTTAATATTTTCAAGTAACAGCTGAAACCGCAGCTGAAACCCTGTTCTAATTGGAAGCATCTGGGAGCTGCAAAATCAGAATTTTCAGATTCTGGAGTGGTTTGCTGTTTGGACAGGGGTGTCAATTTCAGCTGAAATTTCCATCTACAGGCCCTTTTTTTCTTTTCTCGTGACTATAAATTGTTCAGTCAGCTAATGATGTGATGGAGATACAGGATATACTCTTCATTAGCTTTTCCACGCACGCATGCTTTTTAAATGAAAACTGCACTTTCTCCTTTGGCCATTTGTACACCTTATCAGGATTCCTCTTATCCAAAGAAAACAGACGGAGAAATTCCCCCAACCCTTGGAATTTAATTTGAACAATTTTCTCTAACCAAAAAACAATATATGGTATTTGAAAATTCCAGGAAGAAAAGAATACTAAAGACAATTGGAAACCTATTCCAGTTTTTCTCTACGTTAATAGAATCCAGTCTTCTAAAGGGATTAGTGTTTTACAAATATTTTCTGAAACATCCTCAAGAGAGACAAGAAGACACAGTGGCTTCTAACCTACTGCCACAACTGCTTTGGTTACTTCCTGTTTCATTGAATGTTTTATCTGATCAAGACTTAGTACTCTAAGGTATAAATGAGAATGATACCTACCTCTGAGGCAATGAGTAAATGGTGTAGCATTTGCAAATCTTCCCAGTAGGAGCTGTCTTAGTTCATTTGAGCTGTGATAACCAAATATCACAGACTAGATGGCTTATAAACAACAGAAATCTATTTGTAACAGTTCTGGAGTCTGGAAGTCTGGGGTCAGGGCACTGACTTGGTTGGATGAGGGTTTTCTTCTGGGTGGAAGACTTCTTGCTGCATCTTCACATGGTGGAAGGGACTAGGGATCTCTCCAGGGCCTCTTTTACCAGGACACTAATCTCATTCATGAGTGCTCCACCCTCATGACCTAATCACCTCCCAAAGGCCCCACCTCCAAATACCATCCCCTTGGGCATTAGGATTTCAACACAAGAGTTGGGGTGGGAGGTAGTGTAGGGTACATTCAGATTATAGCAGGAGCAAAATAAATGGTAGCTTCTTTCTTTTCTACTTTTTCTATATGGCAACTGAGAGAGCAGTGACATGACTTAACCTGAGGCCAAAGATCAGGCCCTCGGGGAGGCAGAACCAGGCCTGAGGTTTGTGGCCTCATACCTGTAAGGCTCCATCCTTTGTCTGGATTCAACACCAATGCTGCAGAGTGTGGCGCAGAGTGGTTGCAAACTAGTCCAAAAGGTCATGGAGAGCAAACGACTATGGATGATAAGAGCTACTTCACAGATACTTTGTGGTATTCATGGGATTAAAATAAATGACTACACAGGGAAAGGATTCCAAATGATGCCACCAAAAAGATGAGCTTGACTTTGCATGCAGACACCCAATCAATGTTTGCAGCATTGAGTTTAATAGAGTGGATCTCAAGATCACTGAGTAGTTTAGAGAGAAAAGGAAAACAAATAATTTTGTCAAGACAGAGATGAACCAGAGTATGTAGTCACCATTCTGTGAACCCTGGCATGGAAGTCTGTGTCTCTTGGAAGAAAGCTGACAGTCATTCCTCTGACAAACGTTTCTGAGGTTCCAACTTAAGATTTATGAGAGACCTCTTTGTGACTGCATTATTGTATTGAATGCTTATACCAATACCAACTTAGTGGGATGGGTTTAACTGTTAATTTAATTATTAAATAGGGCTCCATTTTAGTATTAAGGAGCTGAGACTCAGTGAGGTCAAATAACTTGCTGTGGTCACACAGAGAATAAGGGTTAGATCTGGGGTTTGAACTCAGGTCTGTCTAGCTCCAGGTTCAAGCTTTTGGAGCTATTCCACAGATACCTGCAGGTCTTGCTATATGATGTCATAGAATCATAGATTTTTAAAGGTCATCTGATCTATATTTATCTGATGGGGAAACAGTCACAGAGAGACCTGGTAACTTTCCCAAATCACACAGCTAGGTACAGTACAGTAAAACTTCTACTGCCCCTGTCCTAACTGCTCCTTTCCCACATTCAGGAAAAGAGAGAAAGGAATAGACCTTCTGCTCAGAAATATCTTTCTGAAGTGGAGATGAGGTTTATAGGCCTGTATCAGGGGACCCATGGACATCAATGGAAGGAGAGGATATGGTCCCTGACCTTCTGATGCTTCAAGTCTACTTGGGGAAAATCGTCCCACAGCAGCAACAGGGAGGGAGCGGGGAGGGGAAAGCCAAATATCCATAGAATAGCGTTTTCAGACCCAGCTCAGTACACTCCCTCTCTGCCATTTATCCATCCTGGGTCTGTTTGTTCTGTGGTTCTTCCTCCCTGTCCTCCAGTAATGTCTCTGTTATACCCAATTATTCCATATTTTTTCCTGGTCCAACTAGATCAGAAAATCTCCCTGGATCAGAGGCAAAGTCTTGTTCATTCTGTTTCCCATGTGCCCAGCACAATGCCTGGCCCAAAGCGGGATGCATGAGGTCTGTGCTGGGAGCAAAGCCGAGGTTCACCTCAAACACAAGGAATCAAGGAAGCCCCACCCACCCCCAGGTCCACCGAGAGAGTCACAGGGACAGATGTCACTATCCACACCTTCACACCTCACTCCAAGACAGGAAAACTCCACATCACCTGTTCCCTGGGAGGCTCAGGAGGAGAGGGGCCTCCACTGGGCACGGAGGGGGCACATACTCTTTTGTAGTGTCCCACCTGAGGGGGAGACAGCATGGAGTGTCAGAGGTACAGGAAATTACCCGGGGTTGTTCAGTGGGTTGAAATAATCAAAAGGTTCCTTGAGACAGAAACAATACCAGAGAACGATTGTGAGTGACCTGCCACTACACGCCTCCCGTTTCAGTCACACTCCTCTGACAACTTTTCACAGAACCAAGGAAGAAGGTGATTTTTAAGTTCCTCCAAGGCCTGGACAGTTTCCCCTCTTTGCCTCAGCTCTGCCTCACCAGGTACTGGGCCGTGGAGGCGCTGGGAGCCCTCCCACCTCCTCTCTCCCGCTGTGCTGTTGACTCCGGGAGGCTGCTGCGGGACTTTAAAAATAGCCTCTTGCGGGTTTTCAGAGGACAGGTTCCCTTTCTGCCAAAAATGTGTGGAATGGCAGTTTCGCAGCAACAGTGAGCCTTTGTTTCAGAGTTGAAAGTGCGCGTCTCTCCTCCTGGGCCCAGCCTTAGTGGCTTGCCTAATGTCACTGACCCTGCTTTAATTAAGCACTCTTTTTTTGTTGGACCTGGTGCCAAGAAGCCTAAATGAATGTTGTCTGTTTGAGTGAGTTTTGCTATTTTTTTTTCCAGTTCTATTTTAGGAAACTTCGAAGGGTCACTCCTCTACAGGCCATGATAAGGGTTAAGAGTCTTTTTCTCAAGAAACAACATTCTCCTTAGTGAACATTATCTCTATTTCTCTCTCTCTCTCTGGTGTAACTAATTCTAAAATTCAAGAGGATTTTTCTGGCTCCTGATAGAAACTAGAGATAGTGATGTAATATACAGGCCTTTGTTGATGGAGGAAACTTCACCTGCACTTGCCCTTCAGGAATTCCAACAGACTGAGTGTTTAGAAATGTACAGAGAGGGAATTGTGATCCCTACTGCTCATGCGACCACACAAAAATTGGATAGTTGGTACATTAGCTTCCTAGGGCTGCTGAAACGAAACACCACAAATGGGGTGACAGAAAACAACAGAATTTACTGTCTCAGCTCTGGAGGCTGGAAGTCTGAAATCCAGGTGTCCTCAGGGCCTTGCTTCGCCCTGCTGTCTGCAGCAGAGAACCCTTCCCTGCCTCTTCCAGCTTCTGTTTACTCGAAATCTTTGGCATTCCTTGGCTTGTAGAGGCATCATTCCAGTCTCTGCCTCCATCCTCACAAGGCGATCTTCTCCCTGAGTGTTTCCGTCTTCGCCTCTTCTTATAAGGGCACCAGCCATATTTATTGGATTAGGGCCCTTTCCAATGACCTTGTCTTAACTGGATTACATCTGTGAAGACCCTATTTCCAGTCACAGGCACCTGGCATTAGGATTTTAATACATCTTTTGGGGGGCCACAATTCAACCCATAACAGTTGGCTTGGAATTTCTCTCTCACCCAGAAAGTGTTTGGATACATTATCACTTCATAGTATAAGTAAGCGACATCGGCCAGCACTTAGGGTGCACTTACCACATGCCACGCACTGTGCCATGTGCCTGATACATATCACTTTATTTAATCCTCACAGAAGCACCTTGAGGTAGGTATTAGTATGTGCCCAGTTTATAACAGGAAAGAGAGGCCCAGATCTGTTCCATTTCAGCACCATGTCCTGAACCACTCGGCATACCCCACGCACAGGGAGAGCCGGCTGCGCGTTTGGCGTCAGGTGAGGCCCTGGGGTTACCACAGTGAGCCAGACCGATGGTGTCCCACCCTCATAGACGCAGAGTCTGGTAGGAGGGACTATGCGTCAAACACACAGTTTGCTGAGCACCAATAACTGACTCGCAGTGCCGTAGCGCCGTTTCCACTCGGGAATTCTCCGGCTCCGCTGTCATTGCCTGAGAGCCTTCTGGGGACGATGATTGGTGAGATGAAAAGCAGTGAGCAGACCCTCACAGGAGGGCGCCCCCTCTGCTTTCACCAGAGCTTCAGTGTTTTGTTTTACGTGTTGGGAGATTTTGTCGAAAAGAGTGACTAGGTTTGCTAAAGAACAGACAACCCTAGATCTCAGTGCTAAGCGAACTTCCTTCTGTGCTTTCTGCATCCTGTCGCCTGTGGGTCAGTGGGAGGCTGTGCCCTGTGTCTTCCTCACTCTGGGACAGTATGCTGAAGTGGCCTCATCTGAAACTGTACAGGTTACTGTGGCAAAGGAAAGAGAGAAGGTGGTGAATCACACACTGGCCCTTCAACACTCCCACCCCGAAGTGTAGCGTCAACCCTGTTCCTGGATAAACAGCCATAAAAAACATGACTTGCTGGCCAATGGAGTTACGTGTGTAAAAGAACAGAGTAGGTGCTCTGTGCAGTTTTTGTGAAGCAGGAGTCTATTCCTTCCCTCTCCATGCACTCACCCAGAAGCTCCATACAGGAGGGGCTGCCCCACACCTCTGTCCACTCCTCCCCTGTGCTCAGGGAACCCTGAGGACCATGCCCCAGTTCAGAAAGACCTGTGTTCTGTTTCTAGAAACTGACGTAGGAAAGTCCAAACTTGCGAAAAACATAAATCAGGGGGCAGGGGTTTGTGTTCCAGAAACATTCTCTGTAGGTTCTCTTTAAATGCAACCTCCCAGGTTTATATACGATATAAATTTAGGTATAGATATTTTATTTACTCACAACTTTTCAGGAATATGCTGGTATTATTTATAGCAGGACATGGATTCACTTAAGCCCTGGATTCCACAGGCTGGCAGCTTGCCATATTCACTATATAGTCTTTTTCTCCCATCAAGTTCTAAAACTGTTTCCCTAAAGTAGACAGGAAAAACTTTAAAGCAATGAGTCGCTAAAACTATTTTTGCTTTTTTCCTGTTCCAGTTAGTGGCTATTAAGAGTGAGAGACTCCCGAGAGCGCCTCTGCCCCAGGTGCCCATCTTCGCAGCTCTGCCCGGAGCCCTGAAGGATGTTCTGTTCTAATTACTCAGAGGAGTCCTTAGCCTTGACAAATGCTCTGGTTACATGAGCTCAGTGCAGGATGTTCTGCATCTTGGGATCCCCGGGGCAGCCTATAATTCACTCAAAAGCTGGAAGTGTTTTCTGCATCTCAGTGGAGCCAGGCCCAGGGCTTCCTGGAGCTTCCCACCTTCCTGCCTCCCTGTGCCCAGAGCAGACAACATCACACCAGCTGTCTAAGGCAGTGCCTCACAGGGCGTCATTCATGCTGTGGGGGCTGACACCTTCTCAAAGAAAGAAGGTTGAAACAGACCCAGCTGTGGAATATAGAGAGCTACTTGACACCTAAAATACTATGCCATGCATCCATAAAGGGCCGCCAGGAAACCAGACAGAGGGGCAGTCTTGCAGAGAGCCTCATTTCAACACCTCCTCCCAGAGGTCCCATTTGGGGCAAGGTCAGGCAAATATTAAGATCCACATGTCTACAGAGTTTTACAGTGTGCAGAGTTTTTGTGAACTTGCCTTGTTTGATCCTCACAGTTGCTCCATAATGGAGGAGGAGCCATTGCTCCCATTTTACTGATGAGACAACTAAGGCACAAGGAGGTGAAGCGTCTTGCACCAAATCACATATTTAAAGGGGCCACATTTCTGGGAGCCAGGAGACCTGTGTTTGAATCCCACCTCTCCCTTCACATCTCTACAACTTAATCTCATCTGCAGAATGATGATGGTGCCCACCTGATAGTGAGATAACATACATAAAGGGTCCCCAAAACAGCCCATTGGGTGGGTGGGTGTATGGATGAATGGATGGATCGACAGATTGATGGACCAATGGATGAATAGGTGAATGAATGGGTGAGTGAGTGAATGAATGACTGAATAAAATAATTTAGTTAGTGAATGAATGCTGCCCTTTTGTGACTTCCTTTCCCTCTCAGGTTCCCTTGATCTTATTCTCATTGAATATTAACTCTTGCAGGGAACATGGAAAATTTGTAATCCCAGCTCCACATCACCAAAGACCCTTTCATTTAGCCCCCGCTCAGTGTTCCCACAGGGAAAGATTTTCTACCGAACTTTATGACTGCCTTCCTGTTTCACAAAAAGCATGTAGAACTGCCGATGATGGGCCCTGACAAACATGCACATAGACTTAGTATGATTCTCATTACAATATGAGTTAATAATTAGTGACTAACATTTACTGAGCATTTATCATGAGCCAGGCGCCTCACTGGGTGTTTTGCCAGCATTCGAACTCAGGTGGTAGGACTCCGAAGCCTGGGCTTCACCACACCAACTCAGCACCACTAAAAGCTGCCATTCACTAGGTGCCAATAGACACCATAATAAACTCCTTAAATATGCATTGTCTTAGTTAATCCTTACAACAAAGTGTGAAGCAGCTTGGGTCATGTTCTCTGTTTTACAAATGAGGTAACTGAAGCTTGAGGAAGGGGAATAACTTGACCATAGCCACATAGCTAGTGAGAAGCAGAGGCAGGCTTTGAGCCTGGGTGCTAGGGTTGCAAAGCACAGACATTTAACCCCCAGTCTGTGCTACCTTGCAGCAGCTTGCAGCTTCATCACTTTCAGTGCTTTGCATTGCTGGGCGTCACTTGGCAATCCCATTCCAGCCCCAGGAATTCCCATGGGTCTGAGGTCTCAGGGTGAGACTGAGCAGGTGTAGGTAGGAGCACCTCTCTCAGCACCTGGAATTCTTCCCGAAAGCCACTAAGAAGGAGTGCAGAAAGGTGTCAGTGCTTCTCACTTGAGCAGAACCTCATGGAAGCAGAGAAAAAAGCCAACCCCACCCCGGACACTGCTGCAGAAAACAGTATTCCGGGAGTGAAAAGTGGCGAAACCTGAAAACAGGTTGCTTAGGGCATTTAAGAGATTTTCTTTCCTGATAGTATCTTCTTTCTGAGCTGGCGTAGATGCAGTTCTGCCAGGAAAGGGGTGGGGGAGCAAGAGCATCCTGCTGGAACCTGTAATCCCTGTGTGTATCATCATAATCCCTCCCTCTGCACATTTTACTTCCTCACCAACATGCATCGAAGATAAAGATTTCATTAGTGGTCCCACGCACTCTGTGTGGGGCATTTCACTCTGCACCTGTAGCAGTTTGTGGGGACCTAGATCCCCAGAGAGAACAGGCAGTCTGGGAGCACTGGGCTCAGGACCCTGGGTCCAGCAGGTTCTGCCGCTTACAAGCTGTGTAACCCAAGACAGATCGCTTCACCTCTCTGGACTTCAATGTTCTCGTTTATAAAATGAGGTCTTTGAACCAGATATCTCAAAATCCTCATCCAGGGCAATCCTTTTGGGATCATTTGTAACTGCAAGTTAGATAATAGATGGAAAAGCACTTTGAGAAATGATTAAAAATTTAAATACATTTCCAAAGGTGCTATTTTTGCAGCGTGATCTCTGCAAGGCATAAAATTATATATGCAAAAAAGAGAGAAAGGGGATCTTTTGAAATTTAACAGCTCAAATTAAATGTAAAAATATTTATCTTGAGTGTCCCTCCTCCCTCTCCTTATCTTTGACAAAGAGGGCCTATTTTAATGTACCGGACCATTCCTGTAATTACACTTTTCCTGTGTTTAGAATTAACCACATCAGGGCTTTCTAAGGTCGAAAGAGTGCCTGGACCTTACACTTTAATATGTGAGTTTTTTGCTAAGTACTCCTAAGCCTCTGTGTGGTAAGGGGAATGTTGAGAACTGGAGTTGTTTAGGTGAGGGACTCCAGAACAGGCAGTGTTAAGAGCTTCAGGAGTCTGGGAAGTTGTCATTGGGATAAGTTAATGGTGGGTAAAGGACTTCCCCAAGGTCATGTGGTGAGTCATCATTAAACCTGGGGCTGACACCCCTTCCTCCAGTTCAAAAGAATTGGCTTCTTTGTTATCACTGTTGTTCCATGTGTCTAGCTCTGGACAACCTGGGGGAAATTGCTTGTGGATATTAGAGCTGCAGCTGTGGAAAAACAGAAACTGGAGAAGATACACCCTTAACAAGAGCTCTCCAGGCTGTGCCTCAGAACAGCAGCTGGTTTGGAGATACAGAAGGTGGTTCTTTAAAAGGTTCATAGGCTCTGCCCAAGTGGCTGATTCACTGGTTGGAGCATTGTTTTGTAAACCAAAATGTTGCGGGTTCGATTTCGGGTCAGGGCATGTAGGCATGTAGGCAACTGATCGATGTTTTTCTCTCATATCAGTGTTTCTCTCCCTCTCTCTCCCTCCCTTCCCCTCTCTTTAAAAAATCAATAAGCATGTCCTCAGGTGAGGAAAAATAAAACAAAATAAGACATACAGCCTCCTTTTGGCCCATTTACCCTTCTACTGCCACCAAGGCAAGTACCCCTATTTAAACTTCAGAAAACCTGCACGTGCCCACCTTTCTCATCCAAGGCAGTCCTTGAAGTTTGTTATTACCAACACAGTGTGATTTTCCAAACTCACATTGCCTAGGGATGGTCCTTAGAAACAAGTTCCAAAAAATCTATCCAATGCTTAGTTTTGTCTTGGTTGATACACCGGAGTGCCCCAGGGTCATTCCAAAATGGCATGGCAAATGCCTGCAACTTGTTCACAAACACTCTAAGTTGGTTCAGACACCCACATTGCCCCCATCGGTGTGATGGAGGGAGCCCTGCACCTGCCAAGTCTAAGGCTCAGAGGTTTTCCTCTTCGCCGGTCTATCCACCTGCCTTCGTATGTGCACGTCCGCATTCTAAGCCACAGGCCACAGCACAGCCCAGCGCCACCCAGCCCAACACAGCGGTCCCTTGGGCTGGATACAGCTCAGCACACATGAAAGTGCCTTCGCTCCAGCTTTATTCAGCACTTTCGTCCTCATCCCTCAACCCTCAAACATTATTATCCTAGTTCACTTATTCACTTGTCCACTTATTCAAAAATTAGGTATTGAACATCTATTATGGACTAAGGCTGGCCATTCAGTGGTGAACAACAACAGCAACAAAATAAATACAGACCTTAACCCGATGAGGCTTACAGTGTAATGGCGGGGGGGTGGGGTGGGAGAGAGTTAACCAAATAGCCACATGAATGAATGTAGTAAGTTTGTTTATGTAGGGAAGGGGTACTTTGAGAACACATAACAGGGAGCTTTAGCTCTAAGTCAACAGAAGAATGAATAGGAAATAGCCAAACAAAGAGTGAGGAAAGGCAGGGAACTGTATGTGAATGGGCCCTGGGGCAAGAAACTCATGACACAGGGAAGGATGGGAAGAATGGGAAGAAGGCCAGTACAGCTGATGACTGGAGAATGACTGCGAATGAAGTAAGGACAAAGTGAAGAAGCTGACGAGGGCCAGGCTCTGGTGAGCACGGGCTCCAGAGGGCACATCCCTGGGCCCCACAGACCCCTTGCCCCGCGGAGACCACACAGAGCCTTGTAGGTAGGCCATGTCAAGGACTTTGGAATTTATTCCAAGAGCCATGAAAAGACATGAAGGATGTTTAGGACAAGTAAGGGATAACAGTAAGACTGATTTCAAGAACATCGATCTTTCTACTGTACAGAAAATAGACTGGAGAGAGACAAGAAGGGGTGTCACAAGGTTATCATGGCACTTTAAGAAGGTGATATTGGGAGCTTGGACCAGGGAGGTGGTGTTATGAATGAAAGAAGTGTGTGAACCAGGAGCTATTTAGGAAGTAGAATTGAGGGACTTGGCAATGGGCTGTGGAAAGGGGGAGAGTAAAGTGTCAAGGATGACTCCAGGGAATTGGGGTTGTCAAACTAGATGTGTGGGGGTAACATTCACTGAGAAAGGGAATAGAATCAGGTTTGTCTTGGATCTTTGTTTTGTCTCATCTTTGAGTCATATCAATAGAAGATTAGGTCATAAATTCGGTTTTGGAGATGTCAAGTTTGAAGTGCCTTCAAAAGGCACAGACTACTTGCCATCCTCTGCTCCGCTCCCCCCTCCCCAGCCCAGGGACAGAGGTTTCTCACCCCTCATATCAAGGCAGAAGACTCAGGTCCACATCCATGGTCTAAACATTAAAAGTTCCAAGTCAGAAAATAAATTGTTAAGTAAAAGGTTCCAGCCTCCTGCCTTTACAAATACACCTGCATGATGGTCTGGAAGGCCAGGTTGGATTTAGGATTCTCAGACTCCAGTGGTACAGAGAAAATGGGCTCACAGCCTGCAGCCCACCCCTCTTCCTATCCCCAGCACCATCCCCCACTGCAAGGGCCCTCATGAACATGGGCCTGGACACCCCAGCCCGCATGTCCGAGCTCCCGTCAGGGAACCAACTTGCATTTTGTTTTTGCCTTCCTATTTGGTTTTTATGTCATTACATTCTGTCATCCCTCTTAGCTGCTGTGTGTTTCCTACCATTAAGCTCTAAATTTGGATCCTTTTTTCCCCTCTCTTTGGAGCTATAAGACTATGTACACATTCATTATATATAAGGAACTTATTCTCTGAAATGAAAAAAAAAAGTGTTCAGAAACTAGAGTTATCTGTGAGTTGATGCTCAGGCAGAGTTGATGCCCGGGCCTAGCACTCCACGCACTGGAGTGTGGTCTGTATTTGGAAGGAGGGATCCAGAAAAGAGCCCAACACAGTCCCTGAAAGCAGCAGTGGGGCCCAGAATTCCAGGGTCTTGTGTTCCTGCTCTAGAAGGAGGACAAGAGGAAGTAGACTCCGGTGAGCACGGGCTCCAGTGGGCACATCCCTCAGCCCCACAGACTCCTTGCCCTGCAGAGGGAAGAAATTGGAAGAGGACAAGAACAGAGCCCTCTAAACAGTTGGGGCTTTGGGCAGGGACCCCGCCTTGCCCAGACCTATAGGCAAAATCCAGTGATCCATAGTACTTGCGGACTTTGCTCTGCTCCTGCTCTGACTGCCTGGTTTCTCTGTGTGTCTGTTTTGTTTTTCCTAGTGGGCTGTTCATCACCATTCACGACAAGGGGCACATTGCAACGATGCTGAACTCTTGGCCAGAAGACAATATTAAGGTATGATCCTGTTTTCTCTGCGGCTGCTCTATTGTTGGGTGAAGCCTTTCAGCTTGGACCAGAGTCACTCCCAGGTACAACATGAGCCATTGCAACACTGAAGGCAAGACACAGCACCCCTTTCCCAGGCCCAGACCATGGACCTGGTACAGCCAAGCATAAATGCACCACAGAGGAGAGGTTTGCATTAACCAGGCACCCACGTGAAATTATCCTTTATTATTATTTTAATGGATTACTATTAATACACTATAATTATTAATAATAACAGTAGTAGCAGTAGTCTGAAGATATGTTCAGCATCTATGGAGTACCTAGTAAATACACACTACCAGTGTCACAGTGGATAAAGGGGAAAAGCAGACACAGATCCTCTTCTCAAGTAGCTGGCCTTTCATGAGGAAAATAAAACAGAGACACAAAAATACTTACAAGGTAGAACTTGATTAGAGGTAACCAAGACACACAGAAGGAGCTGGTGGCGTTCAAAGAGGCAGAGATTACTTTTAGCTTGAGGGGAATCTAGGAAGACTTTGTGGGAGAGGTGACAGAATTGAGGAGTAAATTTTGGACAGTTAGGCATCCGAGAGAGTAGGATGCAGGGTGGGGACATTCTGCAACAAAAGAAAAGGCTTAGGATGAGCAAAACTTCACGTCTGGTTGTAGACAGCAGTTGGCAGGTGGAGGGAGTTGGAGGATGTCTGTGCAAAGTGGCAACATAACCTGGCACTTCTTCCTGGAATGTCGACTTTACTCAAAAAATTTAGATGCTAAACAGAATGAAAAATTTATGTAATAAGTGGAATGCAAAATTTGTGCTGATTTTAAAATGTGAAACACGGCTTTGTAGAAACTTGTTAGCCTCTGGTTACATCCCCAGATCTCCTCCTGCTGGAGGGACATCTATGGAAGAGTTCGAAGGGCTCTGGCATCTAAGATCATTGTCACTTTTACCAACAAAATGGGTAAAGCAAGAATGCAAAGCATCTGCTGGCTGCTTGTGAGGGCGTTTCCGGCACACCAGCTGGAGAGGGGTTGGGGCTGACCGAATGAGCCCCGTATGCGCACCAGTGCTGGCACCATCCCACCCTGACTGGGAAGCTGGGAAAGTCCACGGTTTCCTTGCCAGGGCCTCCTGCCCTCTGTCCCTGCCAGTTCCCTGAGCCACCCCACAGATTCTCTCTCCCTACCTCACTTTGGCCCTCTTGGGAGATGGTGGCATTCACAACCAGAGCAGGTAGGACAAGACCTTGGACTTCAGTCCGGACCCCTATGAAGAGTTGATTTCATCCGTCTCCGTCTGGCTGTGATTTCACCCTGTGCTCCTCCTTCCTGCTTATCTGCTTAGGCTCCAGTTACATGCAGGCCCTGCAGGTTTTGGTCCCAGTCCCAGAAGAAGCAAGGTTCCAGGGTGTGCCTAGGGTGAATCTATAATGAAACCTTGAGGACATGAAGGGAAGGCAGCTCACTCGATGGGAAGTTAATTCCAGCCTGGCCTGCGGGGACATACTGCTGAGGTCCCACAAACTAATCTTTCCAACTTCCTGGACACATCACCATGGTAAACCTTGCACATGGTAGGTACTCAATAGATGCTTCCTGAAGTGAATGAACTCAGTTGATAGATTTGATGAGCATCTGTCATGTACCAGGCACTGTGCCAGGAATGGAGGGGTATAGTCACTACCACCACACGCGACGCCTTTGTGCAAGTTAAAGGAATCTAAGATCATTAGATTCCTTAGAAACTAATGTCACTCTTAGAAAGAGTGACACAAAGACACCTCCCCTTAACCAGTAAGAAAAAGGTGCTCCTTCCTCCAGGTTGGAACGGGGGTTTGTCCAGGGGCTCATGAGCTCAGTTTCAGGCTCCAGTTGCGCAGCATGTCAGCGCACACGTTACAGGACTGCACCCTGGGCCCTGCTGCGAGGAAGGCAAAACGAGAAAAACACAGTCTCTGACCCCAGGTTAATTCACTCCAGTTCAGAAATCAAGATATAAATTCAAGACAGAACCTTTGCTGCTATCTGTTGGCTTCAACAAACATATTTCGAGAAACCTCTAGGTTCTGAGTGCTAATTGCTAGAGAGATGGAGACAGCAACTGTTGTGATTTTAGAGGAAGAGAAACTGAGGCTTCGGGCTACTTTGGAAGAGATGGGACTCGAGCAGGCCTCAAATACAGAGAGACGCCCAGAGCCTCTAAGGAAAGGGAAGTTACATGAGTAGATCAGGGCCAGGGCATCTAATGCACTGGCATTCGACAACCATTTAGTAAATATCTATTCTGTAGGAGCTCCCAAGGGGTTTGGGAATAAGGTGTACAGACCAACCCCGGGAGCTCAACATCTAGTTAGAGAGCCTGACCTGGAAACGATTACCGTAGACTGTGTCTATGCTGCCAGAGACAGGAGCCTGGGAACGAGGAACAGACGGGGTAACTGGCTGACCACTGGCCCTGCGGCACCCCGGAGTGGCTGAGTAAATGCCTGAGATGCCATTTGCCTGCTGTGTGTGCAGACAGCCTCTCTGATCTTTGTTTTTCTGTTGTGAGGATTAACTACAATAAAGTCTGTGCAAGACTGAAGGACACTTGAATGGATGGTGTCATTGATGGAGGAGGAAGAGGTGGCTGTGGCACACACAGTGGCTCAGGGAAGAGACTGCGGAGGCCAAAGGACAGCCATGGAGTGGGCTCCCTTACCAGGGAATCACAGGCCACAAGTGGGCTGCCATCCAATTTGGCCACTAGACATGTTTGATTTGATCCGCCATGGTTTTGAAATGTTGAACTTGTAGACAACATTCTAAAATCAGGAGACTTCATTTAAAAACAAAACACTTACATGTCTTGCTTCCTTGGAAAAAGAAGTAACTCTGAATATTAGGCCTATAGTTTGGCACATGAAGAAGTTAATTAGGGCTGATTGGGCTGCCCCTAGGTCACCCCAGTCCACACCCTGCCCTGTCCACCAGTCGTTTACTGGAGGGCTCTTCCTCCTCACCCCAGAGCTGCTCTTTCAAAGACTTAGAATGTTCCAAGCTGCAGTCTTTCTTGTTACTGGTGTGTTTTCTCCAGTTGCCTCCAAAAGAGGAGAGGAAGGTTCCTCTTACTTAAGTTCATTATCCCTTTCATTACCCATCACTTTGGAGCTGACGCTGACTTCACCTGCAGTATTTCACTAATTCTCACAGTCACTGTGACAAGAGCAGAGTAAGGAGTGCCTCTGAAACCCATGAGGTGGGTCTGAAGGAGTAGCTAGGTGTGTCTTTGCTCAGATGAGCAGGCGGATTTGCCCACAGTCACCCACGAATAACTGTCGATGCTGTGCCACCCAGGGCCCAGCTGCTGAGCCACCTCTCCCGGAGCTGCTGAGCCGAGTTTTTCAAGGCACAGCTGTCTTTGGACCCTGATGTTGTTGGCAATTAGCTGGAGGAAGGGGTGGTTCAGAGGAGCTTCTGAATCAACTTGGAAGATAAAAGATGACTTTTGGTGGCTTCCCAGCCAGAAAGCAGAGCTGCAAACTGAGACATAAGAGAAGGAGGCTGTGAGGGAAGTGAGGCCACAGCCCAGGGCTGGGGGACATGAAGTTTTGTAGGCCCCTCTTGTTCAGGGAGGAGGGGCAGGCCAGGCCACCCAGAGCTGTCCAGCATAAATCACAAAGAGGGGAGCCGGTGAGAACTGCTTTTCTGACTCTTTCCCACAGTGGCCATTGCCTGAGCCGGGAGGAAAGCTCAGCTGAGAACAGCCCTCCTCCCCAACAGTTTTCCCAAGCCCCTAAATCTCTCTCTCCTCCCTGTCCCAACAGCTTTGGGAAGGAGGTGCTGAGTGGCGGCAGGGTAGCGGAGCCAAGGGAGCATCCTCTGCCACTGGGCACCAGCCACTTAGGTATTTCAACTTGGACCAGATGCAAGTACCAAGTGCCTCCCTGTCACGTTTGGGCTCACTGTGTGTTAAACCCCACTCTACTCAGTGTCAGAAATTGGATATCCTGGGAAATAGATTGAGATGGAAAATTGGCATATTAGGGAATACTTGTGGGATTCACACCTCTAGAAAAGAAGGGGTCAGGATAGAGAAGAGGGAGAAGGTGGATGGAGTGAGGTGTTAAGGAAGACACAGCCGAGCCCAGGAGGAAGCTCTGAAGCTGGAATGGCCTTTCTCTGCGAACTTTTCATCTATACCAGGTCTGAATTCAGTCCCAAGGAGAAGATCCTTTGCTGTCTCTGGTGGATCTATCACATTGTCCACCATGTACTGAGTTCATATCACACTGCAGGAACCAAGCTAAGTGCTGCAGAATCAAAGATGACAAAACCTGTCACTTGCCCCAAAGAGCTTAGAGCTACTATGAAAGACAAGGAAGCAACTATAAGGAAGCAACTATAAGAAACAATAGGTGCTATGGGAGAGGAAAATGCTATGGGAATTCAGAGGAGGGAGTGATAACTTCTAGAAGGGAAGCTTCATGGCAGGAGGTGCCTTTTGAACTGTTCCTTGGAACACGAAAGGATGGAGGGATTTGGGTGGTGGGAGATACAGGACTTGAGGAGTGCAATGGCATGCGGTCGAGAAAGTACAAGCCTTATAATAGGTTGAAAATATTTCAGTGTGGAGGAAGCATGGAGTGGGTAAAGGGGAAATTCAAAAAGCAGATTGGAAGTGGACCATGGAAAGCCTTAAGTGCCAGTCTAAGATGTTTGAGTTTTACTTTACAGACATCAGGAGCCACTGGAGGTTTGGGGGCAGGAAAGCGACAAACCTGGGTGTGCTTTGGCAAAATGAAATGAAATGGAATGGGGAGAATCTAAGGGTACAGAGACTCGTCAGGAGACCGCGGCAGGGGTCAGGTGAGAGAGGGACGGGCTGATCCGGGGCAGCGGCCGTGTGGATGAAGGTCATGGTCCAGGTGAGAAAAACAGAGCAGGTCAACCAGCAGAACTTGGTGACCAGTTTGCCGTGGTGAACCGATGACAGAGAGGAGTCAGAGCAGACTGGGCAGTTTTGAGCCTTGGAGGTAGGAGGTAACAGAGGGAAGAAAAGGAGCAGAAAAAGGGTTTTAAAGGCGTAAAAAGGAAAAGTGAACTCACTTGGTTAAGGATTCGGGGAGTGGGGAAGGCCTGTCAGACGTCCGAGCGTCAGTGTCCGGCGGACGGCTGTTAGCTGTGAGCATCCGCCTAGGCACGGCCGTAGGAGGCACCGGAATGGGGGAAGATGGCCGGGGGGGACACTGCTGAGCTTCACATGGCCAGGCCTCCTCGAAGCTGCATTTCCAAGGTCTCCCCTTTGTTTCACTTCATTTACTCATTTAACAAGTCATTATTCTTGGTTTGTCTGTGGTAATACTAAACTAGAGAGGGATGAAACCATGAAAAATTCTAACATATAATCTTTGCCTCAATAATCATTATTATAACCCTAAGAGCAGTGCCACTCATTCATCATGTACTTTCTACAAGGCACCTGGTTAAAATAAGGCATATATTAATTCATTTCATCTTTTCAGCAACCTAATGAGTTAGGTATTATTATTATTATTATTCCCATTTTATGGAAAACTGAAACTCAGAGAAGTTACCTGTGACCCAAGATTACAACTGGCAAAGCATCAAGGGGCCTGGGTTCCAATACAGGTTAGAAGGTTCCCAAACCCTGCCATTAACCTTTAGGCTATTTGGTGTGATAAAATCTGCATTTAAAAAAATGTTAAATAAGAACCCAGATACTATCACTATCGAATGTTTGAGTAGCAGATGTGGGGCTTGGCAAGCAGTGAGCACTTGGTAAATGTCCACGGGAGGCAGGCAGGCAGGAAGGCAGGCAAGGTGAGCAGGCCTGCTGTGTGGCAGCCATAATAAGTGCTGGACGAAATCACTTTCACTTGCAACGGGCAGGATGTGCTCTGCTGGGAAAGAGGAGCAGGGCCTTCTAGGGAATATGGAGGCTGAGAGGCAATAGATTATTGGTGAATTCAGAGTGTGCCTGGAAGGAGTGAGGGGGCCGGTTTGGCTGGAGTAGGCAATTGTGTGCAGATGAGTAGCAGGAGATATGTTTCAGAAGGTATGCTGGGTTCAAGTCATTAAAGTGAAACTCTATTTTATGGACAGCTAGAAGTCACTAAAGGTCTTTGAGCCTGGGCTCGGCATAATGAAAGTGGACTTCTGAGACAATGACTCTGACATCGGTTGGCAGGAGAGATTGGAAGATATATGAGGGTCTGGTTGTGAAGCTATTGCAATAATGTAACCATTAGCTCAGTAGGATTAAGAGTGGATGACAGGTGGAGGTGAGACAGTCCCTCAGAGGAGGTGGGATTCGGTAGAGTGTCCTGGGACATCCCAGCCTGGGAGGGTGTCACTGCGGCCCTGTTACCATCGTGAGAGACCCCAGAGTTGTAGAGTTAACACCATGAGTAGTAGGATTTAACTCCTTGTCATTCACTGGCCCTCAGCAGAAAGAAAGTGTAAAGGAATGGGAACCAGAGTAAGAAAGCTTCAACTTTCTAGGAGAGATGGTAGAGAAATGACCAGAGTGTGGGCCCCTCGAGGC
This sequence comes from Trachops cirrhosus, assembly GCA_028533065.1. Taxonomy (NCBI): domain Eukaryota; kingdom Metazoa; phylum Chordata; class Mammalia; order Chiroptera; family Phyllostomidae; genus Trachops; species Trachops cirrhosus. The sequence continues at coordinate 51,332,701 of CM052543.1, read as the reverse complement.
AGCAGGAGGGTACAGGTTCCACCAGAGAGAGCTGCCAGGAGGAGTTCAGAGGTAGGCTGCAGGGAGGGTGGTGCTGGGACAGGCAGAACGTGCTGAGAACACACGTACTTTAACCCCGCCCAGTGGGGTGGTAGAAGGAGCCCTGAGGCAGGAACCCAAAGCCTGATTCAAGTCCCAACCGGCCACGCCACGTACACCAGCAAGGTGCCCTTGGCAAGCCTTGCAAGATTAGATATCTTTCTAAGATAACTGACGTGGAAACATCAAGTCTAGTGCCTGGCACTTGGCTGATACTTAACCCTGTACAGAATGTGAAGGTCTAAGAGCTTCAGTTTGCTCACCTGTGAAACGAGAATAATAATCTCAGACCTGCCTACCTGCCAGGGCCAGGGAGGATCAGGTAGCGTAGGGGTTGTAAGCGCTCTCCATAGAGGCAGCAGACCAGTCTAAGGGGATGGTCATCTTCATGGGTCTGTGGCACTCTCCAGAGACCCCTTTGCAGAAGCTGAAGAGTGTTTTTAAAGCACCTCTATACCTATTTCTACCAAAAGGCAGTGCAGCCCCTGGAGAGAGAGAAACGAGCAGATGCCATGGACACTTTGGGTGCTGGACCGTACGCTCTTACAGGGCAAGGATGGGCCTTCATCTGTTCATCCCCAGTGCCCAGCATTGTACCTTCGTGGACTGAACTGGCCCCCATGGCGCCTGTGGGCATCATGCCTGGGGCCAGCCAGGACATCCATAGCTCAGCCCTGTTCCTGCATCTGGCCCCAAACCATTTCCAATGAAGGGACAGGTGGCCTCTTAAACTTAACTCATCTAGGGATGGGGGGAACTAGTGATGGTGAGTGGGCAGGGGTGGGGTGACCTATAAACAACTTCATTGTCACCTGGAAGGGCTCTCCTTGGCCTGGCATTCAAGGCCCTTCACAGTTTGATTCTTGACTGACTTTGCATTCTTTTTTTCATGCCTCGCACCCCCTCCCCACACACACAGCCTCTATCCCCCCATCTCTACAGTGGACCTTAATTTCCTTTTGCATCAAATGCCTTTCTCCTGGCCACACCACTAATGAATCATCTCCACCTGTCCAGGGTCGGGTGTGTGTGTCCCCTCATCCTTGGAGCAGCTTTCCCTTCTCCCAGTCTCTGCTGCCCTGCCTGCTCTGCTGCACTCACACTTTCCTCCCAGAATCATAATTATAAATATACACGTTCCATCTCTCTGTGGCACCTTAGTTCTTTAAAGGCTGGGCTCATACATACCTATATTTACAGATGAGCAAACTGAAGCTCCTTCCCGCAGGATCTGGCACAGTATCTATGCAAAGTAGGTGCTCCATAAATTTGTATTAAAGAACTGAATAAATGAATATCCATCATCATAATATAATTATTTCTAACATCACCATCAGCTTAATCAGCATCTGTTAATTCACAGTAGGTAAGCCTTGAACTAGCATTATGTCTATTATCTAGGATCCCCTCGGTAATTTTTTTTTTTTTTTCCAAAACACAAGGGTAATCCCAGTACAGCTTGAGAGCCCTGCTGGTTTTGTGTGAAATAGTGACCCCAGCAGATGTCACAGGGGCTCTGTGCTTTGCACACTGGGTTTACTATACTCAGGCGCAGGCCCCAGAGCAGGGTCTCTACGTGCCGGGGTTGTAGCAGGAGCACGCACACTTGTTTTTCATTATCTCCTTTGCTCACATCTTGCCCTCCCTGCCCCCCAGTCTCAAGCTGGGAGTGTCTGCCTAGTTTCTCTGAGGGAGACTGACTAGATGTGTTTTCCCTCCAGCTGTTTCTGCAGCCCCCACCCCGACCTCTGAATGCAAGACAGGTGTCTTTCTGTCATCTCGCCTCAGTGGGCTTTCTCACCAGCCTGCCAGAAAGCAGAGGGGTGGGAGAAGGCCTGGCCACCTGCAGCTGAACGAATCCTTCGGCTGCATCATCCCAGACAAGCAGTTCCACTCCCCAGCAGAGGCAGTGGGCATCCAGGTGTCGGCCTGACGTGCCAGAGCTGTTTAGACCAGCCCTCTGTCACAGGAGGTGCTGTTCGTGATTGATGGCATCCTGCTCTGTTTTTCAGGCCGTGGTGGTGACTGATGGGGAGCGCATCCTGGGCCTGGGAGACCTGGGCTGCTATGGCATGGGCATCCCTGTGGGCAAGCTGGCTCTGTACACGGCATGCGGAGGGGTCAACCCGCAGCAGTGCCTCCCCGTCCTTCTGGACGTTGGCACCAACAATGAGGTAATGCACTTGCCTGCTCCAGATGGTGGCTCTGGGGCCAGACGGTGGCATCTGGGATGCGGCGGGGAGCACCTTTGTGGGGCAATTACATCTATAAAGCATCAGGCCATTGCTTTGCTGGGTCCCCTTCGCCAGGGTACTGTCTCTGCACAGCTGTGGAGTGGAAGCAGTTTCTCCTCCCTGCTTGCCCACCCCACCCTCCCCACACCCATCTCTTCCCTCAGCCACCGCTGGGTCTCCTTGTCCCTCTACCTCCTGAGGCCTCCACAGTGACCCCTGCTCCAGCCTTCTCTGCTTCCTTGCTCCAGGACCCCAGGCAGCTTCCCCTTCCCTCAAGGGTTCTCTCCAGCCCACTAGTGAAGAGAGCCACTGGTGAAAGTGACTGCGGGGCTGTTGTTTTTCCCAGCATTTTAGAGGTGCGCTGCCTCAGTGAAAGGATTAACACTCAAAGCCCCAGGGCCAGGGGCTGATGTGTGTGGACCAGGCAACTGAGTGTCCTGCAACCCCAGGGAGAGGAACCGGCCCAAGCTGCAGGAGATCCACCTGTAGGATTCCAGGTGGTTCGGGATCTCAGCAGCTGCAACTTCAGCCAGAAGTGGCCTTCTGCTCTGAGGGCCACCGCCCTGGGACACAGGCTCTGTGCACGCCACTGGTCTCAGCTCTGAGGCCCTGTGAGAGAGAACATGAAAAAATATCCAACAATTCCTTCTTAATGACACTTATCTCTGAGTTTAAAACAAGTGCATGTTCATGTTTTTAAGATTGAGAAAATCTAGAGGTTTTAAAACAAAATATCATTCACACAATCAATACCAATCCCTGTTTACATTTGGTGTATTTCCTTCCAACCATTTCTCCCCAAAGCATTTATGAAAACAAAATTGGGTTTTTATGGCATGTACAGTTTTATGTCCTGCCATTTTCCAATGTGGTGCATGTTGTTGGTTTCCTCGCAGGGCGACAGCCATTCTTCCACAACGTCATTTTAAGAGCTGCCAGCTACACCATAACTGACATAAGAAACCCTCCACTGTAGGACACTTGGGTGGCTCCTAGCACTCTTGCTGGTGTTATTGCGCCTGTTTCTGCAGATCATGATGATTTCCTAATGATATACTCCGAGAAATGGAAATATTGAGGCAACGGGAATGGTCATTTTTAGATTCTTAATTCTTGCTGTCAAAAAGTTACATGCATTCTGTGGTGACCTCTCTCCAGAAAACTTGCTGCTGCCTCCTCCCTGGACAGCACACATCCCTGCCTCTAAACAGAATGAGCACTGCAGCTCCCAGGGAGGAACGATGCCTGCTCAGGCTTCATCCACAGATACGATCAGATGAGAGAGGACAGCAGGGCAGACCTTGCTTCAGAGCTGAGAAATCGTGGGGGCGGGAGGTGGAACAAGGGGAGGGGGAGAAGCACTGACTGGAAGAAAGGGTGCTGGGCTCAGTACCTGACAGCTAGGTGAGTCCCTGCTCCAGTCTAGACTTGACCCCTTTCTGGTACAATGAGGAACGGGGCCAGAAGTTTCTGCGTGTTCTTCCACCCCTAAAGCTCTTTCCATATGCCTCCCGCCAGCCTAGGAGACAGGAGGCTGGATGGTGGCACAAGACGTGAGTCGCTTGTCAACAACAGTCTTCAAGGTTGGCACCACACTGTGGTTCCCTCCCCGTAGCCAGATGCCTGAGTTTTACTAAAATTGTCCCTCCACCGCAGAGAAGATGTTTTGAGCCTTCCAGGCATGTAGCAAACTTTGTTTTAGTTATTATTCCCATCTGCAACCTCCTGCTGTGGGTTGGAGTTCAGTGAGACCTCCAGATGGATTTCATTGAGACCTTCATTCTCTATCTCCTAAAAGCTAGCTCTCAGCAAAAAATGGGACGGCTTGAGTTTGATTCTGAGACCACTGCTTCCCCTGGAAGAGTATTGGTTGCCTCTAGCAGGTGCATTAAGATCCTTTATCATGGAAGGTCCAACACCCAGCAATGATGTGCTGAAGTTTAGGGCTGGCCCCAACTTGTAACAAACTCACCAGAAAAGAGGTCAGGAAACCATGAGTAATCGCGGCCGTGCCCTTGACACAGACCACCCCGCTGAACCCTGACAATAACCCTGTGGGAACAGCATCCATTGGCACCCTCTGTGACAGGTGAGGAGGCTGAGGCCCAGGGAAGACCCACTAGAAGTGGCAGGGCTGGGACCCTACCCCACACCGCACCACCTGCCCGGGTTCCTGTTGCTTCATAACTAAAGGTCATTTCTCTATTCCTAGAATTTTTGTTACTAAATTAGCTTTAAAGCATCATTTAAAATCTTTATTTGAAAAAGGAAGTGGCATTTCTCCCATGATGCTACGTTTGCGTTCCCATCTAATATCTGTCTGTGCACACGCAGAGACGCACTTATTACCTGGTTACCTGCCCATAATTTTATTCTAATTTTTTCAATGAAGATTATTTTGTGAGCACTTTCTCTTTATTTATTTAACAAGTTAAATTTATTTACCAACACTGAAACTTATTTATCTATTAAATTTATTTATTGAGTGTTCAGTAGGTGTCAGGCACTCGGCTAGGCCGGAGGGAGATGAATGAGAGACAGGCGTGGGTGGCTGGTTGTCAGGTTTCAGCCCCAGCACCTAATGGATCATCTTAATGGCTAATGTGCTACATCTACTCAGAGTGTCTGCTTCTCCCCCCGCGGCTTCAGGCCTCTGAATCACCTCTCCACCCTGGTTGTGGAAGGGAGAGAGCTTCCACCGGCCTGCTCCCTCCCGTCAGGAAGGGCCAGAGAATCCCCCGCTGAGAGCGGGAGCACAGCCTAACCTGCCCTTGCAGTGTCGTGAGAGGCAGAGAAAGCAGTTCTCACTCGGGCCTCTGAGACCCATACCAGCCCCTGCAAAGTGCCAGGTGCAGTTCTAGGGATTATATATTTTCATCTCACTTAATTCTCGCAAAAGCTATTGGGGGTATTGTTCTCCCCATTTTATAGATGGGAGAACTGAGACTGCAACATATTAGCTTCTCGCTTCAGGTCTCACAGCTCTAAGTGTCAGCACTGGGATTTGAACCTAGGTCTCCCTGGCTGCAGAGCTGCTTCATCCTCCATGGCACATTGCTCTAAGAGGTCAGGGGTTTGTGTTACAGACTGGGTAAAGAACACTGGGAAAGTAGGTGTTTCACATCATCAGGATCAAATCCGGATGTACTGATGCTACTTCCACGGTCCCCCCACTTTAAGGAAAGGTGAACCCCCATCAGACCCTCTTCAAGAAACTCAGGACACAAAAATCCAAAGTCACAAAGCGGCTAACGCTGGGAAGACAGTGATTTACCTCTTTTCAAATGGATTCACTGTGTGATCTCGCTCACTATGGTTCTTGTTTAAAAAACTATTTTTTCCCCTTGAAGTCTTGGGGCACATCTCCCCCTCGGAGCCTGCCAGAGCAGCAGGACAGCCTCACAGCCTCCATCTCACGCGTCACTGCGGGGAGGGTGCTGTCATGACAGTTCTTAGTGTCAGAACTGCTGGGCCATCTGTGTGAAGGTCTCTGTAAAAACTCTTGGGGCAACAGGAGCTTCGAGTCAGAGAAAACACCCTCCAGGCTTCCTGTTGAAAGAAAACATCTGCTGTCTTCGGCCCTGAAACTTTGAGTCACTTTTACCTGACACACCAAGGAGGTTTGGAAAAACAAATAATGTGAGGCAGTGAGCCCATGAAGAAGGGACACTCCACAATTACAGTCCCAAGGGGCAGGGAGGGAGTGCCTTCCAGCTAGGCAGTGCACCTGCTCTCGGCTCCCCCGCATAGGTGGGGGTGAGTGCATTTTGTTGCATCCACACGGCAGAGCCACACACTGCCCATGTTAGAAGAGACCTGACATACTTCTAGTTCAACCCCCTTCCCCTCACATGGGAAACGGGGTCCCAGAGCAGAAACGGCTTCCCCCAGGTCTGAGTCAACGCCCAGTGCTCGTCCCACTCACTCTAGGCTAAGGGTTCTGCAGGGCAACCTGGAGTTGTGGCTTTAAAATGGCCCCTGAGCCCTGGAGGGCTTCTCCTGGCAGAAGTCTTGAGCCTTGGCGGATTCACCTCCTGAGATGCTAGGTGAATCTGTGGAACCAACTGATGGGGGTGTGGGGGCAGTCAGGTCGTGTCAGCTAGCGGGGAGAAAACCCCAGGAGCGATGATCAACAGAGCCTGGTGAACAGTGCTTTGGGGGTTACAGAATCGCCGAGGAAGCAAGGATCACCATCCCAGCTGGGTGTGGAAGGGTTTCCTCACCCCTTGAGATTGTCCTTTTGTAGCCAATAAATCATCAGCATTGACCACATGGTGCCCGCAGAGGCAGACGCATGCTCCCAGTGCACAGGTGATCAGTGAGGGTGCCCTCCCCAGGCTCTGGGTCTCTCACCCTTGGGCTCAACTGAGCTTCCAAAGAAATGTGTGGTCATCATAACTGCCACCCTGAGGGGCACAGTGAACTGTGTCTGCAGTGTGAACCAATGCCACAACCTCCCCAGACCCCCAGACGCTCTCCGAGTGACATCAGGTGCCTGCTGCCATGCACAATAAATATTTTCCCAGACTAGAAGGTTCGTCTCTCTTCCCCCTGAAATCCAGTGCTCAGTGACAGGGTGAGGAAAGAGGAGGAAACCATTTTGTTTTCCTTGACATTTCATCTCTGAGGAGAACCTTAGGAAGTCAGAACAGTGCAGACAGCCACGGAGGGCATATTTAACTCCCACAGCAGAGGAGTAGGTTCTGACTCACCTGCTTTGGATAAAGGCCTTAACCCAAAGTTGCTGTTCTAGACTTATTCAGTCCCGAATCTTGGTAACTGTCTAACAGAAGGGAAGCAACCAGGCTTGGAGGCGAGTGAGCTGGTCCCACTTGCAAGGACCTCTGATCTAGAAGCTGTCTTTCCACCCTGCTGATTCCACCAAATTTGCTTTGTGACCTTAGACAGCTCATTTAATCTTGGGCCTCGGAAACTCTGAGGAAGCTAAACCAAGGGATTTCTAAGACCTTCGTAGTTCTTAATTCAGCATCTCATTAGCCCAGCTCTAGAATTCATGCAACTCGCAGCAGTAAATACTTCTTACGGGCCTGCTATGTGCAAAATCCCTGGGGAGATGCAGGTGAGTAGAGTAACTCCGGCTCCCCAGAGAGCTGGAGTTACGCAGCAGAGATCATCTTCCCCAACTGACAGAAGAAAATTGAGGCAGGGAGAAGTTAAATACCTTGCCCAAAGTCACAGAGCTAATTAAGTGACAGAGCCTAAATTCCAACCCAAGTCCACCTGTTCCAAAGCCAGGGCCCCTTCTGGTACTAAACCTCAGGCCACACTGAGGTTGCTCACAGGGAATGTCCTGGGCAGGGCACCCGGCCCAGGGGCGCCCTCTCCTCTGCAGTGCACTGCCTGCCAGCTCTAAGATTCCTTCTGCCCCTCTTGATAGGGTTGCCAGATCTAGCAAAGGGAAATATAGAACAGTGATTAAATTTAAATGTTCAATAAATAGCTAATCATTTTTAGCATAAATACATTCCATGCAATACTTGGGGCATATTTAACTAAAAAAAATGCCCAACTAAAAGTTAAATCTAACTGGCCATCCTGTATTTCATCTGGCAATACTATCTGCTGAAAACTTCTCTTCTTAACAAGCATCTGAGGAGGTACAGGATAGAGGAGAGCTGCAAGGAGAGGATCCAGGCCCGTTAACAGCTCGGCACCACGCTGGCAGTCTCCTTAGAGACACTGCTCCGTGGGACATGGGGCAGAGTGTGGACTTATTCCATGCCGTGCCAAGACACCCATGGGAGCGCCACCCTCTGCCACTTTGGAGAAGCTGTTTTCCCTCCTGCCAGAGTTCAGCTCTCTGGGGCTGTTGCACATGAACTTTCTCCTTTCTGGCTGTCACTGTTCCCCAGCCTGGTCTGCAGGATGACAGCCTGGACCTTCCCAGCCACTACTGATCTCTTTCTTGGGAGGACCAGGCAGAAGGTGAAGAGCTACCCCAGAGTCCCTAGTCACCACAACATCAAATGATGGACAGAAAGGGCACTGTCATGAGACCCAGATGAAGCAAGTCTCAGTTTCAGCTTAGCTGCTTTCTGGCTCTGTCAGCTTGGGAAATTTACTTAAGCCCTTGATGCCATGGCTGGTGTGGTTCAGTGGATTGAGAGCGGGCCTGCAAACTAAAGGGTCTCCCGTTTGAGTCCCACTCAGCGCACATGCCTGGGTTGCAGGCCAGGTCCCCAGGTGGGGCGGGATATGAGAGGCAACCAGTCGATGTATCTCTCACACATCCATGTTTCTCTCCCTTTCTTTCTCCCTCCCTTCCCATCTCTCTAAAAATAAATAAATAAAACTTTTAAAAAAAGAAAACCTTGAGCTCCACCTCCCTCATCTGTAAAATGGGAATGAGAATATATAAGACAAAAGGATCAAATTAGTTTTATTAAGGAGTGAGTCACTTGAAAGTTCCATACAAATACAAGAAGCTATTGTTTTAGTATCATTTCCAAATAGAAACTTTCTTTCCAATATTTTTGTGTTTAGTTTTGAAGTATTTCAGGCACAAGACATCTTATTATAAAAATAAATATAAGGACTTTTTAAAGCTTTGTAAAGTCACCTTCATAGCTCAATGGTACCTCACTATGATCGACCTTGCATCTTAAATGCAGGTATGCTGAAAATTTTTTGAAAAATCCTAAAATTCTTCAGAAGCACTGGAAAATGCCACTTACCACAGAAACCTCATGTACAGCACTGAGAAATTCACTCTTTGCTGCCTGATCCACCACCAATCACATCTGTGACTTGGCAGTATTACAACTTATAGGTTAACACAGACCCTTTCACCTCTATAAGAACTAAAAAGTGAATGTTTTCTGCAAATGCCAAGCATTATACTATTTTTATCATCCCTGTGCATGCCTTTCCAGGTTGTGTGTGCATGTCTTGGACAATTGAAACTTAAGATATCTGTGCAACTTTGCACGCTGCTTTTTCCACTTAAATAATCTCATGCACGTCTGCCTATGTGACTGCAGAGGCTTAAAATCCAGCAATTTTAATGACTGTCTACCTGTCCATCGAGTCGTATACTACCATTTACTTTATTGTTCACTCTTGGCTGAATGTTTGCTACCTTTAAGTGGCTTTTAGATGGTTACTTTGAAAGTGACAGGGAATGGTAGGCACCATATATGTCCCACTCTCATTCTTTAGTCCCAGACACACACCCACATGCACTCCTGCCAGGGCAGACCCTGAACAATCTCAAGGATGTGTCATGTAGGGAGTGAGGAGGTTAAGAAAAGAAGGTAAGGACCCACCACCTTTCTGATGTGTCCTGTGGTACCTTGGAGAAAGCATTAAACTGACTTCAGATTATGTGAACCCAGAATTGGGGGTGAGGGGCTAGGAAGGCAGATATTCCTATTTTTTTTCTGTCCCCTGCCCCTTTGTCTAACCACAGCCTACAGCACCATCAAGACAGCATGGACCTAGGACAGCGTCTTTAACAAAAAATAAGTCAATCTGGGTTGATGTGCAATAGAGCCACCTAAGCAGCTTGGTGGTTAAGCTGATGAACTCTGAAACCAGGCAGCCTGGGTTTAAATCCTTGCTCTTTCACTTATAGCCCAAGGTCCAGGCGGGTTGTTTAGTCTCTCTGTGTTTTGTCGCTTCATTGTTGTAAAATAGGGAAAATAACCAGACCTATCTCTATGTCCACTCAGGTCCCCCAGGAAACAGGTATGAGAGGTGTATAGAAAGAAACACCTGTGAAGAATAAAGGGAGGGAGCAGGAGTAGTTGGTGGGTGAGGCCTTCAGACTATGATGCTGGTGTGACATCTGTGAAAGGAGAGAAGGAAGGAGGGAGATAGTAAGAAGAGCTGTCTGCAACCCAGTCCTGGGAAAGTCTCAAGCCAATGGGCGTCCCTGAGTAAAGATGGTCTGAGAGGAGCTTCATCCAGGCAGGACTAGCCCACCCTAGCACCCACTGTGCCCAGTCATGAGCTGGGAGCAAGACAGAGAGAATATGGATGCTGATAGCCATCCACCAGCTACCCTCCCTCAGCAGGTTCTCTTAAGGGAGTTCTGAGCTGCACATCTCCATTGCCACACCTCGTAGGGGAGATTCAAGACTTAGAATGTTTCCCAGTATGTTGCACATAGGAAGCACTGTGACACTAAAGCTACTGCTATTACTTTTTAGTGTGGGTTATAATTCCCAAAGCTCTTTCACATATATGACATCATTTACTCATCACAATTACTGTTTGCTATTGGTAATTTATCCCCATGTGACAGATGAGAAGAAGTCTCAAGAGGTCTTGTGATTTGCCTGAGGTCACACAGCTAGTCAGTGGTGGAGGTGAGACTTGACTCTCAGCCCTTGGAGGGCACAGCCCAAGGCACCCTCATCTCTGAATCCTGCAGCAGCAGTTCAAATGGAAATGACGATTACAGAAACCTGGTCCTCAAGGAGCTGGCACTTTTGTGAGATGGGCACAAAATTAGATAACTCCTGGAGACTAACACATGGAATTACTTTCTATTTCCTAAACACACAGGATACATTTCCTCCTTCTACTCCAGCCCCCAATCTTTCTTTGTGCTGACTTCTCAGCCTGGAGGGCCCAGCCCACCCACCAAAATTTGTCTATCTTTTAATGCCTAACCATTTTCTCCATGACAGAACCCAAGCATCCCCAGTGGGAATTACTCCACTCCTTCTCTGTGCTGCCCCGTGCCACACTCCGTTCCAAAGCACTGTCTCTCTGCCCTGTAGTAGAGTTGATAGTTTGCTCATCAGCCACCTGCAACAGACTGAGCAGCCTGAAGGCAGCAACCGTGTATCACCCATCTACAAATCCCTGTGAGGCCCAGTGTCAGTGACAGGCAATCAGTAAATGTGTCGTGCACGAATGAGTCCACTGATTCTGTGGAGGGCTGTGGGGAGTATAGAGGAGGGGAGAAGTCAGCCAGTGGGCGTGGTCTTCACACCAATGCAGATACAGAAGATACCCAAATACTGTGTGAATGGCCTGGCAAAGAGCTACAACAGGTAGAGTGGGGGTTGCCTAACACAGGCTAGCACTAAGGTGGGCCTCTTTCTTGAACTGAAATTTCTGGTTGTATCATTCTCTCCTTGTATCGGACAACCAGGCACATGGTATATATTTGGTAAGATTTTATGGAAGGGAGGGAATGGGGGAGGAAGGAAGGAAGGAAGGGTTTTTTTAATTTAAGTACAGATCAGTAGCTTTGGACGACACCCAATACTTCAATCCAGGTGCTGCCTATGACAATTTTGCCCCCAAGATGACATTTGGCAATGTCTACAGACATTTTTTATTGTCACATCTGGGAGTGCTACTGACTTATAATGGCTAGAGATCAGAGACCAGTGCTAAATATCCTACAATACTCAGGTCAGCCGTCACATCAAAGAATTATGTAAGCAAAGTGTCAGTAGCACCACTGTTACCAAACAAAGCGGTTCGGCTGCCTGCCACCATACACACGTATAACACAATAATTGGCCGGGAAGGAGAAAGGTCTTTTTATTAAAAGGTTGCCCAATTTGGGGGAGTGGAAACTCCCTGGCTTTAAGCCATTTTCTTCTGCAAAACACAGAAAGAAGCCAGACACCCCCAGGACCAGAACCAGTGTCCAGATATCCTGCTCCATTCCTTTCTGTCCTCCTGGGGCCTAGGGCCCTTACGTGAATGGTCCTCCATCTCTCTGGCTCCAGGCCCTCTCCCTCTCAGGTGTACGCACTTGTGGAGCTGCCATCCTCACTGCCTCACCACAACTCCCTCCCTTCCCCGGGGCCAGGGCACACTGCAAGGTCACTGCAGTAGGTTGTGTGAAGGGCTCCATCTGTGGGGCCCTGGTGTCCAAGGCTGCTTTTCACCCCTGGGGCCAGGGAGCACTCCTAGCCCATGTGTCTGTGTGCTGCTTCAGAGCAAGAGAATGGGAGTGGTCCAGGACCTGTACTATGCAGTTTGGGGCCACAGTGTCCTACAGGCTACTGCCGGCAAGGCACACATCCCATGCAAACCTGCTCCTCACCAGGCAAGCAAGGGCAAGGCAAGAGCTACAAGTGGGGCCCAGTGCCCACCAGGTACAGAAAATGCTCTGCCCCCCCAACCAGGCAGTTGAGAGGAATGCAAAAAGCACTGATACTCTGTGGTTTCCATTTAAATATTCCACCACCCCAAAATCCTGCATGCTGTGGCAGCGTCTGCTTGCCAGGCAGTTTAGGCTAATGTCCACCTTGCATGTCAGCCTGCGTGGCAGCGTCTCTGCCCCTCCTCTTCCCACCATGATCCAGAAGTGGGTAGGAGGGTTTCTAGCCATACGCAGGGGCACAGTGACTCTGCCCAGGGTGGGGCGTTGCTGTTTCACCTCCATAATACATGTGTGTTGTGACCTTTTCAGCCCGTGCATGGTCCGTGCAAGCTGTGTCACGAGCTGCACTTGTTGTTTACCCTTCCCTGGGGGTATGGAAACCTGTCACACAGCTTTAGTTGTGATTTCAATCCTGCACCTTCACCACTTCCTGACCCCTCTTGGGGGTCTCTCCCCTTTGCCTGGCAATCTGGCCAGATCTCCCCTGTTACATCACTGCTGAGAAACCCTAAAATAAATCCACAGCCACAGTCAGAGGTTGGAAGACTGTGTCTGCGAGAGGCTTGCCTGTTCAAAGTATCCTTGGTTTCTAAAGTGGGGACCACCTGGGAGCCCACTCCCAGTCAGGGGCTTGCCTTCAGATCCTTCCGAAGATGATACCGGGGGATCTTTCTCCCCCTCTTCCCCCCCTCACCCCCTGGTCCTTCCTGCTAAACCAGGACACTTGAGGACATGGATGCTATCTGTTCCAGGAGCTGCTCAAAGACCCTCTGTACATCGGCCTGAAACACCAGCGTGTGCGGGGGAAGGAATACGATGACTTGCTGGATGAGTTCATGCAGGCTGTGACAGACAAGTAAGTGGGTCAGTCTCTCCCTTTTGAAAGAGGACTTCTAAGAGGTAGTATGACTGAAATCAACACAGGTTTTGGCAGATACACAAACAAGAGACAATAGATGCGTGCTTTTCCAGGTAGTCTGAAAATTCCTACTAGACCCCATGTACTTGAAAGCCTCAAAGCCAAATGGGCTTGTTGTATGCGACAATGTTTGGGAGCAGAGAGGGGAGAGTGGAAGGCTGATGGCTGAAGGTCTGTGTTCTGGACATAGTTAAGTGTCCAATATTTTAGGAAGAAAACGCCCTTAGCCTGAGCTGCTCTACATTCTAAGCATAAATAGGAACACTGTGAGTGGTGGAGGAAAGAAATGTGCCCTTCTAACAAAATGGCTTTGGAAGGCAGCCTGCCACATTATTTGTCACTTTCCACCTCTACATGAGGACCAGGCGGCATTAATAAAGTATCGTGGGCTGAGCCTATGAGGTTTATGAGGTGTTATCTCAGCACTAGGGTGCATGATTTGGTGCTTCTGCCCCCTCTTTCCTGCCTCATCTGTCTGCCATCATGGCCCCCTGCTCACCCTGCTATAGCTGGCCTACTGCTGGCCCAGAGCTCTGGAAACAGCCTCTCCACCCACCCACATTTAGTCTGACAAGCAAGTCAGTCAATTCAGAGTTTCAGCAGCCCAGCAGCAGGTCCCAGCAGACCCAGCAGGTCCCTTTCTCACTTGAAAACCTGCAGCCTTTTTTGCTGGCTCAGGAGTGCCCAGGTATGGCAGAGCTGGCCTGCACATCTCTGGCAAAGTATTCCCTTCCAAGTTCAGCCACTTGAACCAAACAGTGGCTGGAGAGAGCTGCTACCGCCTTCTGCAGCCCATGAAGTCTCATTTTGGTGGACTGTTGCAGTAGGAAAACTGATCCTCCCCCACCTTCTAGGTGTGTGACCTTGGGCAAGTTACTGAACTTTTAGTTCTCTTTCTCTGAGGATAAGAAGAAAACATTTGGTTCTTTTTGTGGCTTTTGATTTTGTTTCTTAAGTTGAGAGAAAATGATATTGAAGTTATATAGAATGGGAATGATCCTGTAGAAAAAATGGAAATTAGGCCCTGGCCAGGTGGCTCAGCTGGTTGGAGCATTGTCCTGTACACCAAAAAAAAGACTGCAGATTTGATCCCCCGTCAGGGCACGTACAGAAAGAAGTCAATCAATCACTTTTTCTCTCACATCGATATTCTCTCTCTCTCTTCCTATCTCTCCCTTTCCTCTCTCTAAAATCAATACACATATTCTCCAGTGAGGATTTTTTAAAAAGAAGGAAATTAGTAATGGAGTATGGGGTCAAAAGTTCCTTAAGAAGTAAGAGGGCAAGGTTCTAGTGCCTAGTCTTAGCTAGGAGCACAGAAGCCCATCTGCAGGGACAGAGGGAAGGCAGAGGTGGGCAGATGTGGTGGGGGAATGTGTGGGGTCCCCTTTGGATGGAAGGCAAGGTCATCTGCTGAGAGTAAAGATGGGGGCAGAGGTGGTGGAGGTTTAAGGATGGAGGCAGTATGACCTGGAACGTCCAAACTGGGGGACTGGAGGATGATTACTGGGCAACTCCATGGGCCCCCTTGAGGTTACTCTTTGTCAACTTAGGACAATTATCTTATTTCTGTGATTTTCACTAGTCAGTTTCAACTGTCTGAATGATGTGTAGGAAGAGACAGAGAGTAGGATTTAATCAGCATTGGGATTTTACCAGGCAAGAGAGAAAAAGAGAGAGAAAGAAGTTGGGAGTGTATTCAAGGGCATGATTATGATGTTGTGTCATGAGATCTAGGCTGGGTAAGAAGGAACAGGAGGACACGGTGGAGAGAGGTGAGGGGCAATACTATGATCGGGGTGGATGGTGAGTCCTGGTGAGGCCTAAGAATTATTGAGCTGGGTGCTAGGTAGAATGAGCTGGACAGAAAGGACTTGGTAATTGGAACATTAGGTGTTTAAAGCTCAGATTATGGAGGAAGTGCTGCTATTGAGATGTGACCACCAAAGCAGCTAATACAAGGGTCAGCCACGTCAATAGGGGCATATCAGCTAGAACAAGGGAGGTGAACAAGATGAACATCCCACTTCATTCTCCCCCTTTCAGACCATCCTGAATTCCACACTCGGTTCTGGACAGGATGCTCTGAGGGTCATAGATTCCCAAAAGTGCCTTTGGAGAACAATAATCATGATGATGGGGAAGCTAAAGGCTTAGCCTCGTGGGAGAAGACTTAGGAGCTGCTCTGTATGTCACGGGCACAGGACTCCCTCCAGATATCTGAAAGCTATTCTTCCAGAAGGGGATTAAACTTGTTTCTGTATACTCAAATGGGAAAAAAAAATTGGTAAAATGCCAAAAAAGACAGTTTACAGTTCAAAATAAACCTGAGCTATCTCACAGTGCACTGAACCTTCTGTGAGAATGAGTTCCCTGTCACAGGAAGAGTTCAAGAATAGGTTGCATAGCTTATTGTTGCTGCTCTTATAGAAGGAAATTTAAGCTTTAGGTAGTCTTTGAGATGCCTTTCCACCCCAGCATTCCATAGGACCTCTTAAGATCCCTGGCTGGCAGGATAGATATTATTATTCCCATTTTATAGAAGAGGAAACTGAGGCCCTGAGAGGCCGAGGAGCCTGTCTCAGGTCACACAGTATCTGGCAGGACTGCAAGTTGAACCTGGGCCTGCTGACTCCAAGGCCAGAGTGCTTTCTACAATGCTGAGCTACCTGTGGATGGCTAGAGAAGGGGATGAAATGGACTTTGAGAGACTGTTTTTTTGCTTCCTGTTTCCAGGGCTCCGTGCTTATCCAATGAGTCAGTAGTCGTTCTGTGATTTCCCACAAAGAAGTCTTCCTATGCATGTGAGAAGTTTACATAAATGAAGATGTAAGAGGCTCTTCAAATTATCATTAAACTCAATTCATAGTCTAACAGGCGAACAAGCAGTCCAGGGGGAAACCCTTGGGGAGAGCCGTGCGTCAGCCAAGAGGAATGTGTCATGTGTCATGTGTCCTGAAGGGGAAAAGATGATGGGTTGACAGCTGGTTGTTTTGAGACTCTAATAACCTAACGCAGATGTTTGTGGATACTGTAGGTGGGAAGGAACTGGTCTCCCCAGGCACTCCGGGGAACATAGTAGCCCCAGGATGGAATGCCCAGCCTGGGAGTGAGTCAGCAGCCCCAAAGCCAAACACAATGTATTTTAAGAAAGAATCTTGGGAAACACTGACTCCTGGAAAAAAAAATCCTTGTCTCTTCCCAAATATCCTACTAATAAAAATCTCCATCTTCTTGCCCCTACCCACTCATCGGAATGTGTCATAAGATTTTGGGGGCCTGAAAAAGAGTCATCATGGCCCAAATACTCTCCTGGAGTTTGGCCACGGAGGAGGACCCATCAGGACAGAAGACATCTCTGTGTAAAGCTGTGAACCACAGCGATAGGTAACTGGGAGTGTCCCACTCATGGCCGAGACAATGCTTGATGTTTCCATGGCAAAGGCTACTTGTTGCGTTCTTCCTGCTCTTTCCCTGCCATATGGTGGGACCCGGAGCATTGCAACCGAGGGGCCAGTCCCCCGCCAACCCCGGATTCCCACTTACATCGTGCGTTTCTGTTACCTACAGTAGAACAGATGGGAATGGTCTGTTCTAAGTTTGCACCTGGAGCCCAGGCTCTGTCTGATACTTGGCCTGGGTTGGACAGAAGTTTGATGTCAGCAGCAGCGTCAGCCTTGAGGCAGACCAGGAAAGGAAACCACCCCCTTTCTCCCTAGCTCCCCAAACCCTAAAGACAGAGATTGCTAAGCAGCTGAGGTAAAAAGTGATAAAGAAGAAGGGGAATACTGGTTTGTTTGTTTGTTTGTTTTTAAACTCACTTTTTTTTAAGTCATTGAATTTTAACTCCAGGAAAATGTCTTCTTTTTGAGTCTCTTCATCCTTCTATCTCTGGCTGAATTATCTCTCCTGTGCCTTGATCAGATGGACAGGGAGCACAGCTATCAGTACTTGTCAGGACTTCGTACAAAGCAGAGTTCCAAAACTCAAAGCTGGAAACCAGGAGGTGTTTCCAAGACTGCTCACTGCCCCCAGGTCTGTCGTGTCAAAGCACACCCCCTGCTTCAGTTATCTACTGCTGTCTAGCAAGCCAGTTGTAACTTAACACACTGATTTGCTCTTGATTCTTGCAAGCTGAGCTGGCTTAGCTGGGTGGTTCTGCTGGTTTTGCCAGTAGTCACTTGTAGGGCTGCTTTCAGCTGGCAGATTAGCTGGCAGCTGGGCTCAGTTAGAACGGGAAGCAAGGCTGGGCTCCTCTCTCCACAGAGTTTCAGGGTCTCTCCCTCTTCACATGATCTCTCCATATGATCTCTTCTCTCAACAAGGTAGCTGAACTTGAATCTTGACAGTCCAGTGCTCCCAAGACACAAAAAATGAAAGCTTCCAGCCTTCTTAAGGCTGAGGCCTGAAACTGGCACAATGTAACTTCCACCACATTCTCCTGGCTAGAGCAAACCACAGGTCCATACCAGATTCCGAGGGAGATAATAACACAAGGACATAACTATCGAGGGTAATGATTTGCTAGAGAGTCAGCAGTGTAAAGACTGCCACACCCCATCCAGCCTGGGAAGCACAAGGAATGGCGCAGCCAGTGTTATGGGAGGTTGTGCTCCGCAAATGCAAGAAAAGCAAGAGAGGAATAACACGGATACTCATAAAAGCCGGGAAATGTATCATAAAACATTGATGTGAGGGGCACCATGGAAGTGGTAGTGGGGCTCTTGGCAGTGGCTGGGTGAAGTGAATGGTTTTACCCAGACGGCCCTGCACCACCTTTCTCGGCTGGCCAGGGTGTTCATGCTCTCGGCCTTCTGTTACACACTGGTGCTGCTGCTCACTGCTCATCTTCTTCGCCATCTGGCACAGTACAGTGTAGATGAGCTGAAGACTGATTACAAGAATCCTATAGACCCGTGTAATACCTTGAGTCCTCTTGTACTTCCATCCACCCTTTCTTCTGGGTCATGTTTCTTTGCGCAGCAGAGTGGCTTCCACTGCTCTCCTTGTGCGCCTCTTGGCATATCGTATTTGGAGGTGTATGAGTTGACCAGTGACGAGTGGACTCAGACTCCGTGGCCCTGCAGACATTATGAATGCAGACATTCTAGCATATTGTCAGGTGAAAGACATTTAGCAATTTAGCTCTTTATCTTCTAGACTTTTTTTTACTACCTATACTGCATTATGTTTTGGTCAGCTCTTAGAACAATGCACAACCCTGTCTGGTGTGGCTCAGTTGCCTGGAACATCTTCATGTTGACAGAAAGGTTGCAGGTTCGATTCTCGGTCACAACACATACCTAGACTGCAGGCTTCATCCCCAATCTGGAGGCATAGAATTCCCGGTTCAGGCACAGACGGGGGGACAACTAGTCAATGCTTCTCTCTTGAATTGATCTCTCTCTCTCTCTCTCCCCCACTCCCTCACTTTTCTCTCTCTAAAACAATGAAAAAATGTCATCAGGTGAGGATTTTTTTTGAAAAAGGAACAGCCCTGGCTGGTGTGACTCAGTGGATTGAGCTCTGGCTTGCAAATTGAAAGTTTGCTGGTTTGATTCCTAGTCAGGGCACATGCCTGGGTTACAGGGCAGATCCCTAGGTGAGGACATGTGAAAGGCAACCAATTGATGTATCTCTCACACATCAGTGTTTCTCTCCCTCTCTTCCCCTCTCTCTAAAAATAAATAGAAATAAAATCTTTTTAAAAAGGAAAAGCACACAGAAGAATTGGTCCAGTTAAGTGTATGAAAAATGAAACCAAACAAAGGGATTCTATCCATCAAGATCTTGTTTCCAAGAGCAGCTTGTAGAATCTGATCAGTTACTTTAAAATATGACTCATGCCCAACACTCTATTAGGCACCGCAATGAGATTGAAAAGAAATAAAAGACTTGGCCTGTGTCCTCAAGAATCTTATAGACTTTCCAAAAAGACCAAAAAAAGTGAAGTGGAGATAATTAGTTAAGGTCTCAGCTGTTTGGTGTTGACCATCAGCTCAATGGGAATTTAGAAAAGGAGCAATCAGAGATGATTGGGAAGAGATGGAAACTACACAAATTCAGGCTAAATTTGAATAAGCAACGGAAAAAAGAACACATTCCATATCGATGATACATCGTGAGAAAAGCAAGAACACAGGAAAGGCAAGGAGTACGCAGAAGACTCAAGAAGACTGGCCCAGCTACAGATGAATGTGCACTGGTTTAAAATAAGGTTAAGTCAGAATGGAGAAGGCTACGATAGGCTTTAAATCCCAGGCAGAGGGTCATAATTATCAGAGTTCAAAAACACAAAGGGTTTCAGCCACCTGAACCAGTGGTTTTTAAGCCAAGCTTCCCTGAGCCCCAGGCATTTGCAGAGGTGCAGCAGGTGAGCTAGAAATAAACTGCTTCCCACCTACCACAGAAGATTCAGACCCCAGGCAATGTGCCCTGACCAACCTGGCTTGGAAATTCTTTCCTGGTTTTCGATCATAGAGTAACTTATCGGTTGTATAATTCATTTGTTAATGAATGATGCTCTTCATTGTGACATCTCTTCTATAATTGTCTAGAGCTTTTCTTTACAGTTTTTTTGGCCTTTCATTTTTCACAGAGCAGAGATTAGGCAGAGATGTGCCTGGACTGTTGTAGAGAGGTCCAAGTATCACACAATCAAAATATGGACTTTGAGAACCATTTTTTCCTCAGGTCCTATGATTCTGTAACATCTCTACCTGACTGGTAGTTCCTGGGGGCGGGTGGTGCAGGGAGCATGACTTATTCATGGTGGGCCTGTGGTTAAGTGAGGGTGGGAGCTGGGTGGGTGGTTGATTGGCTGGTTGAGGGATTAAAAGCCTTCACCAGGCTCCTATCATTTAGAATGGACCGAAGGTTATGAATGTGACCACATCTGAGGAAGCTCAAAAGGAATTTTGGGATTCATTCTAACTTCTCTGACCTCTGAGGAAGCAGGACATTTTTCCAGTCTCAGCTTCATGTGGTTAATTGTTGACAGTCCAGCTCCTACACGTTCCCATCACAACAGGAGCCGGATGTAGCACGATTACAAGACTCTCCTGCCTGCAAGGAATCTGTCCGGGGTCACAAAAGGGACTGGAGGGCTGTAGCAAAATGCAAAACAGCACTCAGCTCCTTAGAACCTGTTCATTTCCTCCGTGGCCAAGCAGCCTGAACAATGGAGAGAGCGTGCAGTTCATTAGTCAAGGGCCAGCCTCAGCGCTGGAGGCCAGAATGTGCCTCAGGAAGTTCACTGACTGGGGAGATGGAGTCAGTGATGCCGGATGGCTGTTTCCTTTTCATTTCCCCTCAACAGCCCGATTTTATCACCTGGCATCAAGGACAGGAACAAAATCATGCCCAGACCTGAAAGTTTCAGATTATAACAGAGAAGGTGAAAGAATAGAAGCATTTTTTTCTCCTGATTTCCCTCAGTGGATTAATAGTGATAATAATAATAACTATATTTTACTTAATTTGTTACTATGTATAGACTCTGATATAAGCATTTAATACACTATTCATTTAATTCTCACAGCAATGCTGAGGGTAGGTACTATTATTAACACCATTTTAAAGGATGAGGAAACTGAAGTGTAAGTACCTCACCAAAGAAAGGGGACCCTATTCAGACCCCACCCACTAACAACGCTGGTTAAAAGGACAAACTCTTGAGCTGAACTGTCTGAGCTCGAACCTCTCACCTGCCACTTACTAACAAGCTACTGATACTTCATTTACGTACGCCCGCAGTTCCTCATTCTTAGAATGCTTTTTTAAAACTTAACTTGTAGAGTTGCTTATGTTGGATAACTAAGACAATCCATGTAAATGCTAAATATTATACCTGGATAATAGTAAACATTTAAATAGTGTTTGCTAATTATTATTATTAATTTAGGCAATTTCCAAAGCCACTCTCCATCCGGCAGTGCTTTGGTGGCAGCCCACTGCATTTGTGCACGAGCTAAATTATCCACCAATACATCCATCACTTCCTCCCCTAGTCCCCACTCATCCCTCCCCATGATTCCAATGCTACTTTCCTGCTCTTCTCCAATTCTTCTTCCCCAGTGCTCACCTTAAGTGGGGGTGGGGGACAAAAACTAAATAGCCCTGGAAATGCTGGGCGTTATTATCTCCATTTCAGGTCCCCAGGAAGTGCAGTTAATAAACACCTGGTCTTGGGGTGGTGAACACACAATACAATGTATAAATGACATATTATAGAATTATACACATTAAACCTATATCATTTTATTAGCCCATGTCACCACAATAAATTCAATTTTTAAAAAACACTTGGTCTTCGACCCCTAAACCTAATCAGTTTAACTTTGCTCACACCCTTCCACCAGATGGAAATATCTGTATGTACCTGTCTAAGTGAAATCTCATGTTTTCTGCAACTGTTTCAGTTGAGTGTTGTTTGGACCTTATGGCCCCATCATTCTGAGAGTACTGTCCCCTTGCATAACCAAACAGCTTTTTATGCAACACAGTAATGAAAAGCAGAAACTTTCCCAAGGATAGAAAAGTATCAAATCGCTGCACAATCAACTGGCTGATACTGACAATAATTATTAAGAGGCTACACATACCGACCCTCACACTTCGCCCCTGGAGCTGGAAGGAGACTTGGATGACTTCACCCTCCCACCCTCTCCTCACTTAGCGCCAGCCACACAGCCTTTCGGCTGCTCCCTCGACTCGTCATTTTCGTCAGAGCAGCAGAGCCTTCCTGCCCCAGCCTTAAAAATTCTTTCACTTTTGTGGCTGTTTCCTTCTCATCATCCAGGCTTGGAAATGGGTCTACAGCCAGGCGGGGTCTAGTGCTGAGGCTTCTATAAGGCAGGAATTGAGAGCTGCAGAAAACTGGGAGCTTCGAATGGCTGCCCCCACCATGAAGAAAAAGAAGGTTCTGCTCCCAACATCAGTAGGGAAATGACAAGGAACTTGGGGTGGGGGGAATGTTTCTTGGAAGAAAAACCAGAACACCAAATCTTCACCACATGTAAATCTAGAATCCACATTTACAATATACACATGGCGCAAAAATTCCCAAGAAATGAGTGTGTCCCCTTCCGGTGATATGGCTGGAGAACCCGGCAGATGGAAAAGTAAAACTTCCCTGTAGAGACACTCCCACACTCACGTTGTGGGAAATTCCTTGAGGGAAAAATCAGTGCTCCAATGAAAATAAATTCATGATTCATAACAACCCACATGGAAAAAATTCACATGTGGGAAAATCAGATATGCAACTAATAGAACAATTAGAACCCCAAGAAAAAGGAATATTCTGAGAAATATTATAAAGCAGCTCTACTTAAAGGTATAAAAGAATTAAGTAATAAGGAAAGTACCCACCCTGGCTAGTGTGGCTCAGTGGATGGAGTGTCAGCCTGCGAACCAAGGGGTCACCAGTTCAATTCCCAGTCAGGGCACATGCCTGGGTTGTGGGCCAGGTCCCCAGTTGGGGTCACAGGAGAGGCAACCATACACTGATGTTTCTCTCCCTCTCTTTCTCTCACTCTTTCCCTCTCTCTTAAAATAAACAAATAAAATCTTTTTTTTTTTTAAAGGAAAGTACCCAACACTGTAAAAAAAAATGCCAGGCAGATTTTTAAAAGAACCAAATAAAACTGCTGAAACTAAAAGCAGTCATGGAAACCCAGCAGCACGCACTAGTGGTAGGGCAAGGCACTGTCAGAAAACCGAATCCTCAGAAATCACTGCCCCGCATCCCCATTCCTGACTATCCGGAAGGGAACTGGGACACCAAGATGTTTTGTTTTGTTTTGTTTTGTTTTTCCCAGAAGGATCCTCCTGAACTGCTGTTGATGAAACAGAGCATTGCGTGAGGGAAGGGGAGGACGAGTAGGACTGGGATCCCCAAGCCCCAGCTTTGGGGTTCCAGGCTGGGCATGGAGGGTGTGGCGCTTTCGCCCTCCTTCTCTCTCGTCCCTCCCTGCGGTCTGTGTCCTGCTCAGTGAAACTCACACATATGCGGTCTCATCTTATTCTGCATTCACTTTATTAGGCTTAACCAGACTGTTTTTTTAATAATCCTCACCAAATACATTTTTTCATTACTTTTAAAGAGAGAGGAAGGGTGAGGGACAGAGAGAGAGAAACATTGATATGAGAGAGAAACATCAGTCAGTTGCCTTTTCATACGTCCTCTGACGTGGGGTCGAACCCAAAATCTAGGTATATGCCCTGACCGGGAACTGAACCTGCAGCCTTTCAGTCTATGGGACCATGCTGCAACCAACTGAGCCACACTGGAACAGGGCTTTTTTTTTTTTTTAATCCTCACCTGAGGACATTTTCCCATTACTTTTAGAGAGAGAGAGAGAAAAAAAAATCAATGTGAGAGAGAAACATCAGTTGGTTGTCCCCCACACATGCCTGGACCGGGGATGGTAAGCACCTGGACCAGGGATCAAACTCACAGCCTAGGTGTGTGCCCTGACCAGAATTGAACCTGCAACCCTTTGGTTATGGGGCGACACTCCAACCAACTAAGCCACACTAGCCAGGGCCAGGTTGTTTTTCAATAAAGTTGGATAACTGGGCGGAAAAGTCCTACAAAACAATGATTCCATCAAGATGAGTTATGAGAGAAGTACCTGGATGCATATATACCAAACTGTTAGCTGTGGCCACAGTTGGGGCACGAGATTTTCAGGGATGTTTGCTTGCAGAGCCATTCATTTCTATCCTGTTACATTGTTTGTGAGCAGGCATTTCTTTGGTAATTAGAAAAAATAATGGATTTTTATGAGTTAAGCAGCAATTCTTTCCTAAAGACAGTACCCTGCATTAAAAAATAAGAGTAAAGAAATAAATAAGCAAGCATTCCACCCTTCACCCTCTGGTGAATTGAGTGCCGCACTAGCCTCAGCTCCTATGGACAAAAAAGCAGCTCATGATACTGACTCATTTAATACAACAGTCCTATTAAGTAGGCACAATAACTGTCCTATCCCACTAAATTAGAAGTTCTGGGGGCAGATCTTTGTCTCTATTGCTCACTGCTGCTTCATCTCAAGCACTCAGAGCAGTGTCTACAGTGTGGATTCTCAACAAACACTTGCTAAAGGAATGCACACTTTACAGATGAAGAAACTGAGGCACAGAGAGGTTAGGGAACTTGTCCAAGGTCACACCTTTAGCAAATGGTGGAGCCAAGGTGTGAGCCCAGGTGGTCCAACTCCAGAACTCACCCTCTAACTTGGATTCACTCTCTTCAGTTCTTTTCACATGAAAGGAAAAACGGTTCAACGTACTCCAGACACCTGATAAATGGGAAGGTCTTACGGAAACTCTCCTACTTGGCATACTCATGTCTCCGCTCTCCAGTTTGTTCTAGGGCAGGGTTAGTGCCCCACCTTGCCTCACCATAAGAGCTGGGGGGCTCTGGAGGGAACAGCCATCAACCCCCATTTTCAAAACTCTAGCTACAGGCAGCGAGGAAAGCATCCTCTTTTTTATTCTTTATTTTTATTAAGATGTAATTGACATGCAACATTATGTAAGTTTCAGGTATACCCATGTTGATACATTAATATATTGCAGTATGAGTACCACCATAGTGTTGGCTGACACCTCTATCACATCACATAATTATTATTTCTTATTTTGTGGTGGAATTACTCACCAGCACCTAGGTCAGTTGTCTGGCACTTCCCGGTTCCTTCTTAACCACCCCAAGCCAGTGGTCCCCTTGGCCTTCCACTCACCAGAGCTAGGCACCCCTTGCAAGTTTCTCTACAAACTACAACTCCTCCAACTCCCCGCACCCTCTCCCTGTACAACCTACTCCCAGGAGGGGCTGAGGGGGGTAGCTGAGAGGCTCTTTGGTTTCACGCTTCCTCTGGTATGTTTAAAATGATATAAACAAAGGAAAATCCCCAAGCTTATGGCATCCAGACTACAAAGAAAGTTTCAAGATTTTACTTTAATTTTAGAAGATAGTAAAAAGCATAGCTGTCAGCTCTAAGTTCTGATTACAACGTTTCAAAGGAGCGTTCACATTCTGAGTCCTTCTCAGCAGAGGTGGTCACTGGTCAGTATTTCATGTGCACTGAATAGCTTCAGTAGGTCAATCTGCATCTCACCTCATGCTACACCTGGTCCTCCCCAAGCAAGTTTTTGCATAGTCTTGAAACACCTAAGCAAGAAATGCCTCCCCATTTGATCCAATCCTCTCACTTTAGAGGTAAGGAAACTGAGGGAGAAAATTATTTCCCCACAGTCAGATAATGATAAAAGCATCAGGAAATGAAGGGGGACCTATCCAGTTGTTTGCTCTAATTCATGAAACTTTTTCCGAGTTTCCATTCGGCCTACATTTACCATGTGCTTTCCCTGTGCAGCCATAGTGTGTCCGGTACAAAGAAGAGACCTGACCTAAAGAACTCAGTTCTTCCTGTGATTGTAATATGAACACATAAAATCATCATAAAACAGTTTAAGGTGACCTTGAGTTATTTATTGAACATAGCGATAGGTCAGAAATAAACTTTGTTCTCAAGGAGCTTACAGTCGACTGGAGCAAAAATGAGATACGCTCTTGACGTACGCTGGCTTTGCATGGATTGAACATGGGCCTAGTTAACGGCCCTGCCTGCGGTGTCTGTCCGTCACAGCTGAGAGCATCTTGCACGGAGCATCTGTGTCGGATGCTTTACATTTTATCATCACAGCAGCCCTTAGAGATCAAGAACTGAGGCTCAGAAAGGTTAAGTAACTTGTCCAAAATCACCTAGATAGAAATCAAAGAGTTCATACTCACCAGAAACCCATCTGACTTCAACCCCAGGACGCTGCCTCCTGCCTGCTAGTCTGTCACCCAACCTGACCTAGTCCTCTCCTTTCTTCCCCTCCCAGACTTTGGCTCACTTTGGTCCCCAAAGCCCACAAACACAGACTGGGTTTTCCAACTTTATTGTCTTCCACCCCCAGCTGACTGTCACAATTCAAGCTAGAATTTGGCCAGCTGTATGAGCAAGGAACAGTTCAGACTCAGAGGAGGTTGACATACGATTATATGACAGACTGTGTGGTGCAGGGACTATGGTAGTTCACCTGAATGGAGACATCGAAAGGGGCCAAACCAACCAGAGAAACTTCCTGAAGGACATCAGTGGCCTCATGACAACTCAAATGCTGATGCTCCCCTACCAGCTAGTGGGTGGGTGGCTGGGAAAAGTGCACAGGCTTTCTGAGCAGAAAGCTGAGGAGTGAGTCGCTGTGCCCTAGAGGAAAAACTGAGTACTGGCCTCTGACCTTGGAGAGGTCAAGAGGTCAGCACATAGCCACCATCATCTTCCCGGCACTGGGATTTCTGGCGCCATTTGCGTGCTTGCCCAGGAACTCAGACAAACAGGGAAATTGAGGAGGAAATCCACACTGTTCCTGAAGTGTTTTCTGGCCTGGGACTGCTGTCAGAACAGTGACTGAGCGGCCACATTATTCTAGGATTTTTGCTTAAAAGTCACTGCTTCCTGTGACTGTCTCGTTACTTACTTGATGGGAGTTTTCCCCCCTGGGCCAGAATGCCAGCCACAGGAGCCCGCCAGTCTGGCTGCGGGGCCGGGCTCACGGGGGCAATCTCCCTGTGAGGGACCTGGGAAGGGAAGGGCCTCAGGGGTCCACCCGCACCCCCTCCCCCGTGCCGCCCTGCTGGAATCCCTCCCTCAGCTTCTTTGCCAAGTGGAGCTCCAGCAACCACAGAATCACTTCCAGGGACTGGCAGCCTCTTCCCACCCAGTGTTTGAAATCTCTGCCTTCTATGGCCCTGAAATTTGTGTCCTTCTAACTTATACCTGTTGGCTCTGTTTTGTCCAAGGCCACATAAACAGAACAGTCCTTCATCTTTTTAAAGATAATCATTATGCTTCATTCCACTTGGCTCCCTCTTTTTCAGGCTCAGTATTCCCTCTTTCTCCAATCCACGGTTTCCCATGTTCTCACCTACAGAGTTCTCCTGCCACCCTTGTGGCTCATTTCCTGGCCCCTGCCCCCAGCAGAGTGACCACTCCGCACACAAAGCCACACGGAGCTGTGGTGTGAGGGCTCCACATCCGTCCCCTCCCCAAGGCTGTGCAGTCCTAGAGAGAGGGACCGTGTCTTCTTCACATGCTCCCCCGCCCCTGGCTCCCACCTCCTGGCATCTCCTCAGGATCTCCCCATCATTATTTCTCTTGTCTCTCTCCATACTGGCTCCTTTATTGCACACGCACACTTACACCTCAAAAATGAATCTATCCTTTCTTCCCACATCCCCCAGCGGCTGTCACCCTCCCTCAACTTCATAGCCAAGCTTCTTGAAATTCGTAATCAATGACATTTCCTCCCCTTCCACTTACCTTCTAACGCCCTCTAGAATGGCTCCCTCCCCACCACTGCACTTCTAAGGAAGGGCCAACTCCCACAGACACTTCGAGATCCCTGTTTCTTGGGACGCCTCAGCAGCATCTGACACGTCTGCTCTGCCAGCCCCCCTCCCACCTGCCTGGCTCCCCTGCTCACTTTTCTTTGCTGGACTCCTCCTCTGCTCGCCCCCCTGCTCTTTGGACAGAGGTGTCCTTGACTCAGCTCCCCGCTCACTGCACATGGTCCCCCTGAGGACCTCATCCCATCCCGTGACCTGGACTGCTCATGATGCCCTGAACTCCACGTTCTTCTCTGCTGAGCCTCAGGTCGCGTGTGCTGCTCAGGGACACATCCCCTTGGGCATCTCGGCTCCTCAGACTCAGCCAAGCCTGCCCTTAATGACCGCCACCTCCGCAGACCCTTGCCACAGGGCGTTGCGACTGCCACTGTATTTCCTTGTGTCCCCATCAGACAGCGAGAGTCTCGTGTTCACCTCTGTAATCAGGCAGGGAGGCAGTCCCTGGTTCACAGGGGACACTCAGAAGTGTTTGCTGAACTGAAGTTTTATATCTCGCCTAAGATAGTTCCTGACACAAAGAGGATCCCCTGTGATGTGCATTTCTCACACATTTGTTTAATAATTAAAACAGAAATAGCCATAAATAATCATGATGCAGTGCGATATCGTGATGACAGAGATGTGTCCAAAATACGACAGCCCGGAGGCAAGGACTGCTGCTGCCCTGACGGCGGAGACAGCGGAGGGTCAGAGAAACCTGGAAGAGGTGACGTGTCAGCTGGCCCTCACCGTCTGAGTGGGAGTTGGCCTGGTGAAAGGAGGCCCTTTAGGCACTGGACCGAACACCTGGAGCTGTGCGGCAAGGGCCCACACAGGTGGGGAAGCAGCAGCAGCTGCCAAGGATGTAGGGAGCATTAAGGCTGCAGCCAAAGTGAACAGCACCTAAGGAGTCTGGGCATCTCCCGAAGGAAGTGGGAGCCCTGTGAGGACAGTCAGAATGCAAGTGGCACACACAGATCGGTGTTTAGAAAGACAGGGAAGCTGGATGGGGGAGGGGGAGTAAACCTGGAGGACGTGAGATCAGCTACTATAACGTCCTGGCCAGAAGGGCAATTGCAGCCTTTCCCGGGGAGATATGGCCTTGCCCTGAATCCACCGGGCCCACCTGGTCAATTCTTCCTGCAGAGGGTTGGTTGTGTCTCTCAAGGTGTGCTGCACCGCAGGCGGGAGAGGGGGCAATGCAGCAGGGAAGGTCTTGGTCAAATCAGTTTAGAAACCACTGGGTTAAACAGGTTTCTCAATGCAGAACTTCTCAGAGCCTGTGCTGTACATTGCCTGTATTGTCTGTGACATTCAGAGTTTCCCAAATGGGGTTAGCCATGGAAACTCTTCCTGAGAGCCTCTGAAGGGACTCAAGTTTAATGGAATATGGACAACAGAAACAAAGACCCAGAGCTTCCGTGAGTTCTGTCAGCTCTCATTCCTGGAAGGAAAGCATAAATAAAGGAAATAACTTCACATCAGGCGACAACTGATAGTGTCACTGAGCACTCTGCTGTGGGAGACTTGTTGTGAGTGTTTCGTTGCGGGAACAGAGTGGGCTCCCAGGGAAATAGGAGTGGTGGTTTTTAGTCATTCTGTTTGGAGAGAGGCTGAGCAAATTCACCTGCTCCTCCCAGGTCCCTCGTCTTTGTTCAGGCCGGAAAGAGGTAGGAGCCAGGTGTTTGAAAGAATGGCAGGTCCTGACCTATGGAAAGAGAAGCCAGGCCGGCAGGCGCTGGAATATTTTGCTCTTGCCCAGGTCCCTCACGCGGCATTCGGTTGACTTGCTGGGGGCAAAGGGCAGAACAGCCACCTCAGAATCTCCTTACCTTCGGAAGCTGCATTCCAGGTGGCAGGTATCCAGCACAAATGGTCCTGGCCTGAGTCTTGTCACATTGTCACACACAGTCCACTAGGGTTCCCAGGCACAAGTCGCATTTGCAGGCTCCCTCTTACCTCAGTGCTAGGGGAAAACAAGGTAAACATTCACGCCCCTGCTCCCCCTCCTCCCAACAGCCTTGTATCTTTAAGTGAGCCCTGGCCTTGGAATGCCTTCCCTGGCTGCTCCAAGGCCATTTCCCAGCTGAGTCCCCAAACTGGAGAAATCTGGGCAGCTCCATGGTGGTTTGGGGAGGTGCCTCTCTCTCCATTGCGGGAATTCTCCCCTGGAGAAACATCAGATGTTCCTCAGCCCCTGCCAGGGCTTCAGGGTGAAGAGTTCAAAAGTGCAGAAGGGGACAGATAAGCAGGAGCCTCCCCAGTGAGCAGTGAATGGTTTCTGGCAGGCAGGAAGGTCAGCAATACACTCACTGCCAGTGCTAAAATCGGGAACCTGCCCCGAGCTCTGAGGAGGGGGCCTGGGCAGGGACCCCCCACACACATCCAGAGGCTCCTGCTGCTGCTCCAGCTGTTCCAGCGGAGGGGGCTGCCTCGGCCCTACACACTCAGCTGCTCCGGTGTGTTTCCGCCCAGAAAAGACCTAAACCACTGACTCCCGAGATGTTCCTGCCCCGTGTTGCTCTTGCTCGGGATGGTCAGACCTCCCTGCTTCAGACATGTAGAAATATCTGAGTCAAGCTCCTGGTGTATCTACTCCAACCCTACGCTGAGTGGCCCATAGGACTCCTCCAACACCCTCAGAGCAGGAAACTGGGGCCCAGAGAGCGGGGGACTCAGAGCTCATGTCAGAGGCAGAGAGAGAACACGGCTGTCCTGTCTCCCAGGGCAGCGTTTTCTCCACCACATGGCACTTCTTTTCTCCATGGACAAAGAAACCCAACTTTATCATCTACTTAGTTTTCTTCTACAATTTCTTATCGCCGTGAAAGCTAAACTAAGGGAAGGTCTGCCATCAGGCTCCAGCCCCGCCGCTCTCCACCTGCAGCCAAATAAGCAGCACCTGGGCCGGTAAGCCCTGCAGAGCAGGGCTCCTCCGACAGCGGGAGGAATGGAGGGAGTAGGTGGAGAGCTCAGGGAGATGCCCAGCAGGTAGGAAACACTCAACAAAGTTTAGCTGTTTTTGTTACTGCTGTTATTAGTAGTAGCTTGTTAATGAAGATACATAAGGCAATTATAATTAACATTTAAATTGGTGTTATGCTGAAAGCTCATTACCTGTATTTGGATATCCATGGAGGAATTGAGAAAACTTTTTTTCACCTAAGCCATTTAAATTTTCACTTTGAAATTTTTTGTTCTTGATTGGCTTTTAATTAGTTTCACAAGGTGGCAGGCAAACTCACAACACTAAATTTTCACCAGCTCCTTTATACATACCTTTTCCTAAAGCATCAAAACATGCTTTTGGGTGGGTGGATAGATAGATGGGTGGACCGATGGATGGACAGGTGGATGGATGGATGGATGATGCTAAGAGAGCAACTGAAGTAACCACCCTTGCTTCAGCCTGGCTAGTGGTCTGAGTTCATAAAAAGCCTTAAAGGAGGGGCCAAGGAACTGGGAGAAAATGGTGACAGATCCAAAGGTCTCGATGGGGACAAAGAACAGGTGTAGTGGAAGTGAGGGAGGTGGAAGGAGAGGCTAAGTTCAGAGATGGAAATGAGCAGTGGGAGATTCCAGGGGAGGGCTGGTTTCTGGTGAGCAAAGGTCCAGGGAGCAGCCACGGTGAGGTGAGGGGCTCTCCAGTGGATGGGGTTCTGGAGGCCCTTAAGTCCAAGGAAGTCTAGGAATGCTGAATCTAGGTTAATGGAAAGGCGATTCATAGAGCCTTTTATGCAAACCCAAGCAACCTGACTTAATGGGTTTCTCAGCATATTGCTCCATGGGGAGGTTCTCTTATATAAAACTGAATAAAATATGAAACAGTAATACCGCACTGAACAAAAGTGCTTATTTATAACTCTTGCCTTATTTTTGCCTCAGAGTGGTGTTGTTTAAAGGTCACATGTGTGTGTATAAGAGAGAGAGAGAGACGCGGAAAGAGAAAGGAGACCGTGTATCACATTCTTTTGCTGTCTGACCTTTTCAGCATTTTCGCTCCAGGCCAGCTGTGCGGCCACACTGGGAGTCTTGTGAGGATTATATGTAGCAAAATGTCACCAGCAACCAAAGATGTTCTGTTCCCCCTCCCAACCCAAATACTTGAAATTCACACCCTCAACAAAAATTCACAGTAATTGGCGAATAAGCTCTTGGCAAGCTTAGTATATTTGTACACAGGAAGTTTTATATATCATTTCTCTTCATTATACAAGGAGAAGGGGGCTGGGCGGTGGGTCAGAAGACACAGCAAGCACCTCCCCTAACCCCGACAGCTTCGTGACTGTGAATAAGAATTGTGGCCAGGATGACATGTGTGTTTAGCACTTTACAATTTAAAAGCCACCCTCAGCATTTAGTCCTCATCGTCAAAACAGCCCACAGAAGTTGGCCAGGCAGATATTATTGTGCCCACTGACAGATGGGGAAACTGAGGCAGAACAGGAGCGTGAAGTGACTTGTGCAAGATCACTCAATTATATGTGGCAGAGCCAGGCCAAGTCCACAAGCCTGCAGACCTCGGCCCAGAGCTCTTAGCCCTGGCATGTGGTAAGTTCCTGCCTCTCCATTTCTGCCCCTACAACATCAACCCACCTCCAGGTCCCTGACCAATGGCCCTAACTCACCAGAATTCTGGAAAGACCACAGTGGGAGCATTTATTTGCCTTCTTACTGGCATTTCTACTGTACAGGGTAAGTCATGCACAAAATTATGAGGTTGGATGAAAATGCTTTCTGGGCCATTTCAGTGCCCCTCACCCTCGCACAGCCACCAGCCTCATCAGAGACAGATGCTCCCCTAGAGCACAGGGAGCCCACACAGAAGTGTGTGCCCCACCCACCTTTTCAGCAAGGTCATAAATCCTTTCCACAGCTGGTCCCAAGCCTCTAGGTCACACCTGGTTGGGAATGGCAGACAAAGCACACCTCTTACCACACGTCCCCGACACTCCATGCTCAGTCAGGGCATTTTTTTCCTCAACAAATGTGACCTCAGGTACCATCAGTCAGAAATTGACTCATGAGATGAAAGCTTTTTGTCCATGGATGAAGTGATTTTTGACAATTCATATATCTCTTGCTTCCAGAAACACAATACAACAAAACTGTCAAAACTGGGATCAAAGAGCGAGAATGGAGGGAGTGAGGGGGAAGCTGTGTGCAACAGGGCCGGGCTGAGGGAACCTCCGGCCAGAGAGCAGAACTCCTAGCTCTCACCTTTCTCACAGACAATGTTAACAGCAAAAGTAGGTTATAAAACTTGTCATTTTTCAAGAAATACAAACTTCACCCTGACCTGGAAATCTAGGAGGCGGTTCTAGCATACGAGATTGTAAATAAGGCGTCTCAGGCCGCTTCCCGAGCATGTCCTCACCCCTGAAGGCAGCGTTCGCAGAGCTCTCTAGGCTGTCAGGCCAGAACTCCCTGGGTGCTTGCTGAAAACACAGGTTCCTGTGCAGCGTGGGGACCATGGCTAATGATCAGTACTGTATCGGATACTGGGTGCTTGCTAAGAGAGGAGAACTTAAATGTCCCCCCCAGTCAAACAAAAGGGTAACCACGTGAGGTGACGGATGTGTCAGTTAACTCAACTGAGGCAATCATTTCACAAGGGATAGGTACCGTATTTTGCCGTGTATAATGCGTACCCACAGTGTTGCACACATTATTCATGGGATTATTATACCCATTATTATACCCATGGTACATAATCATTATATCCATATATCCATGTATAATGCATATCCTTGTTTTTACCTCAAAAATTTGGACAACCATTGTGCACTATACATGACAAAATATGGGTATATCAAAACATCACGTTGTACACCTGAAGTATATGCTATTTCTATTTGTCAATTATACCTCAGTAAAACTAGAGGGGGGCAATGCAGTTTTCTGAGCCCCACCCCAACTCACTGAGGGAGGTGGGCCTGTGCTCTGCCTTTTAGATTGATTCTCTGTGCCTACAAGATGGAGAACACCTCCCTAAGGTGTGAGTACATGACAGTGGCTAAAGGTAGCGAGTGACCTTTCCCAGCCTTCATTGCATCTTCTCAAGGAACAATGCCTGACCCCAGAAGACTCCCTAGTGGAGGAACTTGAGGCCTCAAGATCCATGCATGGAGAACAGGGAGGCTGCAGAGGCTCCCCAGGCCTCAGTGCTGGAGAAGCGGGGCTCCCCGCATGCACTTGGGTTTAGAATGGGATTTCTGCTGGGATGTCAGATGGCCACAGGCCACAGGCCACAGAAAGAGTAGGCCCCACCTCAACCCTGCCACCAGCCCACATTAGAGACCGTGATGAGGGCTCTGCTGACCACCAAGCCCAGAGCCCCTACTCTCTCCCTTCCCCATCCTCATCCATAATGAGACAGGCAGAGCCAGGAGTCCAGGAGCCAGCCAGGTGGTAAGAACCCCAGTGAATGAGCCATGCCATACCTCCTGGCCTGCTGACCTGAGCTTCCTTATGCCCAGACCAGGCTGGGGTCTGCTGGGGATCAGCCTCAGGAGGTAATCAGACGTTCTTTTCTCTCCCTCCCCACAGGTTTGGAATAAGCTGCCTCATCCAGTTTGAAGATTTTGCCAATGCCAATGCCTTCCGCCTGCTCAACAAATACCGAAATAAGTACTGCATGTTCAATGATGACATCCAAGGTAGGTTTCCACCCCATCCAACAAAACCACCAAGGACTGATGCCTTTTAGAGCATCCTTGGACACAAGGCTCACCTGGATGCCCAAGAGGAGGCCTCTCCTAGCTGGTTTGCTGCCAACAGCTATTGAAGAAAGAGCATTAAATTTGCATTCCACTCCCATATGGCTAATTCTTAGCTCTCAAACAAGTCTCTCAACTTTGCTAAGCCTCAGTTACCTCATCATAAAATAGAGATCATTACTAGTTCAGAAGAAAGTAAAAATTATATGATTTAATATATGAAATAAATACTAAGCAACACTGTCATTTTCTAGCTAGTTGAACTTGGACAGATGAAGTCTTTGAGCCACAATTTCATTGTATATTCAATGGGAGTAATAACTGCCTTGGAAGATTATTGTGAAAACTTAAAGAGCTAATATACGGAAAATACTAGCACATAAGACTCTTAGACCAAAGCATCTATTGTCATTAAAATGGACTTCCCAGCCACAATAACTTACTTTTGGATTTTCCCAACACAAGCTACATCCCTGTCAGGGAATCAGAACAATCCCTTCTCTTAACGTGGCTAGACTGTATACTACTCAGAAGGATACTCCTGAAAGACATTGGCACAAGGCCCCCAGAATGCTCCAAAAGCCAATGGAGGCATCTTCTAGTTCAGGGTCAACTTGGTTACCTGTTCTATGGACCCAAAATAGCTGAAGGCCCTCACTTCTTGCTGCGGAGATTCCAGTACGTGAAGCTGGAGTGGAAGAGATGGTCCCTTATGGGGACCGTCTCTTCTGCCCCAGGCACTATCAGCGAGGGGCATCATGAGCTCTTCCTAGTTCTTTATGAAGTCTAATGACATGTGGGTTATTATTTAACAAATGAAGTTTGGCAGGCAAAATCTTTTAAAACCAAGGAAGCATGTGAGGCAAAAAGAACAAGTTGGTGGCGCCAGGTGTTGACCTTTGGGAGTACAAGGTTGGCCAAGCCCTCATTTTGCAGATGAGTCCAAAGAGGCCACAACTTTTTATCACATGAGCTAAGAGGATTCAAACCCAGGTAATAATAACTGAGGTTTAGAGTTGCATATTTATTATCCATCAGGCACCGTTGTAATCCTCGGGTGAGGATTAAAAGCATGCTACACATGTACTCCTATAAGAAATTATCATTTCTGTATTATAGATGAAGAAAGCAAGGCTTAGAGAGAGTAACTTACATAGCCAGTGAGCAGAGAGTTGAAATTTGGACTTTAAATTCCAAGTTCATTATCACTCGCCATACTGTTCCCAGATCTGATGCTCCTACTGCAATACCAAATGCCTCTTTCTTTCCAGTGGTCCACATTAAGGGCTAAAGAAATATGATAAGTAGTTTGTTTGTTTTGTATTGGTTGTAAGTTTTCAAGAGAATGAATAGGACAGGTAAGCAAACTTTAGATAATCAAGATAAAAATGTATGACTTCAGCCCTTCAGCCCTGAGCATGGCTCAGTTGATTGGAGCTCCATCCCGTAACCAAAAGGCTGCGGGTTCAATCCTTGGTCCAGGAGCGTAGGACCCACAGTCCGGACATGTACGGAAGCAACCAATCACTGCTTCTGTCTCACATCAGTGTTTCTCTGTCTCCTCCCTCGATCTCTGAAAGCAATAATCGCACACACAAAAAATGTCCTCAGGTGAGGATTAAAAAAAAACAGAAAATACACAATTTCAGTACCTGAAGAGTGCGTGCCCAGAGAGGGAAACCCAGGAAGGGAAAGCTGACATGTGGCAACGTCCAGGCCTGTCACCATTCTGTTCCCCCAGCCCTGATGCAGGGGCCTGGGACGGGCATCGGAGTCCAGGAGCACTGGCTGAGGGATGAGGCATTCACTCACTGCGCCCTGGAGGAAACACCTGCCAGCTAGCCCCTGACCAGCTCCCCCGTCGTGACACTCGCCCATGAGTCAGCCTCAGAACAGCCACCCCCTGAGCCCACGGGGCTGCCAAGGCCAGAGGGCGGAGGTGGAAAATAAGGCCCTGCGGGCAGCACACCTGGTGCACAGACTCCAGATGTGCAGACGCAGCCATGAGTTTACACTCATACACACAGGCAGGGGACGCATCCAGGTCCTGCAGTCCATCTGCCCACACCACTGCCGAACACACCGCTAAGACGGAGCTGTGGATGTTGACACCTGCTTTGTGAGAAAGTTCTCACTCCCATGCTGGATGTATGAGGCCCGCTAGTGCCCTGCTCCACCCCCACTAATTCTCTCTCAGTCCTCTGGCCCCCAGCCTGGTCAGTTCTCTCTGCATGTGAAAGTTCTGCTCCTGAGCTTGAGACACGTTCCCCATCACCTTTGCCCAAGAAACTAACTCCTACTCACCCCTTAAAGACCCAGCTCAAAGGTTCCCCGTCCCAGGGAATTCCACACCTCAGCCCCCACTTCCCCAGCCTGGTTTGGGTGCCCACCAGATGCTGCAGCCCCCTGTGCTCCCATTAGTTTTCTTACCTCACTGTCCCCCAAATGCTCACTCAGTTGTTGGTCTCCCCAAGAGACGATAAGCTTTCAGAGATGGGAGCCACGTCCCATTCTCATTCCCCAGCTCCCAACACAGTGCCCAGTGCATTGTAGATGCCTCATAAATGTCTGAAGAATGGATGAGTGAGGTCTACACGTGCAAGCTGACATTCTCATAAGCACCCCACCCATTCGTGCGTGTCGATCCCACAGGCACTTCGTGATAAGGTACTGAACACACTGCGTGTCTCAGAATCTCCTTCCCAGGAAACCAAGTGGTGCCAAATAAGAACATTTTGTACACACATAGAACTTCAGGTTTGAAAAGTGTTTGTCATTCACACAGTCTCATAACTTCCTTGTAAAACCCACTCCCCCTTATGGGAGGACAGATGTTGCTGTCTCATGTCACTGATGAGGAAACTGAGGTTCAAGGTTAAGTTTTGCTCCAGGTCACATAGCCAGAGAGGCAAAAAGCTGGGTCTAGCTACTTCTGGTTAATAATAACTGGGACCTAGTTATTTCTGACTGCGAACTCTCCACGACATCAGGCTGCCTCTTCTCCTCTGTGGATGAGGTGGTGTGGCAAGTCTTCTTACTGAGGGTTAAAACTACAGACCCCACGTGAGCGTGAGGGGTCCCTGCCCTCCAGCATCCTGCTGCTTCCTACCTTTCTCACAGTCTTCTCCAACTCCCAGAGTTACGGACCCAAACAGGAGGCCTAGGGTGGGAAGGGTCTCACCCATGTCACCAGCTGGTTAGTGATGGCTCCAGGACCAGAAGCCGGTGATGGGCATTCTCATTGCTAAGTGGGCAATTAGAAGACTGTTGAGGATTTCCAAGGCTAAAGGGCAACATGGAAGATTAAGCTCATGCTAGAATTACCTCTAAATACAAAGTACACAGAAATGAAACCTAAGACTATGCAGTCATGCTCAGAATGGAAAAGACAGGCCTGTGTGCACAACACTAGAGAGAGTTGGGAGAAAGGGAGAGAGCATTCACAGTGGTGAGCAGAAACCAAAACCACGCCACATGTGGCAGCTGGGGACACCCCAGCAGGACCAGTGGTCAGCACCCCACAAAGGTGGGGGGCTGGAATCAGGCGGCCCAACTGAAAATGAGACTGGGCCATACTGCCTGCCCTGAACATCAGCTCCACCTCGTGTCCTCAATCAAACAAGGAAAAACACGACTAAAGGCCTCAGGACCCCACCAGACTGAACCCCGTGAGAGGGAGGCCATGCCTGGGCTGAACAGGAGCTCGGGCACATGATTTGAAGTGTCCCTCACAGCCGGTCCATCTGTAACACACACACCCCTGGGGATTACCGATCCCACAGGGCCAGCCAAGGGTGGGGCCTCTGGAGCCCCAGCTGGAAGGATGACCACATGCCCCCCAGGGCTGCCCACGGTCTCCTGCCCCCTCAGCTCAGACTCATGGAAAGCCTCTGCACCCCAGGCTGGTTCTCGGTGAGCTGGCGGGCTGCACTGACTCATCACTGGCAGCCTCTGCAGGAATTCTGGAAAAGGCAGAGGCTCAGGTGACTTTGTTGTTTCAGCTGGGACCACAGAAGCCTCCCTGCTCTTAGGGGAGGGGAGAAACCTGGAGGGGGAAGGGCAATAGCAATGGCCATGCTGGAGGCCAGGTCTGCCATGTCCTTCCAAAGGAGCAGGTCCAGGACACTGCTGGATCCCTGGCCTCCCCTCATAGCTGCCCACAGGGGAGCAGCTGGAAGACCAGCTGGCTTGTCCGTTCCAGAGCATCCTCCTACCCTGCCAGCCTTCCCCAGACCTGCATTGCCGGGAGTCCTACCACGTCTCTAGGGGCAGATGGCTCCTCAGAGTGCCCGTGCGGTTTGTCAGGCCATTGTCACGCCCTCACACTTTTTAAGTTTTCATTTGTGAGTCACAGAGTTTAACGGCCAGACATTGGATTGAGATAAGCCTAGGTCTGAATTCCCATTTTTCTGCCTGTGGCTTTGGCCAAATAGCTTAAATCCTCACAGCCTTCCGTCCTTTATCCGTAAAGTGGATATAGGAATGGCAGCTACAACTGCTCCTGAGCCGGAACTGCCAGCATGACCAGGACGCTTTTATGAAGCCACCCTGTGTGCTGGTCGCTGTGGCCCGCGCCACTTCATGGTTAAGTGTTTCTGTTGTATCATCGCCCTCGTTTGTGGCATCAGATTGTTGTAAGGACTGTAGTGATGTGTAGGCAGGGACAGGCACGGAATGGGACTCAGCGCTGGTACCTAACACTAGGACCTCTTGTGCGTAGCGGACTCCTGACGATAGGTCTGGGAAGGAGGAAGGGAGGAGAGCTAAGACAGAGAGGCTTTGGGGGAGGTTTGGACAGGGCCCACTGTGAGCACAGGACGGGGGAGCCTGAGGAGGAGGGAGGCTGGGCTCTACCTCAGCTCTCTCCAATTCCAACATATACCCTTGCAGCCCAGGGAATTACTCACTTTTCTGTGAATTCTGGGCCAACGCTGTGATTTTGGATGTGCTGGTCCCTCTGCCTAGAACTCTTTTCTGCTCTTGGCTAATTTCTCTTTATCCTTAAAGACTCAAGCCTCACCTCTCCCCAGGTCCTGCACCCAGGGCCAAGCCTGTCCCCACCTTTCCCCAGGGCCCCAAAGGAAGTGACACTGGGCCATGGTCACCCACTTTGCGGAATGCTTCAAAGTACTGCAGGGCTCAGATGCCCCAGTAGGAAGGGGGCAAAAGGGGAGAATGGCCCAGATCTGAAGACTTTGTTCATCGGTTTGTCCTGTTTGTGAGAGGTGGGGTTATTTCTGGCTGTTGGGGGTCTGCTGTCCCCTCCCACACCCCCCACCACACAAGCTGAGCAGCAGTTCCTGGACATTCCATTCTCTCTCCCCCACACTGAAACCACCACTGGTCTCTTCAACCTGATCTCTCTCCATTCCCCCAAATCTTCCTTTTCCCCAAGTCCTGTGTACTGAGGCTGCCCCAGCCCCGAGGGTCTCATGG
This sequence comes from Trachops cirrhosus, assembly GCA_028533065.1. Classification (NCBI taxonomy): domain Eukaryota; kingdom Metazoa; phylum Chordata; class Mammalia; order Chiroptera; family Phyllostomidae; genus Trachops; species Trachops cirrhosus. The sequence goes on along the minus strand of CM052543.1, from coordinate 51,292,776 downwards.
GCTCGTGCATCTGATCCTGGCTCCTCTGAGACAAAAACCCCTTTGCCCACGCAGCCTGCTGATTCAATTAATCCCCTAAGCTGAGAATGTGGCAATTATTCCCTCTGGTTCCTTCCAAACTGTGGCAGAATAGGCCTAACCCCACCTTTGCCATGGCCAGAAATGCCTTCTAGAGGGTCCAAGGGCTCTAGAAAATTCCCCTCAAGATACAGAAATAGGGTTGAAGCAGTCAGAGAAGGCCTTTGCTTCATATCCAATCAGGAGAACTTGAGTTTCCTGAACACTTATGCTGTGAACTCCCTGCGAACAAAACCGATTCATTCATCTTTATGTTATGCACCCAGGCCAAGCCGGAGAGGTCCCAGAGAGGTCACTGGCACTCACTTGCTAATGAACAAACAAATGGTGCTAATTCTGTGGCTCATGGAAGCACGCCTGGCAGTAGAGGACGCCCAGCGCCCCACGGTCCCAGGCCTCCAAAGCTACCTCGGCCAGACCCCCACAGAGCCTAACACCCTATCCTTCTCACAGCCTGGCCTCACCTGATGAACAGCTCCTTCTTTCCCTTTTTCCCAATAATCTGTTGTTTAGCATGGAAACTCCTTTAACTTTGTCAAATGTGACTACTAAAAGCAGGAAAGAAACCACATTTTCAGCTTGTCCTTTTGTGCATTTCCCAAGCCTACAACCTCCACAGGAAATGTAATTATGGAAAGCTCCTCTGAAAAGGAAAATTTGTTTTTCTTTCGTCATAATTGAGGAAGAACCAGTCACGCTCTCTGCTGCCTGTAGCCTTTATGGGCACAGCCCTGTTCTAACACCCTTGGACCCCTGGGTTATTCCGGGGGTGGTGGGGGCAGGGGGTAGTTTCCTCCAGAAAACGAAGCAGCTTCCTTCCTCTCCATTTTTAAATTCCTAACATGTTACCCAAGAGTCCCCCAAAATGAAAGTTAGTGACGGAGATAACTTTATTGGCCATACTTCATTATGTGGGGTTTAAGAACTGCTGTTTATCCCCTTGAGTTCTGGTCAGTATAGAACAACCTGACTTCAGAGGAAGATCCAGAAAGTTGATCAAGAAGAAGTAGCCAGTGAGTGTGGGGTTCCAGAAGCCAAATGCCGAGAGTTTCCCAAATGAAAAGTGAGCAACAGTATCAGATGATCAAATGCCGCTGAGAGGTCAAGGACGAGGAACGCTGAGGCCTGACCACCAAATTTGGCAAGGTGGAGATGCCGGTGACTTGACAAGAGGTGGGAACAGTCACTTGATTGGATTGGGTTTCAGGAAGCCCAAGACGAAAGGAAACAGAGGCAATGAATAGATTCAGCTCTTTAGAAGAGTTTGGCTCAAAAGGGAAGTGGGAAATAGGGTGGGAACTACATAGCCTCAAGAGAAGGCTTTTTTAGGATAGGAGCTTTGGGACACATTTGTATGCTGATGGCAGTGATCCAAAAGAGGAGGAGGAGTTGAGGATGCTGAAAAAAGAGGAGAGAACTGCAAGACAAATCCCTTGAGTGGGCAAAAATGACAGGGCCCAGTCCTACACACCTGGGGGCAGCTTAGCCAGGAGCACGGACAGTGCCCCAGCTGTGAGAGGAGGAAAGGCAAAGGTGTGGCATGTGGACTGGGGGCAGAGGGTGCACAGACTGGGTGGTGAGAGGGCTCACAAGTGCTCTCCTGGTCCTTTCTTTCTTCTTTGAACCTCACTTTCCCCTTCAAAGAGAGGAACATGGGGAGACAACAGCACCTGCTTCACAGTTGCTGTGAAGGTTCAGTGAACACACACGGGTGAGCACACACAGCCCAGAGCCACAGCCACAGTGAAAATGACCATTGAATGGCAGTTGCCCTGTATCCTTATTGGAATTTTCAACTCTTTTCTATCAGAGTTACCGTTGGTTTGTGTTCTCCACCTCTTCCAGAGGCACAACTGAAAATGTACAACTACTGCCTAAATTCACTTCCCTCTGCCTCCACTACCACCTGCCCCTCCATTCTCCCCCAGGGAAATCTCATAAATGCCACTCCTGACACCTTTACATTTAGAGTCGGGAAAGGCTGTCAGAGCTGCATAGGTGGTGGAAGGCTAGAAGCAGCACCCAGGGTTCCCTGCTTTGCTTCCAACTAGATGATGGACAGGGGCAAGCCACTGCTCCCTCTGACCCCAGTTTCCTTTTCTGTACAATCGTTGGATGTCATGCTTTCCAATCCCTATCCAGCACTGAATTTCATTAACCTTCCCTTAATAGACCATTTCTGTATTTCACAGGTAAGCCATTATTCAACCTGCAGGTTCTAACCACAAAGATATTTCACACCCAAACCGGTAGAGAAACATCAAGAGTACAGCGCCTTTGGTAGCTTCGATGATGAAATATCTTTGGCGCCATCTGGTGGCAGATGCTTTGTACAGCTCCTCCTCTCAGGAGGGAGAAAGCGGTCCTAAAGTAGAATCCGATTGCAGAAAACCCCCTCTCTTGTCCAATGGAAGGAATCTAATACTTCACCTAGAGAAGCCATCTCCTTCAGTGGGTCTCAAACTTAAATGGGCATATAAATCGTCTGGAGATCTTTTGGATGGCATACTCTGACTTGGTAGAGCACATGAAAGTGGGTTTTTAGATGCAAAAAGATGAATGAGGTTGTTTTGGGGGAGATGGAAAAATGGGGAATAGCCACCACAATAAGTGGACTTGGAGAAAATGATGGCCAAAAAGGATATTTGGGGGTTTGGGAGGAGGGCCACACCATACAAATCTCACCAACTCTATAGTTAATTTAAGTAACTATTTAAATTGCTTTTTGATGCTTTCTTGGTTGTCAGGTTGGTGTTCCTTTTTTTTTTAATCCTCACCCGAGGATATGTTTATTGATTTTGAAAGAGGGAGGAAAGGAGAGAGGAAGCTAGAGGAAAACATCGGTGGTAGAGGGAAGCATTGATCAGTCGCCTTCCATACCTGCCCTGACCGGGAACTGCACCTACAAACTTGTGGTGTACAGCACAGTGCTGCAACCAGTAAGCCAACTGCCAGGGCAGGTTGGTGTTCCTTTTAAATACAGTATGGAGATGAGCCTGGCCATGACGGAGCCTGGCTTTATTCAGGTTAGATAAAAAGTAGATATCAGGAAAAATGGAGGGAAAAGGGTGCCTGCAGAAAGTAGAGAATGCATGGCAGAGGAGATAATTTGGGCTGAATCACAAGGAATAAATAATGGACCGTTGAAGGGTCCTATAGATGGTGGAAACAGCAAGGGCAAAATACAGAAGTGGAAAAATAGAAGTGGCCTCCTAGGGAACAGTGACGACTGATGCACAGAGTACATGCAGAGTAATGAAGCTGGACAGGCAGGTTCACACTGACAGCAAACTTTTCCACGTGTAAACTAACAAAAAGAGCATCATGAACAACTTCTTTATGACAGTCATCACACCCATAAGCATTTAATAACTTCTTTCTTTCCAAAGCAGGAATGAACATTTTGTTACCTCAGTACCCCAGAGGCTGGTGCATAACTGATCCTAAGTAAAGAAACAAATGAATGCAATGGTTTTGAAAAAATGAACTCTAGCTAATGATTATGTTATAGTTATTTGTGCCCCAGCCTTGGTAAACTGGAGTTTTCCAAGTACGGGGACTGTGTTTGATTCACCTCTGTCATCCGCAGTGCCCAGCATGGTGCTTTTACCCATAGGCCCTCAGTGAGTGCATGCTGGGCCCCTCAGGGACCCTCAGGCAATCCTAGGAAGCCCCAGTGGTCCTTAGCCCCAGCCCTGGGACCCTGCTGACATTTCAGCAGACCCTCCAGGTCACAGCTGTGTGAAGGCTGGAGAGCCTGCACCTCATCTTCTTAGGAGTATGTTCCTGCATCCTGATGGCCACAGCCTCAGAAGGTATATTTACTAGGCTCTAACTGTTTGCTGAGCTGCCTATCTCAGCCTACCACACAGCCTCTAAGCCAAGCATACATCCAACCCATGTTCTGGGAGAAGGTCTCACCCCAGAGCTATCAAAAGACAATCCCCCTGGAAAACAGAAAACAGAAAATTCACTCATATTCTCACCCTGCAACCCTTAGTATTTTGTAGTTCCTTCCAGATTTTCTGTGTGTATCTTTTTTACAATTAGAATCATGATATGTAGTCTATTTAAGGTTCTCCTCCCTCCTATTAACCCAGTGAAGCATCGTTCAGGGGTTGAGAGCACGAGCCCTAAAGCACAGGTGGCGAACATAAGACCCGAAGGACGAATGCGGCCCTCCACCTTGTTTTATCTGTCCCGGCACCTTGTTTCTACTGGGCAGCAGTGCCGAGCTCTCACTTAACTGTTAAGGAGCAGTTACATTTATACAGTCCTAGTTACATTCGTGAGGTAACTGTGAGACTGCTGTGGCCCCTGGTGAAAATGAGTTTGACACCCCTGCCCTAGAGCCTGCTGCCCTAGGTTCAACGCCTCATTCTGCATGTGATCCTGGACAATTCAGCAAATGGCTCTGTATCTCATTTTCCCAATCTGTAAAAGGGGACAATAGGATTAGTTAAATGTCTTTACCTTAAGACACATAAAGGGGGCTCACGGTCAGGAGCCAAGATGACAGAGGTGCCGAGAGTATACTTGAGGCACCTGCTCCCGGCCTCAGCCTTGGTGGCACCCACCCACAGGCCTGCCCAGGGGCCCCGGACAGCGCAGCTGCAACTCTCGGAATCAGGAAATTTGCCATTTACCTTTGGGACCCAGACAAGACTGGGGATAAACTTCATGAGCAAAATTATGAAATTGATTTGAATAAAAACGTCCCTATGGTGTCAGATGCTTTCATCAAGAGTAAGAATGAAACTGATTCTGCCTTGGCCATCGAAAGGCCATGCAGAGAAGGCATCTGTGGCTCCTGTGCAATGACATCAGTGGAGGCAACACTCTGGCTTGCACTGAAGGACAGACACCAACTTCAACAGTTTCAAAAATTGACCCTCCTCCACATATGCATGCGATAAAGGATCTTGTTCCTGATTTAAGCAACGTCTATGCTCAGTCCAAATCCATTAAGCTTTATTTGGAGAAGATGCATGCCAGGGAGGCAAACAGCAGTATCTGCAGTCCATAGAAGATCGGGAGAAACTGGATGGGCTGTCCGAGTGCATTCTCTGCACCCGCTATAGCACCAGCGGCCCCAGCTACTGCTGGGATGGAGACAAATATTTGGGACCTGCAGTACTTATGTGGGCCTATCACTGGACAATTGACTCCAGAGCCATCTTCATGGAGGAGCACCTGGCTGAGCCGCAAGACCCCTGCTCTCTGTATCGCTGCCACACCATCATGAACTGCACAAGGACCTGACCCAACGGGGCGGAATCCAGGGAAAGCTATTGCCAAAATCAAGAAAATGATGGCAACCTACTAATACAAGGGAAAGACAACTTCAGCTTAATTGTTCTCATGCTAAACATGACTTGTAACCAACTCAGCTGAACATGATTTATATCTAATTTGAGTTCCTCCCAAGGTCTTCATTTTCCATAAATATAGCGTGTATAATAAAAATTTTAAGAAATAAAAAAGACATAAAACACTTAGAACAATATACTAACTTCAAAGCATTTTCTAAGTAGCTGCACCATCTTTACAATGATCATTTTTAATGGCTGCAGTATGGTCTACTGAGTGTCTACTCTAGCTAATTTACTTAACCATTACTCCTTTTTTACATATTTATTTCCAGGCACTCTGTGTTATAAATAACACTGTTATAAATATCCTAAGACATACATGTTGGATTTTTCCATACATAGATTTCCAGAAGTAGAAGCATGAGGTCAAAGGGCAGAAACATTTTATGCCTTTGGTCTCTATTGGGAAGAAATAGTTTTCCAAAAAGGGTTGTAGCTCTTTAAAATGCAACGTATCCTGGAACATTTTACTTTTCTCTGCTTCTTTACCAGCCTTAGAGAACACACTTTCTTTGATTTATGCAACTTTAACGAACCATATACAGTCTCACTTTAATTCCCTTTTCTTGGACCATCATAGAGGCCTGTCACTGCCAGTTTCAATTGCTTTACTTGGAACACTATCGGGCAAGGTCTACACCAGTTGCTTCAACAGAGAAAATTTAATATAAAGAATTGTGAATTACATATTAAAGAATTGAAAAGCCAAAAAGGAACCACAAGGATCTGCTACCACCCCTGAGGCTGGGGGAACAAAGGGAAGATGAGCAGGCTGCTGACTAGTGTCCATGCCTCTGAGGGGCACCTACGAGGCTAGTTCTATAAGCGATGGCCAAACGGCAACCTGGACTCAGCTGCTGCTTCTGGAACAAACTGCTGCCATAGAGGGGGAAAACCAGGGCTGTGGGGTTGCCAGATTTAGCAAAAACAACACTGCAGATGCCCACTTTAGTTTGAATTTCAGATAAATAATGAATCCTTTTTTAGAATATTTGTTCCATCATATGCGACATACACTAAAAAAATTGTGTTCTTTATATAAAATTTAAATTTAACTTAATGTCATACTTTTAACCCAGCAATCTGACAAGGCAAGGATGATGCTGGAAAAAAATATTCCTCGCCTCTATCCAGCCTTTCAGTGGCCCTCTGGCGCCCCCTATTGGCAGGTTCAAACATAGAGTTGGCCAAGCTGGAGTGGTTTGTAGACAAAGCAGAGTAAGGAAGGGTGGGTTTGAAGCTGGGAAACAATTCCTCAGTAACTGGCACACTCCACCCTTTCAGCTATTCAGCATCTATACGCATTGTTCTATAAACTGGTACTTTCAGACAACAACAAAACAATTCCCACAAAATGCCTAGTGAAAGCAACTATTCTTCCAACAACCTAAGATATTCTCATCTTCTCCCCAAAATGGGGAGAGGCAGTCTCAAAAGTCATTTTATTCATTTCTGGAAGATAGTCACACTACCCATCTCTGGGCAGGATTAACTAGTCTTACAACTCAGCCACAGTCACGTTTGAAAATTCTATTATGCAAAGACTAAATTATATAATTAACCACCAACAAAACTCATAAAAATAATAAAAGGAAGGAGAAGGGGGAATAAATTATATACCATTATATACCAACATATACCATTATGTATAGTCACATAACAATAAAACAAAAAAAATGCATGGCTGCTATACCCTCATTTGTGTAACCAGTCATGAAGCCATAGTTGATGTCTATAAATCTCTCCCTCAAGTTCCCATTCCATGGTTTCTTGTCCTCAGACAGGACCTCAGCTTGCCAGGGTTCTTTACCTAGCAGGTGACCCAAACCTTCATTTCTGAAGGATCTCAGTCCTGGTGGTCCTGCCTCCCCTTAGTTATGGTATTATTTATTAACATTTACTATTGAGCATGGAAGTACTAAGAAACACCCCAGAGAATCTCCTGGGCTCAGATATAGTCCTCCCCACCCCCAGTTGCCCTCAGTCATCAGGCTGAATCACCACAGCAGCAAAGTAACCCTCTTCTTTGCCCACTGGTTTTCTGGTAAAAAGAGCACCAAATGGCCAGGTGGAGTCTCAACTCCCAGTTCAGTAGAACCATGATGTGAACTCTGATGGAAGCATTTGTCTCTTGGGAACCTTGGGAACCAAGATCATCAATCTGGAGAGCACAGAATTAAAGAGACAGGAAGCAATAATTCTGCAAGCGAGTTACATGAAATGGTGAGAGGAGCCACTCCCACTTCCAGTCCTTGGTTTCCAGAACCAAGCATTCTGGCTATAGGAGAAGATGCACAATGTATTATCTGCTAAGTCAAATCATATATTGCATTCTGTAATATAGAACCTCACCATCTCCATAGAGTCTTAAGTCTTCAGTAACCCATTCTACTGATGTATTAGGTGAGCTGCTCCGTGGTGGTAGAACACATGTTAAGACCACTGAATCCATGGACATGAGCCCATTGCTGCACTTCTGTTACTTTGAAATGAACTCCTTGTTGTCTAGAATATATCAGGCATCCCAAACATCCAGATGATGGCACTGACAAAGCATTACAGACAAGGAAGAAAAACCCATATCCAAAATATAGGTTTGCTCCAGTGAGCACAAATCTCTTTCCTGTCCATAAGGGAAGAGGTCCAACATAATCACCCTGCTGCCAGCTGGCTAGTCCTCCCAGGGAATGGTGCCATATCAGGAGCTCAGTGCTGCTCTCTGCCATTGACAGGCTAATCATTTGGTGGTAACAGTAGCAGCCTTGGTGAGAGAAGTCCATGCATAGCTTCTATCCTTGTCTCCATGGCTGCTTTATACATAAACTCATTGAACAAACTCTAAGTGACTGGGGAAAGATGCTGACTGACATACACAGGGCATGCCATGCTGTCCTCCTGATTATTAGGAACCTATTTTCATTATGCCCTATGGTGAACTTTCCTATGGGGCACAACTATCTTTATACTCTGTACCTATTCCAAGAGATCCCCCCACACACCCTTCCCCAGACTTCCTCATCATTGATCTTACTATTTTTTTTAAGTCCCTGACCATCCAGCAAAGCCATTAGCAACTGCCCATGAACCAGTAAAGAACTAGCAATCTCTTGGACCAAAGTGGACAACCAAATTTGCAACTTGAACTCGACCACTGGAAAAATTTCCTTCACTACCATCCTTAGGGCTACCTTTATACTGGGGCTGGGAAGCTACAAGCATGCACTTCAAGTTGATGGCAGCGTATCATGAAGAATAATCTATAAACCAAGTCCAAGTTTTCTCCTTGGTCAGCTGGTCATGAGGAATTCCCGTTGAGGCCTTAGGTGTGGAATGAGGGAGAGGAAGTTGCAGCAGGAGTAGATGCCAAACAAACCTGAGCCTCCTGCTCATGTAACTTGTACCTCCCAGACTTTCAATTGATGGTTTGCTTCTGGGCACAGCCAACCTTATGACTTGGTGGATACGATAGGCAGCTCAGATCACATGGTTAGTTTATGGCACAATTTTAATATTTTTTTATTCACTTATCCCTTAAACAAAGAATTTCTATGAAAAGTACACTTTGTTTTGGATTCCGTTATATTTATAAATGATGGTGGTAGCAGCACCTGACTCTCTGATCCTCTCTCCCAGGGTCCAGTAACAATCCAGGAGCTGTTTCTCAAAATAACAGTTATCTGCAAAAAAGGGTATGGACTTGCTCTAAAAACCTTCATGCCTTGAGGCCTGACTTCCATAAGGGCTCAGGAGAGTGGCTTGTTGCACCACAGGTTCTAGGCGGAACTCTGCAAAGGGTCTTCTCTTGGGGTTGGGACCCAGTGGCCCGAGGCTGAACTCAGTCCACTCTGTTGCAGGCACAGCCTCAGTTGCTGTGGCAGGGATCCTGGCTGCTCTGAGAATCACCAAGAACAAGCTCTCCAATCATGTGTTTGTTTTCCAAGGTGCAGGTGAGGTAGGTGCCATCAGGGGCTCTCTACAGTTGTTCCAGTAGGAGAATAAGAATGGGTGGAGGGGTGTCAAGGTGGGGAGGTATCCTGGGGTCCTGAGAGGAGTAAGAAGCATGGGTGCATTGTGATAATCACAGCAGCCTGGGTCCCAACTCAAGGCAAGGATTTAACTGGGTGTCCTGGAAGTAGGGAGAAAGGAGAGAGGATCTTGGTGAAGCATCTGATTGCCCTATGTCTGAACATTTGCCACATGATACCTCCCAGGCAGCCATGGGCATCGCCCACCTCCTTGTCATGGCCCTAGAGAAAGAAGGCGTACCCAAGGCAGAGGCCACGAGGAAGATCTGGATGGTGGACTCCAAGGGACTCATTGTCAAGGTACTGTCAGTGTGGAGACCTGGAGGTTTCCTGACACCTTCAGCTACTGGAAGTGGACAGGATGAGGTCTCCAAGGGGATAACTATTCATTCAGAACAGAGGGCAAAAGGCAGGCAGTGCCCTAACTGCCAAAGCAAAACATTCATCTCGGAGTAGCCTTAATTGCTTTTGACCAATGCTTTGAATGTGTGTGCAGGCATGTGTACCCCCTCCATCCTTATCTCCCACCACTTCCTGCCTTGTACTAACCTCCAGCCATAACAAATCATAGTTGTCCAAAAGTAACATGCACCCTGTCCTCCACATTTCTGTGCATTTTGTTCCTCTGCCTAAAATGCCCTTCTCTCTCACAACCACGGTCACTCCCACATGCCCAATCTATGTCCTCCTTAATCTTCTGATTCAGCTCAAATGTTACTTCCTCCAAGAAGCTTTCTGTGAGCATCTAGGTCTCAATTTACTACATCTACGCTCAAGTAGCCTGTGCCCCATAAATTGCACTTACCACATTGTAGGACAGTTACCCCTTTACTAGTCGAGATCCCCACTAGGCTATATGTAGTCTTGATGTCATATGGTAAGTGCATAACTAATGTTTGAGGTATGTGTGGAAGAATGAATGAGAGTGAAACAGTCCAGCTTCTGACTGGAAGGTGGTGAGGGGCACAATTGGATGACCTCCTCCCTTAGGACTTTACTCAGAGATCCAGGTTTTAATTCCCAGAACTTCACTAACATAAAATGTCAGGGGGGAGATTTAAAAAAAGAAAAGACATAAGAGACAGGAACAGGGTGGGTATGTGGGACCACCAACAAAGGGTAGCAGAGACCCCTCAGCATAAACTGACCTGCCTGTTGTTCCATTGAGAGCCAGATTTCTGCCGGCAGTGACTGAGGCCTGGAGACTCCTCCTCCCACCCCAGCTCACTCCAGAGCAAAATCCAGACACAGGCAGAGGCTGCCGCCCTTCCCTCTTGCCTATCTTTCCATATCATTCTGCTAATCCCATTGAGCTCACTCCCATTAAAAGATCTCTCAAAGATGATGTCCTCACTCTGGTTCTCATGAGGACAGCTCACCCAAAGGAGTCATCGGGAACCTTTGTACACATCTACCAGCTTGTTGTCTTCCGACTCCTGTTGGATGAAACAGAAGGAATCTGGTGCAGCACAGCCAGCCATTATAAGCCTGTTCTAGAGCTCAGCCTTCACAGGGAGGTTAATGGCTCTTATGAAATGCATTCAGATTAGCTCCCGGACCCTAGGTGGCTCAGGCCCCATCCATCAACTGGACCTGGGTGCTGGATGCCTTGGGACCAGGGGTCTTGGTCAGACTCAGGCATTTCCTGAGGACCTCCCTATTCTGGCCCGGGAACCATGACCCCACCAGCTCAAAGAAAGACTTTGTAGATTCTCCATATATGGTTTGGGTTTAATAAACACACCACACATGCACACACACTAAAAATCCTTAGGTTCTACCAGGAAATCTGATCAAGAGGACAAGCCTCAAGGCTTCTGAGAGCTCAGACCAAAGCATGGGGCTCAGCAGGAGATGCTCTCAGAGTCTCCAAACAGACCCAGGCCCCTGCCTCACGGTTCTCACCACTACAGCAGCTCTGTGTTCTTCCTTTTGCTGCAGGGGAGAAGCAACCTGAACCATGAAAAGGAGATATTTGCACAGGACCATCCTGAAGTGAACTCGCTGGAGGAGGTGGTGAGGCTGGTGAAGCCCACGGCCATCATAGGTAGGAGGCAGGAGGCAGCCCACTGCCCGGGCCAGCTAACCCTCTTGACTTTCAGGTGGAGACTGAGGCTCAGCAAGGACACATAAGTGGCCCATGGAAACACAGCTCTTTCCCCTATCCCACATTCAATTTAATGCCAAAAACTTTAATTGCATGACTGCTATATAAAAACCATAGAACTAAGGCACCAAGTTGGGGCTTAACAATGCAGTTATACAGTGCAGTGGAAGAACGCAGGGCTGGTCTCTCTAACCAGGAAGAAATGAGTATTCCTCCCCTGAAGCAGGGTCCCTGGCATCCCTCCCTGCACTGGGAGAGTAGCCCACAATGAAGGACAATGCCCAGAATGCCTTCCCACGTGCAGCTTAACTGGGCATGAGCTTGAAGTGGACCAGTTGTCCCTCAGGGATCAACAGGAGGTCTCCGCCAGCTCATACAGGAAGACCCTTCTCTACTGCTCCCTCTGTCCCTGTGGCAGACGCCATCTTCATGACCCCCGAGTCTCTCATGTTGCACCTCGTTCCCTCCTCACCACCACCAGAAGAACGGGTTGTTCATAAAGAGTAGGCATCCCCACTACCCACCTTTTCCCTGTAGGTGTTGCTGCCATCGCAGGAGCCTTCACGGAGCAGATTCTGAGGGACATGGCCTCCTTCCACGAGCGCCCTATCATCTTTGCCCTGAGCAACCCCACCAGCAAGGCCGAGTGCACGGCTGAGAAGTGCTACCAGGTCACCGAGGTCAGCGAGGAGTCCTTCCTTCCCCAGGCTGAGAGGACATAGTAACAGTGACTCTGAGTAACCCTATGAGAGTGAAAAAAAATCCTCACTTTGCTGATGAGCAAGCTGAGGTTCAGAAAGGTGAAGTAACTTGCCCAAGGGCACAGAGCTAACAAGGAGTGGAGCTGACCCTTAAACCCAGGTCTGACTCCAAAGCCCAAGCTCTTCTCATTCATTGCTTGTACTGCTCAAGGTTCTTCTAATAACATGGAGCTTTGACCAGAACTCAAGGCCCTTGCAGATTCCAGGCCACATACAGACCTGTCATGTCTTGGATTGACCATCCCAGGAAGTGACAGGTAAAAAAGGCATACTTTCACCTTCTGGCAGTTTCTTGGCTCCCAAGTGACTCACTGGGCTAAGCTTTCTGGTCAAAGGAACAAGCACAGTGTGTTCGGCACAAAGCTGAGTATGTGGGAGAGGGTGAAGAAAGGTCCTCATTTGAGACATAAAAGTAGGCCATCACTGGTGCCTGAAACCCATCTCCAACCTTCGTCTCTGATTTCCTTCCTGCCTCCAGGGCCGAGGGATCTTCGCCAGTGGAAGTCCTTTTAAGAGCGTGACTCTGGAAGATGGCAGGACCTTCATTCCGGGGCAGGGAAACAACGCCTACGTGTTCCCTGGAGTGGCTCTGGGTGTCATCGCCGGCGGGATCCGGCACATCCCAGATGAGATCTTCCTCCTGACAGCAGAGGTATAGCTCTCCCTGCTCCCTTACACCCCCTATCACACCCCCCAACAGGGCCTGTGATCCACCTTGGGTCCCACCCCCAATTCCTGGACCCCCAAAGATCCCTTCTCTTGTCTCTTCTACCCACCTGCCCCAAACTCTGGCAATGGATTGCCAAAGTGCTTGAACTTCAAGCTTCTCTCAAAGTCACTTTGAGGCGTGGATTTCTCTCCAAACACACGCAAGGTGTTTAAGGGGGCACAGGAAACAGTCAGTGGGAGGGGTGTTCACAGGGCACTCTGCTCCCTACCTCCCAGCAGTGCATCCAGATGCCTGAAACAGGGGAGAGGCCACCAGAGACTTCTGAAACTCTGGGCCTGTGAACACGACAGACCATGGATTCCTCTAGCCATGGGCCTTGGCCACGTGACTGGGGTAACTGCCAACAGAATAAACCCACTAGAGCAGCTTTTCTGTAAGGAAGGGGATGGGTTGCATGTCTGGTTTGCCCGCTCTGAGTACCCGGATCTTGAACACAGATATGGAGGTGTGGGGTGCCCCTGCTCCCAGCATCTCACAAGAGAAGCTCCCAGAAGGGATCTTTATTAGACACAATGAAAACAATGAAAGAATCATTAAGAATGACAGCCCTGTTCATAATAACAGTTAATAATAACAGTTACAGTTATTATTACAGTTGCAGCTGATGTTTATCAAGTGCTTGCTGAATGTCAGGCATGTCACATTCAACCTCACTTTGAGGCATGGAAACATCTTTGTTGGGAGGTTAAACTAATCGAAGCTATGTACAAACACTAAGTATACACATCCCCGACCAGCTCCAAGGGCTCTGCTGCGATCTCCAACATCCATTTGCACGTCCCCCTCACCGTGGCACAGGTGAGCGCCCAGAACAAACAAGACACGAGAACGGCTTCCATGCAGCCCTGTTCAGCCCCACTTAGACCCACTCAGAGTCCCATGAGGGGCCACCAGGCTCCTTCTTACTTGGTCTTTGAGTGCCAGCTCTGCACCGCCCTGTGTGTCTCCCGGGTGTTTCCCAGCCTCCCCACACTGTGTGCACACGAGCTATGGCTTTGTGCTGCGGTTCTCTGTCCCTGTTGTCTGAGCATCCTGTGTTTGTATTTGTTCTCATTGCTGTGGTCAGTGGTGGTGGCGGCTCTCCTGCGGCTGTGGGCAGAGCTGTTTGAAACTCCCTTTGGTTAGGAAGAGTCACTTCCTGCTTGCAGTCACCTGAAAGCAGCTTCCCCCATTGGGCTAGAGCCCTTCTGTGTCACCCCCAGAGACAGCTGCACCCTCTTGCCCCACCCCACCTCCATACTCTGGGACAGTGCAGCTCCACAGTTTCATGAACAGTGTCCATTGGTCACACAGGAACATCTCCTCAACCTACTCAGTAATCACCTGCTGTTAGCAGGACAAAGCCCCTCCCCTCGAGGAGCTGACAGTCTGGCCTTCAAAGGCCTGACAAGTTATATTTCTGAAAAGGGTGCTTTTAGTTAAGACAATTTAAGTTGAATGTTTTTCCTATGAAAAAGTAATATGTCTTAGGAGACTTCCACACACTAACGCATTTCACCCTGACAATTCCGTAACATAAGTACAGTGATTATCCCTCTCTTACAGACAAGGAAAGGCAGGCACACAGAGTTTAAGTAACTTACTCGAGGTCACTGGGCACGTGAGTGACACCGTGAGGATGACCCCAGGCAATGTGACTCCAAGCGGCAGCAGAGCATTCCCAGGGCCCAGCATCTCCGAAGTGACCACACATACGTGACATAGCTCTTCAGTCTGCAGTATAACCTTCCTGGATGCAGATCTAGCCTTGGAGACCCTGCTCTCTCCTCAGTCCATGTTCTATTCCTCCACAAAGAGAATCCTTCCAAACCCAAAGCAGGCCGAGTCTCTGTCCTCACTTCAGACCTCTGTGTGGCTCCTCAGTGCTCACAGGATAAAGTCCACATTCCTTCACACAGCTCCTTGTAGGGCACTTCATCACCAGGCCGTCCTTTCTTTTTCAGCCTCACTTTTAGCCTCGCTTTTACCATCGGTCCAGGTACCATCTACCTACCTCACATTGTTGCTCTCTCTTGCCCCTTCTTCTCTCCCACCTCCAAGAATTTGCATGTGCTGGTCCCTTCATATCTGGTCCTTGGTCTTACCTTCTGTCACTACCTCTGGGAAGCCTCTCCGATACATGGAAAACTGGGCCCAGCCTCCTCTATGTGTATATGTCCCTCTCCTTGCCTTCACCTCATTACAAATGTTATAACTTTGTTAATTGCCCACCGACACCAGTCTCCAGTAGGCAAAAGACTTTATGGCTTCTGTACCACGGAGCCTCAGCCCCAAGCACAGAGCCTAGCACATCGTAGAGCTCAGTGAGCTTTTGACTGAATGGAAAGGAGATATAGGAATGTGAGAATGAGGGAGTGTCTGCCTAACTCTGAGGTGAGGCCAACTCTTCTGCCTTGCCCATTCTGGGACATGCAGTTCTCAGAGGGCACCATGGCTTTTCCAAGTTTAAATCTGACACAAGATCTTGTGGGAGTAGAATCGGAACCACCACATCACAGCAGCTCTTTGGCAAAGCTGGCTGAGCACCAGTGTCCCAGGCTGGAGGATGAGCCTTGTGGGGGAGAGCTGGCCTCAGAAACAGCTCTGAATGGAAGACAAAGGATGGAAGCTGTGGGAGGTGCTGTT
The DNA here is from genome assembly GCA_028533065.1 of Trachops cirrhosus. Classification (NCBI taxonomy): domain Eukaryota; kingdom Metazoa; phylum Chordata; class Mammalia; order Chiroptera; family Phyllostomidae; genus Trachops; species Trachops cirrhosus. The sequence goes on along the minus strand of CM052543.1, from coordinate 51,277,078 downwards.
TCTAAGATGATGTGCTTAGGGCATTTATTCAGATAAAGCATAAGGCCCACTTGTCGTGCCACTCACTGGGGAGAAAGCCTTTCCCCAGTCTGGGACCAGGGTAGGAAAGGAGAGCTTAAGGAGCCCTGAATAGAGAGAGGCAAGATGGCCTAGATGGGCACCCAGGATGTTACTAAGCACATGGGAGAGGCTGGAACTCAGGAAATGAGGGACTCAGGGATCCCTAGGCAACAGGCTCAACCAGCCAAGGGGAGATCCCAGAGTCTGTTTTGCAAGCCATTAGTTTATTCATCTTGGTCTTAGTGATTTTCCTTTCAAATTCAGAAAGCCTTGGGTTGTTTTAAGCCTCAGCCGGTTTCACAGCACAGAAAGGATGTGGCCTTGCCTGAGGCCAAGCATTAAGCTCCCACAGGGGCCATGTGGTGGCAGGGACAACAGTGGGAGACAACACAGGGACCAGCCACCTTTGAGGGGTGAGGGGAGTCTTCAGAGTAATGGGTTGGGCTTGTTCTGGGACAGCAGAAACTGAGCTTATTCCTCTCGGTTCTCTCTCCCCAGAAAATTGCCCAGGAGGTCTCTGAGCAGCACCTGTCCCAGGGGAGGCTGTACCCACCACTCAGCACCATACGAGACGTGTCTCTGAGAATCGCCATTGAAGTAAGGAAAATCCTACCCCCTGAAATATGGGTAGTGAGGCCCATCAACTCGCTCTGTGACCTTAGAAGGGCTAAGTGGGTGGCAGCTGTGGTGACATCCTGAGCAACTCGCCTGTACTGCATGCAACCCAGAGGCTCAGTGACAAACTCCTGCCAGCAGCTCAAGCCCTACCCCCAACACCCACACAGGCCAGTTCTGGGAATGATCCTGACTTTTCCTTCAAACACCAGGCACAAAGGTCATCAAAGTCCACAGTTTTGTGGACCGGAATGTGGGTGGAATTTTTCTGAAATGAATCATAAGTGCCCATTTATACAGAAAGGTCAGCTTATATAGCATCATGGAAAGAGCTCAAGCTGTGGGGTCCCAGCTCTGCCACTCAGCAGCTGAGTAACCTGGGGCCAGTCAGTTCACTTCCCCAAGTCTCAGTTTCCTCCTGTCCCAAAGGGGCCAGTAATTCCCCTCTCTCAGAGTTCTGGACAAGTTTGAAAGAGAACAGTGAGAAAGCTCCACACTCAGTGCCTTTCTGACCAGAGTAGGTGCTCATTCCTCTGCTTTCTCTCAGAATGACTGGCAGATGGGCTGAACAGGTTCATGGAACTTTACAAGGAAAAATCCCACCCTAAAGACCATGCAGAGATGATAGGTTTTCAAGAATCAGAACATGGTACAATAAAGACTGGCCCAACATCGAAAATTATTGAATCTGGATGATGAATACATGAGGACTATTATACTATTACTTCTCTTAGTATATATATTTTACATTTTCTATAATTAGCTTTTAAAATAATTTTAGAAAATGCACTGCACAACAGCGCTCGCTTCACATGAGTTGTCCAGTGAAGGATCCAGAATCAACCCTCGGGACCAACACTCCAGTTCAGAGTCTAGCTCCCCCTTGTCCAGTTCCTTCTTTGGGGGCATATTTGGATTAACAACGCTCCTCTGAAGCCAAATCTAATACCAAGAGAACAACGTCCAGGCTGTTCTTCCAATTCAATGTATTTGGAACTGGGAGTATTAAGCACTGAACACTTTTGCCTGTTACCTAACTCTATCTTCACACCACTCTTGAGAAAGGTCTCATTACCGCCACTTTACAGATGAGGAAACTGAGGCTCCATAAGAATAACGTCACTACTGAGGACCCACAGGCAGCTACAAGCAGAGGCAGACTTTAGTCTGAGACCTCTTGCCCCTGGCCCAGTGTTTATGCCACTGTGTCACAGCTTCCTGTCTGGGCAGAAAGCTCAACATCCTTCCTATCCATCCTTGATGGGCCACAGCTCCAGAGAGGCACACAGCTGGTTCTTCAGGGTATATTCCCTTCCATAGGCTCCCAAACAAGTGTCCTTAGGCAGGTTTCTCCTTAGATCCAGTTCCTCAGCCAAACATGTTTTTCCCTAGGTTCTTGACTTCGCGTACAAAAACAACCTGGCCTCCTACTACCCGGAGCCCAAGGACAAGGAGGCTTTTGTAAGATCCCTGGTCTACACTCCAGACTATGACTCCTTTACACTGGACAGCTACACTTGGCCCAAGGAAGCCATGAGTGTTCAGACGGTCTGATGCAGTCCCAGAGGATGGTGTGGGGCTAGATGAAGCCCAGAGTAAAGTCACACCGACAATATAAATGGATTCCAAAATGGCCATCCTTGTCACTGTGTTTTTCCTTTGAACTTTCATGTTGTGAGGGGAGATGCCCAGGCATACAGTGAATGAGAGCCTTGTCCCTGAATGCCCTCATTCACTTTCTATAACCCTCCTCTGACTCCCTTCTGAAGAATTTCCTTATCTATTAATTGCCACTATTGGCTAGTCCTCATGGGAAATCTAGAATTCTGGCTAGAGCTTTGCCTTTCAGAGCTCAGGATCTAGTGGAAGAGATGATATATGGACACAATTCATTTTGCCACAAAGCAGAAAGTAGTAAGTCCATGAAACAAGTGTAAATAAAGGTCAAGGGTACTCAAAAAAGGGAGAGGGTACTTCCTAGGAGGACATTAAGAAAAGGCTTTAGGGGGAATAGTATTTGCACTGAGTCCCAAGAGTGAAGGATAGGTAGGAGTCATTGGTAAATGAGGAATGTGAGGGCAGCCACTGGCCAGAAAGTGTGGCCCACCTACCACAGAGTTAAATCTCTGTAGGAGGAACACATACTCTTCAAGTCTCAGATGGGTGCAGGGACTGACTGGCTGGGGGCAGATCACTAACTAGTCAGAAATGGCCACTGCCCTGTGGGTTGCTAGTAGACATTCCTTTTTGGTTATTACAAAAAGGAAAACGAGAGTGTGGGTGGGAAGGTCAGCAAGCCAAGAAGGAGCAAGAGGAGGAAGAGAGGTACTGAGGGGAAGAGCACCATGGGGAGTTCTGGGAAAGACTTGATTTCATTTTCTTGGCCTTGAAACACTCTTCCACCCTTCACTCTCTTAAATAATTCAGCAAACCAAGTAGTCTTCTTATGGAATGGTGTCAGTCTGTCCTATGTGCTTCCTAGATCAAATTCAACTATAGCCTTCACCTTCCTCATGTGCATCAGAATTTACCATGGGCTGGTGGGGGGTCAGGGGGTGCCAAATGAGCCTGTAGCCCCTGCAATCAAAGATTGCTAAATTGCTAAAACCTATTGGGATGGAGCTTCCAATGTCTAACTTCATTGTAGATCAAAGGAAACAGTAAATCATGCTTGGAGATTCACCGCTGCCTACCCCTGCTGCCAGCTCAGCCTCAAGATCCCCACTGCCCACAATGAATATATTGGTCCTATATGGCCACCTTGCAGTGACAGGCTAGGTAGACTTAGATTCCTAGAAGACTAACTAGCGGAGACACCAGTCACCCCTTGCCCAGGCCTTATCCTTCTGATATCCGCTTCCTTGGTGCTAATGCTCAGCTAAGAGGATCCTCAGAAAACATTCTATTCTATAATCTCTGGGCTCATAGAGAATGAAAAACTTCAGAGGAGGGTTGCAAGAGTGGAGTTGAAATTTGAACACCAGGTAACCTTTTATGCTATCTTTTCTAAATCTCAATGTATAAAGGAAAGAAAAGAAAAATAGTAGAGAAAATTGATGAAACAAAACAGGTTCTTTGAAAAAAATCAACTAAATTAACAAACTTTAGCTATACAATTGAAGATAAAAAGAAGATTCAAATTATATTTCCTTTGTTCCAACCCCACTGATTATCTTTCTGGGATTAAACACAGGTACTCAGGCCTGCACCCTTATACATGCTTGGTCTCCACGTAGAAACTCCTTCCCTCTGCTTCCCTGCCCCTTATCAATTACATTTCAGTTCACCCAGCTTTGTACTTGGACACATCATTCATCCTTGGAGTTCAAATGCAATTGACTCCATAAAGTCTTCTTGGACAGAATTAAATTAGAAATCAACAAGAGGAAAAATGAGATATTTCCAACTATTTGGTAATTGAAGATTACATTTTAAATAACCCATGGTTCAAAGAAGAATTCACAAAATAAATTATATATATTGAATTGAATGAAAAATATCTGAATTAATGAGTTGTAACTAAAGAAGTGCTTACAGGGAAATTTTATAGTGCCTATAATCAGGGAAAAAAAGGAAGGTCTCAAAGCAATAACACAAACTTTCTCAAAAACTTTTTAAAGAGAGAAAAGCAAACAAAATCCAAAGTAGGCAAAGCTAGAGCAGAAATCAGCAGGCCCATAAAAGGTAAAGAAATTGAATTAGTAATTAAAAATCTTCCCACCAAGAAAAGCTCAAGCCCAGATTGATGAATTTTATCAAATATTTAAAGTAGAAATAATACCAATATTTCATAAGCTCTTTTATAAAATAGAGGAGGAAACAGTTCCCAAATTGTTCTATGATACTGGTTTTACCCAATCAAAACCAGATAAAGACAACACAAGAAAACTACAGACCAATATCCTTCATGAATATAGAGGCAAAATCTTAAACAAAATAATAGCAAACCAAATCCATCAAAATAAAATAATCACACACAATGAACAAGTGGGATCGATCTCAGGAATGCAGTTGTTTTAATGCCCGAAAATTGATCAGTGTTATATATGATATTAATAGAGTGGACAAAAACCACAAGATCATGTCAATGGGTATGGAAAAAGCATTTGAAAAAATACAACACCTGCTTATGATAAAATGTTTAACAAACTAGGAATAGAAGAGAAATTCTCACCTGATGAAGAACCAGAGTCTAATATCACACTAAATGGTGAAAGAATGAACACTTTCTCCCTAAGAACTGGAACAAGGCAAGCATGTTGTTTTTACCACTTCTGGTCAACATGGAGAGTCTATCCAGTTTAATAAAGAAAAAAAATGAAAGGCATCCAGATTAGAAAGGAAGAGTAAAACTGCCTTTATTCACAGATGACATAGTCCTATATGTAGAAAATGCCAAAGAATAGAACAACACCTGCCTCTCTCTCCCAATCTCTCTCCCACCTTTTTCCTCCCCCTCCAATAAATGAGTTTAGAAAGGTCATGGGATGCAAGGTCAATATACAAAAATCAACTGAATTTCCATATGCTAGCAGCAAACAATCTAGAAATAAAATTAAGAAAACAATTCTATTCACAATAGTGTCCCAAAAATACTTAGAAATTTAAGAAGTGCAAGTCTTACACACTGAAAACTATAAATCATTGCTGATAGAACTTAAAGAAGATCTATATAAATGGGGAATGTTCCATACTCATGGATTTGAAGATTCAACATTGTCAAGGCTGCAATTCTCTCCCATTTATCTATAAATTCAACACTACAACTACCAAACTCCCTGCAGACTTTTTTTTTTGTAGAAATTGATAGGCTGATACTAAGATTTATATTGACAATGCAAAGGACCTAGAATTGCCAATTTTAAAAAAAAGCACATTACCCAATTTCAAAATCTACTATAAAATCTACGATGATCAATACAGTGTGGTCATGTATAGATAAATGGAACAAAATTGAGAATTCAAAAATAAGTCCTTTCATTCACAGTAAATTGATTTCTCAACAAAGATAACAAAATAAATCAATGAGGTAAAGGATGGTCTTTTGAACAAATTAAGCTGAGACAATATCAACATGTTTAAAAAAAATGCCCTGACAGGTTGTGGCTCAGTGGATTGAGTGCCCACCTGCAAACTGCAATGTCTCCAGTTTGATTCCTGCTCAAGGCACATGCCTGGGTTATGGGCCAGGTCCCCAGGTCGGGGGTTGCAAGAGGCAACTGGTTGATGTGTTACTCCTACATCAACGTTTCTTTCCCCCTTTCTCCCTCCCTTCCCTCTGACTAAAATTAAATAAATAGGAGGACTTCTGGTAAACAACAGCATAGGTAAACTCAGCTCACCTCCTCATACAACCACATCAAAATTACAACTAAAATATAGAACAGCCATCACTCAAAACCATCAGAAATTGAGTTAAATGAAAGTCTGACAACTACGGAATTAAAAAAAGCACATCCATCCATACTGTGGTAGGAGAGGTGGAGACATGGAATGGGCTGACTCCACATCCGTGAGTGGAGGATAAAAATTCAGGATGGATATCTTGGGAGCAAGGAGTCCCAGCCCCGCACCAGGCTCCTAGCCCAGGGCTCCCATGCCAGAGAAATAAGTTCCCATAACTTCGGGCTGCAAAAACTAGTGGAAATTGAGTAGGTAGAAGAAACTGCTGGAGTTCCAAGCAGTTTCCCATAAAGAACCCACACACAGACTTACTCAGATTCACTTCCTCTGAGCTCTAGCACTGGGGTAGCACTTAAAAGGCACCAGTGGCATACAGGGAGGAACTGAACTGTGTGGCATCAAGGTAGGAGCTGGAGGACAGTTTTATCTCATACAAAAAGGTGAGCAGAGGCCATTGTCCCTATTTTGAACCTTCCCCCAACAGAGCCACAGAGCTGGCAGACAGGTACCATATCTGAGACTGCATCAACCTGGCTAACACTGTTTGCCCTGCCTTGGAAATCCCCTGACACTCCATCCCACCCAACTTATGGGCCCACCTAAACTGTTAACTGTAACTTTTCCATATGAATGGCTGGTCTTGCCTCATGATTCACAACTTCCTAAATCCTATCAAACAAGCAATAGCTGGCCTCAGAAAGCCCCCACCACCCACAGTTCTTGCTAAGTGGCCCTAGGCCCCACACTAGCAGCACCCAGCTTAGATTCACACCTTGTCTTCACCAGGGAATTTCCAAACCCAGAACTAGTAGCAACCCACTCAGACTGCTTTATAGTTCATGCAGGGTGGCCATGTGCAGAACTCAAGTGAGGCTGACCTTGGCCTGTACCACCCAGAAAACCCCAGAACCTGTGCACCTGGTAGACAGCTATAGACCACATTGGAGCACCACCACCCTGCCCCCACATAGCTGATCCTCCACAGAGGGCAGAGGTTAGTGGTCAACAGCCAGTCCTTGCAGCTGACTGGCTTAGGCACCTTCCTCTCATTGGCTACCAAGAGCAATCAAGGCTCAACTACAAGAGGAGGGTGTACTCGGCCCACACAAAGGACACATCTCAAGTACCCAGCTTGGGTGATAGGAGAGGCTGTGCCACTGGACCCTACAGGGCACCTACTACATTAGGCCACATCACCAAAACAGGGAGTCATAGCAGCTCTACATAATACATAGAAACAAACACAGGGAGGCTGCCAAAGTGAGGAGACAAAGATACATGGCCCAGATGAAAGAACAGATCAAAACTCCAGAAAAAGAACAAACAGAGATAAGCAATCTACCAGATGCAGAATTCAAAACACTGGCTGTAAGGATGCTCAAGGAACTTAGGACTTCAACAGTATAAAAAAGATCCAGTCAGAAATGAAGGATATACTAATTGAAATAAAGAACAATTTACAGGGAATCAACAGTAGACTGGATAAAGTCAAGGATCAAATCAATGATTGGGAACATAAGCAAGGAAAAAACAACCAAGTAGAGCAGCAAGAAAAAAAAGAATTAAAAACATGAGCATAGTGTAAGCAGCCTCTGAGACAACTTCAAACATTCCAACATTCACATCATAGGGGTGCCAGAAGGAGAAGAGAAAGAGCAAGAAACTGGAAATCTATTTGAAAAAATAATGAAAGAAAACACCTGTAATTTGGTAAGGGAAATAGACATACAAGTCCAAGAAGCACAGAGAGCCCCAAACAATAAGGATGCAAAGAGGCCCATTCCAAGACACATCATAATTAAAATCCCAAAGGTTAAAGATAAAGAGAGAAATCTTAAAAGTGGCAAGAAAAAGCAGTTAATTACCTACAGGGGAATTCCCATAAGAGTGTCAGCCAATTTCTGAAAAGAAATTTTGCAGGCTAGAAGGGGTTGGCAAGAAATACTCAGAATCATGAGAAGCAAGGTCCTACAGCCAAGATTGCTCTACCCAGCAAAGATATCTTTTACAATACAAGATCAGAGAAAAAGTTTCCCAAAGAAGAAAAAACTAAGGAGTTCATTATCACCAAACCATTATTATATGAAATGTTGAAGGGACTTATCTAAGAAAAAGAAGATCAAAACTATAAACAATAAAATGGCAATAAATATATACCTGTCAAAAAATGAATCTAAAAAACAAAACAAAAAAAAATTAAGCAAGCAAGAAGAACGGAGACAGAATCATGGATACAGAGAACATTTTGATGGATGCCAGATGGGAAGGGGCTGTGGGGGAATGGAAGTACAAATTGGTAGTTACAGCATAGCTATGGGGCTGTAAAGTAGAATTGAAGAAACGGAGTAGCCAAACAACTTCTATGCATGAGCCATGGACATGAACATGGTGTGGGGATTGGCTGAGGGAGTTGGGGGTGCTGGGTAGAGGGGGACTAGGGGAAAAATCAGGACAAGTGTAAAAGCATAATCAGTAAAATATAAATAAATACAAACATAAATACATAAATAAAATATTTAAAGAAAAAGAATTTAGATATTTACCTTACACCATACACAAAAATTAACTCAAAATGGATCACTGACATAAATATAAGAGCTAAAACCATAAAATTTCAAAAGAAAATATAGCAGAAAAATCTTTGTGACTGATTAAGGAAAGGTCTTAAATACAATTTATAAACATGATTCATGAAAGAAAAAATTGATGAATTTTATTTTTATTCCACAAATTTAAAATTTTTTACTTTGAAACATACCATTAAGAGGGGGAAAAGACAAGCAATAGACTGGAAGAAAATATTTGCAAATTATATATCTGAAAATCCAACTGAAATATTGGGAAAAATATTTGAATTGACATGTTAATAAAAAAAGATATGTGAATGGCTAAAAATCACTGGAGAAGATGCTTAACATCATTAGTCATATGAAAATTAAAACCACAATGAAATCTCTCTTCATATTCACAAGAATAGCTATAATTTTTTTACAGATAGAAAATAAGTTGGTAATGATTGAAACCTCTATATCTAGCAGGACTTTGTCTCATAAGCACAAAGAGATTATGGGGGATTTCCATTTGTTTTTTAAGCCTGCAGTCTAACTCCCCAGCCTCTCACATAGCCCCAGAACTCAACAAGTGTCATTTAGAATAGTGGATGCTGTGGCTGCACCACCCAGTCCTTCTTCAGGTCTGAAACACTCATTACACCAGCTGCCAGCATTAGCAGTTGAAGGCTCACAGGTGCATCCTCCCTCCCTGGGAATTACACTTGACTAAAGGAAGATGGTTCACCCAAGCTTACACCCCCATCCCCAGGGGCAGCCTGCATGCAATGACTAGTTGATTTGAGTCCAAAGAACCAACTCCCTTACCTCAATTGGGGGCATCTCTAAAAAGCCATCCCAGTTTCAGAGCTCCCTGCAAGATTGGCTGAGGACACAGTTGCAACTATATGTGTCACCCCTCAACTTCTGCCACATCCTGGTTCTCTTGCTCCCACACAGGTGGTGTTGAGATGACTCCCCAGTAAACCTCCAAATGCAAATCTCAGATTCAGTATCTGTTTTCTGGGGAACTCAACTTGCAACATATGGAGGAAACCAGCCAAGCTTCTCAATTTTCCAATCTGTTGCACCACCCCCATGTGACCACCAAAAGCCTTGCTGGGTTTCTCTTTCCCTCAGTAAGACCCTCTGCATGGACCAAGTCTGATCCTTAATCCAAGTCCAGAATCAATAAATGTTGCCAGCGAACAAAATGGCCACTTACCTCAAGAGAGCTCCATCCTCTCTGGAGTTCCTATTCACCTAGCCCTTGTGGCTTTCACAGCTCTCACATGTCTTTACACATATGACTTTTAAAATTTATCTGTATTTTTCTGGTTGCTGCAGGGTGGGAGATGGGCTTCCTTGGCCTACTACATCCTATCTAGAAATGGAATTCTCTAAATTTTAAAAATTCCAAATGTATGGAAATTAACTTTCTTCCTAACTTATTTGTAGTCAGAAAAGTTCACTGTATTATTCAAATAGTTTAAAATTTGCTGAAATTTTTATGGTTGTCTATATAGTCGAATTCAATAAAATACTTCATGTACTCTTGAAAAGAACATGGACCTTCACTGTTGAGTACAGTGCCCCTTATGTGTTCATGGGATCAAGCTTGTTTTGTTCAAATTTATATTCTTACTGACTTCTGAAAGAAGAGTAAAATTTCCCACTACTATGGTAAACTTGTCAATTTTCCTTGTAGCCCTCTCCATATTTGCTTTACGTATTTTGAACTAATGTTGTTTGATGCATAAAGTTTAGAATTATTGTAACTTCCTGGTGAATTAAAACTTTAAAGCTTATTTTATCTTTAGTAATGAATGCCTTTGCTTCTACTTTTATTGATATAAATACTTCCATACCATCTTACTTAGATTAAGTCTCTCTCCTGCATTTCATTATTTATTTAGATATTTAATGCTTTCATACCAGCTGGTGAATGGTGAACACTGACAAATTCGTTCTCCTGCAGAACTGTATTCCCAGGCAGAATGAATATATGGTTAAACTAACATTAAATATGTCACCATTTTATCAGTTATATAATAAAACAAAGTAGTGATTACCCAAATAATACATTACACAGTTCAAAAAGCCTGTAAAATGTCTGACCGATTTACTGGTAGAAAACTACATTTTTGGTTGGAAGACAAGAAAAAATATCACATTTCAAAAAATAATAGTTAATAAACAACTTTTAACAGGCATGGCAAAAAAATTACAAGATTTTCAAAAATGTTATAATTAAAATTGTTTTAACTGCAAAGCATCTCTACCTTTAAAAAACATTTACTAAATAAAAGGACTTATTTTATACATCCTGCCCAAGACCAAAGCAACATTTTACTAGAACTATTTCAGAGCTACCCCCATCGTGTCTTCAGACCTTCCCCTCTGAGTTGCATGCCAAGTATAAATATTGAGGCTTTTTTGTCCTCACACACATGTGCCACTGCACAATGTGCATTTTACATGAACTTTTAACCAGAAATTTGTGATTTTTTTTAAAATGGAGGTTTCCATAGCAGCACAAAATGAGATTTATAGTAAGACATTAAATAATCACCGTAAGCCTTGGTAACAATTCAACAAAAGCGGTCTGATGTATACTGGTACACACATGGGCTGGTACACATGACGGAGCGGACATATAATTATATAGGCACTACTTACAATGTTTGAAGCGAGTGAAGGAATAAACCACATACGGTTTACAGCGCTGTCCATAATTCTAAGAATTTTAATTTTGAATGATACTAAAAATATACAAGTATTGTTCTGGGTACTTTGGCACCTAAACCCTCTATTTCTTATGTATTGTTTTTGGCATGGGAATAGTAGTAAGCCAAACCCTGAAGTTGCAATTCTGTCAAACTTGTCGCTTTTCAGTATTCCAATGGAAGTTCCATTAGAATTGTCACCGTTTAAGCATACATGTTGGCTAACACGTACAATAAATTAAGGACTGTCTCATGTTCTATTTCCAAGGCAACAGCATCTGGCAGCCACAGTTTACTGAATGCAGCAGTTATTTCTGTGACCTCTGTGGTCTTTGAAGCACAGTCGCATTTTAGAATGGTATTTCTCCAAATACGAAAGTTGCTTGCTGTTAAAAGCTCCGCGCCTCTTTTGCCTTATAAACTGTACTGCATCTTCATTTTTCATTCCACTTTCAATTAATGCTAGGGCAACAAGCACTGGAGTTCTCCCCAGACCTGCAACGCAGTGAACAGCAATACAACAACCCGGTTCTTCACGAAATTGAATGTTTACGAGACTTAACCAGTCATCAACAATTTGGTTAGATGGTGAGGAACCATCATCAAAAGGCCAGTCTAGAACCTGGATGCCTTCTTTCTCCACAAGAGCAGTGTCGTAAGTCGCTTCACATACTCTTACCATTGTGGTAACGCCATGTTTCTTAAGTTCCTCCACAAATTTGTTTAATGTTGCACTAGTTGGGTTGTGTGTAATAAGAAATCTCATGTTCCTGTATGTGACTTCCACAGGAGCTGGGCAGTTCATTGGAGCCATGTTAATTAACACTCAATATGGTTATGAAAAAAATTATAAAGTTTTTGAATACAGAAATGATGAAGGAACTGAAGTCTATTCCAATACACTCCACTCAAAATTCTCAGCGCTCTGAAATTCAGAGTAACAGGAAATGAAATGAACCTCCTAACAAGAAGCAATACTTCACTTCAATAATGCTAAGCCAAGGGAAAGGGAGTGCACAGAGGTTTACCCAACCAGGTCAGAATCTTGTAAAAAGCTCTGATGACTTCAATTCTACACGTTTGTGTCCAGGATAACCGCCCTTACCGGTGCTTCTCTGTGGAGCAGCAATAAATTTCTTCAGTTCATCTGCCTTCATAAAAGTTGTGCTGCGCCTGGCAGTAATCTCTGGGGCCTTTCAGAAACTCCATAAATGCGTGACCAAGAACACGACAGAAAGGAATTTGTTTACTCATCAAAGATCGCGGCCTAATCATACAGGCCAGCCGGCAGTGGTGGCAGCTGCTGAGCAAAGAGCAGCGCTGGTCTTCGTGGAGATACACAGATGCCCCAGCGGCACCGACACTCGACTTTACCGTGCACCAGCTTCAAAGGATCCAATGTGCATGTGCTGAGGCTTTCTTACGTCACAAGCCCTCCCTTTCATAATCGGTGATGTCTGGGTCTCCTCACCAATCGCAGAGGGGTGGACCAAGAACCTGAGAGTAAAGGCGTGAGACCCACCCCGCAACAGGTGTAACCACAGCCAAATCTGGTGTGAACCGGTTAGTGAAGGGAGAAGCTCTGGGAACCTGATCATCCCCGCCTGCCTTGGAGAGCAAAGGGGCGCAGAGGGATGCAGGAGTGCGGTGGTGAGGGGCAAGACCCTGAAGAGGCTGAAGAGAGACGTGGGGGTGGACTAAGGTAGGAGGGGAAGGGCAGGTAGTGGAAGAAGACACCTGCCCATCGACTCTGACATCTTTTTCCATAGGCTTCAAGTTTTAGCTATATCTTTTGAACAGTGTATTGCTAGGCTTTATTTCAATCCAGTCTGACAAACTTTGGCTTTTAACAGAAGAGCTTAGTCCATTTACATTATTATATTACATTATATTACTTTATTCTTTTATATAACGTTGTGCTACTTCATTGCTATATTTGTATCTGTTTATGCTCTCATGTGATATTTGACATATTTCTGGGGGTTTTTTCTATCCTGTCTTGATTTCTTTTGGATTAAGTTTTGTCCTCCTGTAAATTCTTATTTTCCCCCTACTGTTTTAGAAGTTTGTGGGTAAAACTTCTTAGCAGTTATTTAGATACTGTTTTAAATCTAATGGCTTTACATAAATTCATTTGATACAGCCCTATGAATTAGATACTGACATTATTTCTATTGTTCTGATAAAAAAAAACAGGGCATGGAAAAGTTATTGGCCCAAGGTCACACAGCTGGTAAACAGCAGGGCTCAGACTTCAGTTTTGAAACTCTGGCTCTCGAGTCTACCTCTCCAACATACATGTCCTATTATAGACCTTATTTCTGTTCTTTCAGTACTTAAGTAGCAGAGAAAAAGTCAAACATTCAAAAAATGTTCCCATCTCTTGAAGGAACTCAACAAGCTTTAACTATTAATGTTGTCAAGCATATTTTAACCCACAAATCACATTGCTTATAAAAATATGCCATCAATTTCTTTGTTCACTGTTCTTTCTTGTATCTCCACCCTTTCTTCTAAGATTATTTTCCTGCATCCAAAAAGCATCTTCTGGAAGTTTCCTTAGTTCCTAGTATATGATAAACTTTCACAAATTTTATAACCATAAAACTATGCATTCTCTCATTGTTGAAAAATGCATATCTTATTGTTGGCAGACTCCTACCCACCCCCTTTGGTTTTTTTAATGAGCTTTTTTTTTCTAAAACATATTTTATTTTGCTTTCCCTCTTAATATCTTTGCTAGGTATACAATTCTACATTTACATTTATTTTCTCAGCCCTTTGAAGATATTCCCTATCTTTAGGTTTCTTCTTTAATAGCTATAGAATTTTCTAACATGTGTAGGGTTCGTTTCCTCTTCTATGTGTCTTCCTTCCTTCCACTTCCTTCCTTCCTTCATTTTTCCCTCCTTCTTTAATAAACCAGCCCACTAGATGAGGCAGAGGAAGGTAATTATCTGTGCAGTAGGATCATATGCAGAAGATACAAGAATTTGGGGCTGAGGAGTAGAGTTAAGGGCACTCAAGTAGAGAGGACAGCAGTCCTGACCAGAGATTACATAAGGGTTTATCCAATAATACATTGAGGATAATGGGAATTAAGTTCCTCACCGTCAGAAGTTACAAAAGAAAAGGGAGAAAAGTAGAATTAACTCTAGGATTTTAGATTGGAATTGGTTGTATTGGTGTGAACTCAATTTTCAATTATTATATAAAAATAGTATGGCTATATAGAGGCGTGTGTTTGTATGAATTCCCTAGTTTCATCTGCAGAAAGCAGAGAGTGGCTGAAGCAAGGACATCCCAATAGCAATGAGAACAACTAGCCCTCAGATCATGGTTTCTTAACACTGTTCTCCATTAAAAGGAACCAAGTCTCCTTGAAGATATGGCTGATTCCAGAGCTGGGGCAGTAAAAGTACAAGAGTAGCCTGCAACATCTTGTTATGACAGAAAGTAAGGAAGAGTTCAAAGACTCATAGTAGTATGACAAAGGCACATGGAACACAAACCAAAGGAGACTAAAGATACCTGACATCTAAATGGAACTTGGTATCCCGGATAGGATCTTGGAACAGACAAAGGATAATAGACTTCTGGCCAAGATGGAGGTGTACGTAGACACACTTTGACTCCTTGCAAAACCATAAGAAGGATCACAGCTAACCTTAAAACAAAAAGCAAGAACTGCCAGAAAACTGAATGGTATGGAAGTCCAACAACCAAGGATTTAAAGAAGAAATGTTGATCCAGACCGGTAGGAGACTCAGAGATGGGGAGCTGAGGAAGAGAGAATGTGGTGTGGTGGCACTCAGGCAGCTAGAGGGCACCAGTCACACAAGAAAGTGGCTGGAAACGGGGTAAGAGGCAAGCAAGTGGCATTGTCCCCTCTCCAATCCCTCCCCCACAAAGCAGTGAAGTGGGCTGCACCACCCTGGTGAATACCTACGTCTCCACCCCTTACAACAGAACAGGTGTACCAACACAGGGAGCCAAAGCAGCTCTACCTAATACATAGAAACAAACACAGGGAAGCTGCCAAATTGAGCAGACAAAGAAATATGGCCCAAATGAAAGAACAGATCAAAATTCCAGAAAAAGAACTAAATGTAACAGAAATAGCCAACATGCCAGATACAGAATTCACAACACTGGTGATAAGGATGATTGGAGAACTCACTGAGTACTGCAAACACATAAGGGAATAAATGAAGGCTACACTGAGTGAAATAAAGCGAAACAAACACTGAAGGGAAGGAAGCCGGGGTTTGCATCAATGATTTGGAACATTAGGTAGAAATAAACAGTCAATCAGTACAGAATGAAGAAACAAGAATTCAAAATATTGAGGAGAGAACAAAAAGACTCTGGGGCATCTCCAAATACACCAATATCCAAATCATAGGGGTGCCAGATGGAGAAGAGGAAGAGCAAGAAATTGAAAACTTATTTGAAAAATAAAGGAGAACCCCTAATTTTGTGAAGGAAATAGGCATACAAGTCTAGGAAGTACAGAGAGTCCCAAACAAGTTGGCCCAAAGAGGGCCACACTAAGACACATCATAATTAAAATGCCAAAGGTTAAAGATAGAGAATCTTAAAAGTAGCAAGAGAAAAAAGTTACCTACAAAGGCATTCCCATCAGACTGTCAGCTGATTTCTCAAAAGAGACCTTACAGGCAAGACAGGGCTGGAAAGAAGTATTCCAACTCATGAAAAGCAAGAACCTACAATGAAGATTATTCTATCCAGCAAAGCTATCATTTATAATGGAAGGGCAGATAAAGTGCTTCCCAGAGGAGGTAAAGCTAAAGGAGTTTATCATCACCAAGCTCTTATTATATGAAATGTTAAAGGGACTTATTTAAGAAAAAGAAGACCAAAACTATGAACATTAAAATGACAACAAACTCACAACTATCAACAACTGAATCTAAAAAAAAATAAAAACAAAGTAAACAAAAGGCTAGAACAGGAACAGAATCATAGAAATGGAGATCACATGGAGGGTTATCAATGGGGAGGGGGAAGGGGGAGAATGGGGGAAAAGGTACAGGGATTAAGAAGCATAATTGGTAGATGCAAAATAGACAGAGGGATGGTAATGATAATATAAGAAATGGAGCAGCCAAAGAACTTATATGCATGACCCAGGGACATGAACTAAGGGGGTGGGATTGCTGGAGGGAAGAGGTGCAGAAGCAGGCAAAGGTGAAAAAAATGGGGACAACTGTAATAGCATAATCAATAAAATATACTTTAAAAAAGACAATAGGGAAAAGCTAGTGAAAGCTGAATAAAGTGTGAAGTTTAGTCAATGGTAAAGTACCAATGTCAGTTTCTTAGTTGTGGCAAATGTATCGTGGAAATATAAGATATTAACAATGGGGGAAACTGGGTAAAGCATGTACAGGGAACTCTCTAAAACCATTCTAAGATTCTTTTTTATTAGTGATAGAAAAACAACAAACAGATACCAGATTGAAGGGCTCCCACTGGCCATGAATTTTATATCAATGATAGGAATGGATTATATGAATAAAATATAAATCCTTAAATATATACTAATATAAATTAATATATGGGGGGGCAAGTACTTCACCTTATAGTAGAATGCCAGCCAAAATATAAATGTAGAAGGAATGGTGGAATTAGAAAAACTGTATTGAGCAATCATCGCAATTATTCATCTAGAAAGAAACATCTATAGATGCTAAAACTATTGGGTAAAAGTTGATGAGGAATGGGATATATATTTAGTTTCAAAAGTACCTACCACAAAAAAAATCACAATTATACCAAATAAAAAACTATTTTTTATTGGTAAACCTGCAGGCATCACTCAATTAAATGACTAAAGTTAACATGACCAGTGGTGGAACAAACTGAATTGAGTACCAGCTGATAGGATGGAACACAAGAAATGTAGTATTGAATCTGTGATATTTCTACCAAAAATACATTACTAGAATTTTATCATGAAGAAAAAGTAGGCAAATCCAAATGGAAGGATGGGAATCTTCAAAAGGGTCATCCATGAGAGACAAGTAAAGGCTGAGGACTCTTCCAGGTTGAAGAAGTTGGAGGAGCGTTAGGAAATAATGGCAACTAAACGTAACATGCTCATCACCTGGATCCCTTTGCTAACAGAACATTGTTGGGGTAAGCGGCAAAATTTGAATTGAGACTCTTGATCATATGATCATGAATCAATGGATAGTTTATATTTTGATGATTATTTTGTGGTTTTATGTAATAATACCCTTATCTGTAAGGCATTATAGTCTAAGTATTCAGAAGAGATAGGAGATATGTCAATAACTTGCTCTTAGTTCCTGGGAGGACTGGGGGATAAGGCAGGGAGAGGAGGTATTTTTTACTACCCTTGAATCTCTCTAAGTTTTAAATTATTTCAAAATAAATTGTTTTTAGCATTGATGTAAAAGGCCTAGATCATAAGTAATTAGCTGATGCTTGCTTCTCTGGATTCTGTCTCTCATTTTGTGTTGCCTCTGGAGACTTTTCTTGAGGCCTTACATTTTTAAAAGGTTTTTAAGTGTTTTGGCCAGCATTATGAGGTATTTTGTATCTCCTCCTTTCAAAACTTTAGGATACGGCAGTTGGTTGTCCACTATGGTCCATGTCTCCCATGTTTAATACTAGCAGTCCCTGAGTATTTCACTAGACACACGGCCATGGAGCTACAAACCACCTCCCAAGCTCCCGTGCAGCGTGGTATGGCCATGGGATTAAATTCTGGCCAGCGGGACATAGGCAAAAATAATGGTGCCACTATCAGCATTACCCTAAAAAAAAAAAAGCAGAGTTGCTGTCCTGCCCTTTTCTTCCTATTTGTTAGTTAGGAAATGATGAGAACTGGAGTGGTTGCCTTGCCCCAGTGGTAGAAACCACAGCACAAGCTAGCAGAACTACCCTACCATCTTGGACCTTTAGACAGCTTCTTGAGAGAAAAATGTAATTCTGTCTTGGTTAAGCCACTGTTACTTGGTCTCTGTTAAAGCCCTATCCTAACTAATAAAACTTAAATGAACGGACTGAAGTCCTCCCTGATTTGGGTGAAAAATGAAAGAAAGAAGAATAAAGACTTAAAACCACAATAATAGACTTCTGGTGTTAGCCAAGATGGAGGAAACCCACAAGAGCATTTCTCTCTAACTGAACAGGAAATAAAAAGCTAAACCTGAGGATTCTGAAAAGTAAGCAGTAGCAGGGAGTCTGTGTAAGGAAGTCAAACTTAAAGAACAACCAGCATAGCAATGAATTTACTCCTCTTCTGGTTTTGACCTGAAGATAATGTGAGATCCAGAACAACTCAGCATAAATTTGAGAGAAATCCACTCTCTCTAGTCAGAGAACCAGGAGAAGGGCCTCCCTGGTGTGCCCCAAGACCAGCCGCAGTCCTGAACCCACACCACAGAGCAGCAGGGTGGTGGTGGCATTGTAAGCACCTCAGACTCTGAGAGATCCTCTCTTCCTGGCCAGAGGAACATGAAAAAGGGACCCCTGTGGTCAGAGAGGGTGGGAGGAGTCCCTTTTATTTTATTTCTGTCTTGTCTCTTATTACTTCGCCCTGAGGTCAGCCCATCACGTAGAACTGTAAGAGAGTGAAGGGATCCAAAACAGACAAATCCTGGCTTTACAGCCAGAGAGGCCTGGGAATGGGAGACTGGGGAGTATAGGAAAAATTCCAGAGAGGACAGAGCTAGAGAGAAAGAAATCCTCTAATTCTGTGTATGAATGAAAACAAGTCTCGGGTTTACTTCCATGCTGCACATGAAAAACAGGCCCAAAGAAGCAGAGGCCTAGAGAGTTGAACTGACATCATAACTAACAACCCACAGAATGGGAGATAGAACTTACATTTTAAACTTCAAGACTTCACTTGCTAACAAAAATAAACATTTGCTAGAGGGTTTTAACAGGCCCCTGAGTTTCACAACATAGTAGTTAAAATGTCTAAGACACAATACAAAGTTACTCAACATATAAGAATATGTAAATTATTATCAATGGAAAAGATGCCAAATACCAACCCAAGATGACCTTGATATTAGAATCCTCAGATGAAGACCTTAAAGCAAATATTATAACCATATTCCACAGGATAAAAGTAAACACTATGAAATGAATGAAAAGATAGACATACTCAGGAGAGAAATAGAAACTATTTTTTTAAAAGGAAGCAAATTGAAATTTTCCCTGGTTGGTGTAGCTCAGTGGATTGTGCAGGCCTGTGAACCAAAGGATCACCAGTTTGATTTTCAGTCAGGGCACATGCCTGGGTTACAAGCCATGTCCTCAGTTGGGGACAAGCAAGATGCAACTGATCAATGTATTTCTCTCCCTTTCTTTCTCCCTCCCTTCCCATCTCTCTAAAAATAAATGACTTTAAATTTAAGATATTCCTGTGTTAACTTGGTTTTAAGAACTGAGTTCTAAGACAACTTAATGCTGAAAGTTAAGGGAGGTCATAAAATGACATTATGACACAAAAATAATAGCAATCTGCCTTTAGTATTTTCTTTATATCTCAAAGAATTTCTGTTACCAAATATTTTATGTTCCTAACAATTTATTTTGGGAGAAAAATGTTTTTCCTTCAAAGTATCTTCTTTTACTCTATCTCTATATCAATTATGTTCACAAGAGACAACCACACATTGACATTTTTCTCCCTCTCTTTCTCCTTCCCTTCCCCTCTCTCTAGAAATAAATAAAATCTTTTTTTAAAAAAAGAAGCAAATTGAAATTTTAGAGCAAAAAATATATAATGCAAACTTCACTGTATAGGTTCATAACAGAAACATAGATGATGGAGGAAAGAATCAGTAAATTTGAAAACAGATTAATAGAAATTATCCTATCTGAAAAACAGAGGAAAAAGTATGAATATAATAATGAATAAAGCCTCAGAGACCCATGGGACTATATCAAAGGTTTAACATGCATTTCACTGGAGTCCCAAAAGGAGAAGAGAGAGCTATTGGTTCAGACCAAATATTTGAACAGTGCCCCAACCTTCCCATATTTGGTGAAAGACAAATTTAAAGATTCAAGAAATTCAGTAAGCCCTAAAAATAATAAATCAAAAACAGTCCCCACTAAAGATACATCATAATCAAATTGCTGAAAGCCAAAAATAAAAAAGGAAATCTTGAAAGGAGCCAAATAAAAACAACACATTACATATGGGGACACAATGATTCAAATGACTGAATTTTTCATCAGCAACCATGGAACCAAAAAAATAAAATGAAAACCAAATAGAAACCACAGAACAAGAAACAATGGAATAATACCTTTATAGTGCTGAAGAAAAGAACCGTCCATTCAGAATGCTATTTCCAGTAAAAATGCCCTTCAGGAATAAAGGCAAAATAAAAACACTGTCAGATAAATGAATACTAAAAATGATCCTGTTGCCTCTGTTATGAGCCAAATTGTAGCCCCTCAAAGTTCCTGTGTTGAAGTCCTAACCCCCAACACTTGAAAATGTGACTGTAGGTCTTTAAAGAGTTAAAGTTGCAATGAGGTCATAGGATGGACCAATCCAATATAAATGATGTCTTTATCACAGACACAAACTCTAAGCAAGCAAAAGAAAGAAAATAACAGAAATCAATCACATTGAGAAAAATATGAATAGAGAAAAATAATGGAACCAGCAGCTGGTTCTTTGAAAAGACCAATACATATTTTTTAAAAACTTTTAACCAGACCCAAGAAAAAGAGACAAAAAATGCTAATATTAAGAATCAAAAAGGGTATTCCACTATGATCCAACAGACATTAAAAGGATAAAAGGAAATTCGACTAACAACTCTAGGCCCATAAGTTCAACAGTAGTTGAAATTCTTTGACGCACCCTACCAAAATTGAATTCATCCTTTAACACCTGTCAAGCAAGAGGACTCCAGGCCTGGATGGTTTCATTAGTGAATTCTACCAAGTCTTCCAGAAAAAACAATACCAATTCTACACAATCTCTTCCCAGTAAATGGAAGAAAAGGAAACGTTTCCCAACTCATTTTATGAGGTCATCATTATTGATATCAAAACTTGATGAAGACTCTGCAAAAAATAGCATTACAAAACATGACAAGGACAGTACAAGAAAACCATAATAAGCCTATAATACTCAAATTGTAAAATGTCCTTTCTTATCCACCTCATATTCCTTCATAATCCTGCAAAACTAAACCCAACTAAACCCACCCCACTCCCTCCACACACACAAACCCCCCCACACACACAAAGGCCCTCAGACACATCTGTGCAGCTAAGACCCAAAGAAGAATGCCCAAAACTTCAGGTCTCCTACTACTTGCCCTCGGCTGAAGGGTTTGATGAGTGGAGTGGAGCTTGGGCTGAATTTTAGATCCCATTCACCTGTGGTAGCTGAATTATGGTCCAGATCCTATTCCCTGGAACCTGCAGATGTTATCTCGTATTGCAAAGAGCGTTCTCCAAATGTGATTAAGGATCTTGAAACGGGGAAATTATCCAGTGGCCCTTAAAGGAAATCACAACTGATTTCATACAAGAGAGGCAAAGGGAGATTTGACCGGAGTAGGAGAGAAGGCAGAGTGACAGCAGAAGCAGAAAGTGAAGGAGCTGCACGGCTAGCTTTAAGATGGAGGAAGGGCTGTGAGTCACGGAATGTAAAGACTGGCTCTGGAAGCTGGGAAAGGCGAAGACAAGGATTCTCCCCTCAGAGTCTTCAGAAGAAACCCACCCTGTCGACACCTTGACTTTAGCCCAGTGAAATTTTCAGATTTCTGAAACTAGATTTCTGGCCTCCAGAAATGCGAGAATAAATTTATGTTGTTTTAAGCAGCTAGCTTTGTGGTGATTTGTTAAGCAGCAATCGGAAACTGGGAGCTGAGTGCCTGTGTACAGAGCCAATCTGCCCGCTGTTCAGGCAGCCCTGGGTATAATCCACTTCTTCCTCTTCTGCCCACAAACGAGTAAATTAAGACATAGGCTGCACCTAGGTAGCATTTCTTTGGATTTCCCAGGCCTCTCCCAGCCTGTAGCCTGGGCACTTGGGCACGTTTTCACTTTTTCTCTCTCCAGCTCCTTTCTGTCTGGTCCTCATATGTACTGGGAGTGGAAATTCTGAGACTTAGCTTTGAAGGGGGAGCAAATACCTACCTGCTTTTCCTGGGAAACCTCAGAGGAAGGAGGTCTGGTTATAGCTAGCCAGGACCTAATCATTTGTCAGTCTCATAGCTGAATACCGTTACAACACAAGGTTAACTGCTAATGAATCCCAGCAAACTACAAATGAGAGCAAAGCAGAAGGGAGAATTAGATTAAAACTGTGTTTATAAAACTAAAAATTGCCTATTTACATTTGTGGATTATTAAATCAATTTTGTTCAGTCTAATCTCAATTTTTTCATGAAACAAAATAAAATAGAAAATATCAGAATGCATTGCAGATGGCTAGGGTAAGTATAACTAAAATTTTTCTTCAGTTATATGTGTGAGCATAGATTTTGTCTTGCAACATGAAATGTATTTCTTTTACTGACATTTAAAAAGTTTGAAAAATATTGGAGTATGGGCTTTCAAATAGCCATTCCAACTCTCACACAACTATCCTTATGAAGATTCAAAGAGGAAGACACAAGGAATATAGCTCTCTGGAGCTGAAAGGGCATTTTCAAAAGGGAAGTCATTCACTTTGCTCACTTGTGATAGCTTAAGCTTGTAATAGAGTGAAGGAAAGCTACCTAAAGCGGGTGTCCTTAACCTGTGGTTCAGGTGGTCTAGAAACTTTGAACTGCATACAAAATGTTGTATATGAAAATGTACATATTTTAGAAAGGACACATTATTTTCCATCAGACTCTTGAAGGAGCCCAGGACTTTCCAAACATTAAAAACCACTGAAATAGGAAATCTTTTGACACATTAAGCTAGTCTGGAGTACCATAGTTCTGGAAATGACAGAACCTGATGATAATTCAAATTGAATTACAAAAAGACATTCTAATTTGAGTCTAAACAAAGATTAGAAGTTACCAATTAAGACTGGTGAAGAAGATACCAAATTATAAAAACTTGTTTAAAAAAAGGATGTTCATTCTTTATTGTATGAAATCAGCTGTTTTAATGAAGAACTGTAATAAAGTTGGAATCTTAAAATGGTTAAATGGTAAAAACTGTATTAGGTTTAATAACCTCACTCACATAACCAGGTCTTCATCTCAGCCTTGACAGAGAGGAGCATAGGGCCTTGACATCGCTTGCCATGACCCCTTGTTACTCTTCACCTATTTCCTACTGATCCTTAAAAATTCAGCGTAGGCCTCATCTCCTCCAAAAACTTTCCCTCTCCACGCCAGGTGAAACTGGCTGCAAGAGCTCCACTATGCTCTTCCATAAGATCAACGCTGTTAGGTATTTACCATGTTCAGTGGAGATTTCCTAGTCACATCTCACCTCTGCACTACACAGTAAGTGCTCCGAAGGTGGGCAGGGACTGAGGACATCCTAATCTCCAGATCACCCAAAATCAGCTTGGTGCTAGGGGCGCACATTAAGAGTCAGCAATACGAACTTCCGTCCAAGATGGAGGCATAGGTAGACACACTGCCTCCTTGCACAACCAAAATAAGATCAGCAACAGCATAGAAAAAAGATAACAACCAGATCTGACAGAAAATTGAACTATATGGAAGTCAGACAACCAAGGAATTAAAATATACACATTCATCCAGACCTGTAGGAGGGGTAGAGTTGGGCAGCCGGGCAGAGAGGAGCCAAGGCACAAAAAGTGGTGGCACCGGACGCCTAACACATCCTGGGCTTGTAAGGCATCCCAAGCGCAAGACCGCAGCGAGCAGACCTAGTGAGGCCACAACTGTGAAGTGGGGAACTGCCCACAGGCGCCTGCTGTTCAGGCCACCTTCTCGAGCAGGTAAAACAGGCTAAATTGGGAAGCGAGACAGACTGCGCAACCCAGGGTCCCAGCGCCGGGAAATAAAACCTCGGGATGCTGATTGAAAACAACTGTGGGGGTTGAGGCGTGGGGAGAGACCCATGGGGTCCATGGGGGTTGAGCCTCACAGGAGAGTGCGTGGGAGAGACCCATGGGGTCCTAGAATGTGCACAATCCCACCCACACTGGAATTAGCACCAGAAAGGCCCAGTTTGCTTGGGGGAAGCAGCAGAAGGGACTGAAATCTGAGGGAGACAGCAGCAAGCGCCATTGTTTGCTCTCAGACCCCGACCCCACATGCAACATCACAACCCAGCGATTGCATTGCCCCACCCTGGTGAAAACCTAAGGCTCCGCCCCTCATATATAACAGGCGCAACCAAATTAAAAAAAAAAAAATGGCTCAAACAGAAGTACAAATCAAAGCCTCAGAGCCAATACTTTTAAGCGACCAAGAGATAGCCAACCTATCAGATGCACAGTTCAAAGTACTGGTGATCAGGATGCTCACAGAATTGGTTGAATTTGGTCGCAAATTAGATGAAAAATGAAGGCTACGATAAGAGAAATGAAGCAAAGTGCACAGGGAACCAATAGTGATGGAAAGGAAACTGGGACTCTAATCAATAGAGTGGACCTAAAGGAAGAAAGAAACAACCAAACAGAAAAGAATGAAGAAACAAGAATTCAAAAAAGTGAGGAGGGGCTTAGGAACCTCTAGGACATCTTTAAACATTCCAACATCCGAATTATAGGGGTACCAGAAGGAGAAGAGGAAGAACAACTAGTGGAAAACTTATTTGAACAAATAATAAAGGAGAACTTCCCCAATCTGGCAAAGGAAATAGACTTCCAGGAAGTCCAGGAAGCTCAGAGAGTCCCAAAGAAGTTGCACCCAAGGAGGAACACACCAAGGCACATCATAATTAC
>CM052543.1:51215281-51251325 GCA_028533065.1 Trachops cirrhosus | reverse complement strand
CTGGTTGTATATTTTTTTCTTCCTTCTGGTCCACTCCATTGATGGGAGACCCATCTTTCATTCCATCACTATTGGTTCCCTGTACATTTTTCTTCATTTCACTTATCATAGCCTTCATTTTTTCATCTAGTTTGTGACCAAAATCAACCAATTCTGTGAGCGTCCTGATCACCAGTACTTTGAACTGTGCATCTGATAGGTTGGCTATCTCTTGGTCTCTTAAAAGGATGGGACCTGGGGCTTTCAATTCTTCTCCTGTTTGAGCCATCTCTTTGCTGTTTTTTTTGGTCTTGTCAAGCACCTGTAGTGAGGGGCGGGGCCTTAGGTGTTCACCAGGGCAGGGCACCCCAGTTGCTGGGTTGTGACACTGTATGTGAGGGCAGGATCTGAGAAGGAACAATGGCGCTTGCTCTGCTCTCTGTAGGACCCCAGACCTCTCCACCGCTTTCTGAGAGCCAGCTGGGCTCCTCTGACACCAATTCCCATGTGGGTGGGCCTGTGCACCCGGCGGGACCTTCCTTTTCAGTCAGTGCCCCAAAGCTCTATTTCTCGGCGCTGGGACCCTGAGTTGGGCGCAGTGCCTTGCTTCACAATGACCACCTCACTGTGTCTGCTGGTCACCAATCCCCAGCTGGGGCCCGCCAGCCACTACCACTTGTGCGCCCAGGGTCCACCCGCTGCAGTCCTGTGCACCACCCCAGTTGCTCTGCTCTCCACTCTGCATCCCTCGCCCGGCCCAACTCCACCCCTCCTACTGGTCTGGATGAACATGTGTAATTTTAACTCCTTGGATGTCCAACTTCCATACACTTCAATTCTCTGTCAGTTCTGGTTGTTATTTTGTTTCTATATTGTTGTTGTCCCTATCTTGGTTGTGCGAGGAGGCACAGTGCGTCTACCTATGCCTCCATCTTGGCCGGAAGCCCAAGTTGTTATATTTTTAAACAAAAAGAGAAAAGTTTGTTTAAAAACAATAAAACAAGTAAAAAATACTGTAGCAGGCCTAATTACACAGACTAAGTTATCTCCTCTGAAAGAAAATAGCCTTCTTTTTGTCCTACAAAGACCAAGGGCACATTTTGAGAAGGACCAGAGTGCAGAGAGTTAGAAAAGATGAGAGAAGTGGGAGAATCTGGAATAACCAGTGAAGAATACAGAAAAGGAAAACAAGGCTCTGACCCATACAGAAAACAAAGTCCTGCCATCTGTGGTCATAGAGGTAACCGAATAAAGACCACGGTTCGTATTTGTTCAGAGCTTTGCAGTTTTGAATAATGCCTCCATGTACATAATCTCTTTGAATTCTCATAGTAAAGATAGGTAGGGCAGGGGTCATTATCCTTATTTTTCACATGAGAAAAAGAGGGCTCAAAGAACTCGTGTATGGTTTGGCTCAGGTCATACAGCCTGAAAGTGACAGAGTTTAGTCTCCTAACTCCAAGTTTAGGAGATGAACCAGAGAAACCAAGGGCTAGAGCAGAGCAGGCAGCTGCAGTAATCTCTGCAACAAATGCAAAGGGCCCCAGGACAGGCTGTGACAGCGTGCGGGGAAAGGCAGAGCCACCATGGGACAAGAGAAGGCTGTTAGCTGTAATGCGGAAGCTATTTACAAAAAGTATTTTGTTCAACCCTCAAACTCCCTGGAGGTAGATATTAGTGTTATTCCTAATGACTGATAAGGAAACCTGGGACATCACAGGTGTGTAACATGCCCAATATCCCACTAGGGAAATGGCAGAACCACATCAATTGATCAGAATGGACACTGGAAGTGACTTTGGGAGACTCCAGGTATTCATCTATGACAGAGAAGATCATGGAGAGAGGAAGGGGAATCCCAGGAAGGAGCTGGGACAGCCTGGGCAGCAGGGTGGGGTACTTGTGGGGTTTGAAGCAGCAGGTCCTTTTTAAGAAGTATAAAAATATTTCAGTATATTTGAAGAAATAGTATAGACATACAAATATGCATTGCCCTAGATAAATGCAAGACTATCCCACTCTGCCTTGACTCTAAAAGTCGTGCATTTAACGACTCTTACCTCTCCCAACTAAGAACCCAGCCTCACCCTTGTCACAGTGCACTCCATCTTCAGCCTACTGTTCTACTCATGTTTTCGTGTCTGAGCCTACCTGGCATAGGACATAACAGGTCTTTGCACCGTCCCAGTGACCATTTATACAATTTTAATAAAATAACTTTTTGTCCTCTAAGTATAACTGCCTTCTAAAAAGAGGAGATTCCTTTGAAGAAAAGCCCTTTTGGAACTCCTGAGCACTTTAATAATTTTATAAAATTCCCATTGGTGGAGTGCCTAATTAGGCCTTTTCGGAAACTAGGTTTCTGGTGTTTGAATTTAAAGGTACTTGCATTGATATGGCATGGAGTCCTCCTCTGCCTACCTGTCACCTTCACCCCCACCCCCAGCTAGCCTCAGTACAGCTTACTGCATGTGCAGCTCTTTGAGGGAAGGGGGCTTAGTGCAAGTTGAGAAAGGGCCTGAGTCTCACACCTGTGTCTACTTAAGTACCACAGCACGCTTGGGGCTCACGATGCATTTCCAAAGGATCATGCTGGTATGAACAACTCTTTTTAAGATGTTGTACTGACAAGGGAAGGGAAAATATGAAGAGGTAACTAGAGAGAGAAATGGGATTGAGAGAATTTAAGGGGTTTTTTTAATTTCATAACTTTTCTTCATAGGGTGAATAATGAGGATGAAACAAGGTGAAGCATATAAGAAGCTTAGAACAATATTCTGCACATAGTAACTCCTCAATGTGTTCACTATTGTTATTGCTTCTTTGCTGCAATATGAGAAGGAGGGAGAGAGAAGGGGGAGTAGGGGAGAGAAGATAGGGAGGAGGGGGAGGAGGAAGAATGACCCGGGGTCTCTTACGCTTTTTGTGTCTTCTGAAGCATCTGCAGATCCCGCTTCTGGTCGACCAGTTGGTTCAGGATGGCCTTCCTCTTTCGGCTAGCAGCTGCCTCCAGCTGGTGCTTCATGTAATTCTGTTCTCGTTCTCGCTTTTCCCCTACCAGCTCATCCTCATTATTGCCAAAGATGGGCTCAGAAGAGTCTGGCTCAAATATGGGCAGCTGGGGGAATCTGTTCTTTATCTGAAACAGGGACACACATAATTTGGGTTACAGTTATACCAGGGAACCAACTATGCACAAGGCTAAAGCACAGTAAAATACCAACACTTAATAGGAAGGAAAGGGGGGCTCAAACCACCAAATGGATAACACATTACAGTATTTATATATATTTTTAGAATGCTATTGAAGCAGTGTACAATTTTTAAATTAATAATTGTTCCCTTACCTGTGCATTCAAAGCTCTCTTGTAACACTCTGTTTCTTCCATCTTATCTTTTATATACTTGGCTCTTTGTGCAGCAAGTCTGGCAGTTAAGAGTAAGAGAAGGTGGGGCCAAAGTTTGTTGCTGAGTCTTTAGTAATGCAGATCAACATTATCAAACCATGTCTAATAAGTATTAATAGGAACAAAAGCCTTGTAAATAAAAAGTGATATTCCTTCCAGGAGCTTTCACTTTAAGAAAGAAAATAGTTATTCAAATCCACAGGCTAGTGGACAATGTATTGAACACAGGACAGATAGGACAGGTATAAGCAGGTGACCAAGCATATTGTACAAATGCACTGCTGCTAAGACGGGCAATCTTCCTCCCCCTGTGCTTTAAAAAAATATCTAGACAGGAAAGCAGGAAGTGTCTACTCATTTTATAAAATGATTCATCATAAGGTTCCTCTTAAAGAAAAGGGATCTTTCCTATTATGCATTATGATTCACCTCCAGGGAACCCACTTAGCTATAAAATGAGTACAATGGGACATATACATTCCATAGAAATATAATTTTTTTGGTCACAGAAACTGGTTTTATTTGTTTATAAGTCTCTCTCACAGTGCAGTAGCCTTCTTAATTGCCCTCCTAACCTGGGTAGCAGAGCATGGCCCCTAAGAAATGCTTGAACTCTGTGGCCCTGAGCCTGTCCTGGGCCCCTGATGACCCAAACAGGACCAGTCAGGTTCTTTTCCCTGAAACTTTGGAATTGAGATTAACACACATCCATGTTTGAGCTGGAATAAAGATAATTAAAGGCAATACCATTTCAGGAGTTATGGGCATGAGCAGAGAGAAAGCTTCTATTTCATGGCTTTTTAGTCGCCATACATTCCTGCCCTCAGGTTCCACAGGACATCCCTATATACTCATCACAAAACCTCAGATTTGCCTTGAGATCACCTGGGAATGGCTAGGAATGATGCCCTGCTCAAGACAAGTCCCTTCCAGCATTACTGATCACAAAACAATACAAAATGAGACTCTCTAATGAAAGCAATTGTAGGTTGGCAATCATTACTGTAATGATAATTATAATGCGTTTTTCATTTTCCTAAAAAAATCTTATGCTGTGGTGCTGGTTGCTAACTGGGTTAATTTGCTCAGCTGGTTACAGTTGTGCGAAACTACCAATGCTGATTCAATCCCACGTGAAAGCAAGCTTCACATGAAAATTCCAGTCCCGTTTTCTTGAGCGTGTCTAGCTAGACTCACTCCTCTGTGAGTTGCACTTGTTCTAGGCGTTCCATCAACTCTTTGTTTTCTCTTTGGTTTAGTTCCTTTTCCCGTCTATTATCCATTTGTTTCAGGAGGCTTTGGAAATATTCCTCTTGCTTTAAAGCCTTAATCTCAGGACTGAATGGCCGTTTATCAAATAGGAAGGATTTCTAGGATGAAAGAGAAGCGGTTTATTTATTCTAGAATTCCAAAAAGCAACAAAGACTAAAGGTAATCATTCAGAAGACCAAAATCATCAGGAAGTATTTATGAATTTATAATATTTACAAATCTTCAACACGGTGACCAGCTAGTATCGCGGTAACCCACAGAATACTATGGACATGCTCAAGGTTAAACCCGAGCAGAACTGACCAGAGCCCACTCTCTGAGAAAGAGGTGAGGGAGGACTTCATGGAGGAGGTCCTGAGCTAGTACATACAACACAGAGGCGGAAAGAAGAAGGGAATCTGAGTGAGTGCAAAGCATGAGCAAGGACGGAGAAGAGGCCCATTGTTCACTCTGGGCCTGGCCATTCTAGACACCAATGATGCAGTAGTGGCCCAGAAGAGGCAGCCTTGCTGTCATCGAGCTGCACTCTGGTGCAGGAGACAGACAGTGAACAAGTAAACAATACATCAATAATCTAAGGAGGTGATGAGTGCTATGCAGCCCTTACCATAGCAAGCGACTAGGTGGGATTAGGATTAAATTGGTTGGTTATTAGGGAAAGCTTTTCAGTAGAAATGACTGAATCACCACCATTGCAAATATCAGGAGATGTGTGTCCCATACAGTAGAAAAATCAAATGCAAAGACACTGATGAAAGCAAGCTATGCATGTTTTAGTAAGCAAAAAGAAGCAGCTGAGGCATAGTGGGCAAGGGGAAAGTAGAAGTAGAGGAGCCCAAAGAGGGTGGCAGGGGCCATATCATGTAGGACCAAATAGGTCAAGGTAAGTTTAAATTTTATTTTAATTCAATGGGAGGCCATTAGATATATTTTGGTTAATCATTATGAAAGGCTGCTATGTGGAAAATAGACTGTAGAAGGACAAGAAGGATAACAGCAAGCCTAATTAGGGAGGGTATTGTCGAAGTTCAGCCTTATAATGTGACTGGGACTAGGATGGTAACGTTGAACATGAAGAGATGTTAGATATGTTGTGAGTAAAGACAACCAGCCTCACAGAATGTTGGATGTGGGGGAAGAGGAAGAGGAATCTGGAATCAGGTGCGTGCAACTCTCTGCCTGGTGATGCCACTTACTAAAATTGGAAAGCAGAGAGAACAGTTTGGAAAGGGAATCAAAAGTTCTGTTTTGGTCATTTTCAATTTAAGATGTCTACAGATATATCAACAAGGAAATACTAAGTGAGCAGTTATAAATATAATCTGTAATTTGTATCTAAGAGGAAAGAGAGATCACGCCTCAATCTCAAAAGCACAGTGCTCTCTCTATCCCTCTCCTGCCCTGCAGCCCCTGCCTGGTAAGTTCCTCTTCCATTCAAGTCTTTTCCTAACTCCCATATACCAGAAGATCTTTCCAAATCTCTGGTCCGGGTTAAGTAACTCTCCTCTCCACTCACGTAGTGCTGTATTCAAAGGCTTGTCATCGCACTTAGTATACCACACTCTCGTCTCATTAAATCTGCACCCCACCCACTATCTTCTCTGACCTCTTCAGAAAGGAACATTGTCTTATTCATCTTTGTACTCCTAGCCCATAGTACAGTGGCAAGCACATAGAAATTCAGTAATGAATGTTAGATGATGACTAAATAAAATATATTTTGTTAGATTTATGTCCAGAATGTCAGACTACCACCTTAGAGAGTGGGTGAAAGGAGAAATTCAGGCAGAAGTAAAGGCAGGCCCATAATGATTGAAAACATTACATCAATGACAAAGCAGGTGGCTCACCTCCATTTGAAGTTGCGTTTCTCAAACTTTAATGCTTCCACAGATCACCTAAGTATCTGATTCAAATGTGCATTCCCATTCTGAAGGTCTGTGGTGGGACCCTAGACTCTGCATTTCCAGCAAGCTCCCAAGTGACACTGGTTATTTATTTAGATCACCTGTTCCTGGGGCAGGACTTCAGTACACTGTCCCCTGCCACTCACCCCGCTCCTGGTTGAGAATTTCTATCAATAGCGATCACCATAGTGACTGAACTATATCATGAATGTGAGTGGTGCAGAGGCTGACACTGGACCACTCCTGCCCTAGAAGGAAGAAGGGAGCTTCAACCTCACACAACCCCCTTTTCACCAAAAACCGGCACAATCTGCAATGCAGTGTAAAAGAAAAGGGGGCCATGTACTGAACCTGACAAGTTCAGAGGAGCCATGCCATGGCCTTACAAACTCAGTGACCAAAAGTAACCATGCAGGATGGTCTGATCACAAACTCCTAACTGGGCAGATCAGATAGGTAGTCAGGATCCAGACGGATTGCTTCCTTAGCAAAGGTCAACCTTTACCTAAGTGAGCTCTGTCCATTGTTCTTATGCATCTAGGATAACACACCTTTAAATTTTCAGAGTAATTTTCTTTTCTTACCCCTTGAAAGTACAAACACTAATACCAAAGCATAAGACCTTGAACCCTGCATTGTTGTCTTGCTCCCCACCTGCCATCTGTATGTGCTGTCAGTGTTAACTATTATTGTACCAATGTAAAAGAAGCATGCGTTTCTCCATTTTGCTTTTTAACTGGTCCTAGAGATTTCCCCACTATGCTTTCTCCCACCTCCTTAATCTACCTCTACCTCCAATGGCTTTCATGTAATCTTCCTTATGTTCTCTCCTTTGATTCTAATATATAAAATAAACTGTAAAATTGCCCTTCCCCAAAGCATTTTCTCAGTCTTTTCTGATTTTGCTCCTAGGCATTTCCTCACAATTTTGGCTCTAATAAACTCTTACAAAACTTTTCTATAACCTGGACATTCTTTTGTTGACAACAGAGAGTAGACCCAAAATTCACACATGTGGCAAGTATTCACAATAGAAATTCTGAAAAAACCCTTACATAAAATTCAGGTTTCTCATTCTTGTGGATTCTCATAGCTTCAGCAACTCCAAGATTATAGGCAGCATTTTTTTGATTCTGTTCTCTACTAGCCAGACTTCTCAACTTTAGGGCAGAAAAAAATTATAACACATGAGAATACAACCTCTAAAAACTTTAATTTTAACACATTAAAATAATTCAACCAAGGTAGAAACTGATGTGTTCATAGATTTACAAAAGTGGGTTGGGGAAGTACTGGGCCAAGTCCAGTACTTGGGCTTCAGGCAACACCCCACAGGGACCACAAGGATAATGGAAGATTTCCTAAGTGGTTACCTGACATCACAAATGCAGGAAAGAGCAATAGCGTCAATTATTAGAAACCACAGACCAATTATTGATAGTGCAAATGCAAAGGTGCCATTCTGTCTTTGCTTCTTGGCATAGGCCACGAATTTGAAGAAAAAATCCTTGAACCAGGACTATATTTTACCAAAAATAAAAAATAAAGCCATATAAATTCAGGAATTCTACGCCTTTAAAACTCAATCTTTAGCTTGCTCGAATATTCGTCTCAGTATTGTTTATTATTAGTAAATCTAAGTTTTAGTCCTATAGTACATAAATGATTAAATATGTTACCATACAGGCATAGCATAGAACTTTTTTTAAAAGATTTTATTTATTTTTACAGAGAGGAGAAAGGAGGGAGAAAGAGAGGGAGAGAAACATTGATGTACAAGAGACATCACTCTCACACCCCCCACTGAGGACCTGGCCTGCAACCCAGACATGTGCCCTGACTGGGAATGGAACCGGCAACCTTTTGGTTTGTGGGACAATGTCCAGCCCACTGAGCCACACTATTCAGGGCTGAGAGAACATTTTAAATGGCATTTTATAATTATGTTCTACTGTCCATTGTTAAGTACTCTTTAATTAAGGTGTTGAATTACCTGGTGTTTGAAGAAAGTCTCTTGATCTTTCAACATTTGATATTGCTGTATGAGCCGCTCATCTTCCACGTCTCTCTTCTTCCTCTCCTCAGTGTAGTACAACGGGGAATTTCGTTGTGCTCGTTGCAAACATACATAACACATCTCCTACAATACCAAATTTTAGGACAGATTAAGTTTTACCTTTTACTTTTTTGCCTTGACAAGCGCTCCAAAGATTGGATATATCAAAAAGGAAGATGTTATAAAAGGATACATTAACGATAACTAGCAAGATGAGATTTGCAGGGTGACTCACAAATATGCACCAGGATTTACTGAATTTTCATTGGATCAGAAGTATCTATAGCAACTGAAAATTAGTAAAAGATTTCCCACCCCTATTTTGTTAATGAGTCAATTTTAACTAGTAGATAGATTTATCACAGTCCAATTTTAGGTCCTGAATGCTGGAGCCAAAGCCTTATATTAAAGAGATTCTCAGCACTCTCACTGAGAAACAGAGGTCAGGGGAGGATTCTGATGAAGTTTTGTTTGTTTGAAGACACTGTACCTGTCCTGCCCTATTGTGATCCTGGCAAGCAGTGGCTGGAGAAATTGTAGGTTTCATTTCATTGCCATTTTTCAGATACCTTGAAGGAGATAAACTATAAAAACAATGCAAGATTAATTAACATTTAATACAGTATGACATCTAGAGCAATGATAATTTTAGAGCAAGTGTAAATATAAAAGAAAGAATAAATATGTCGGTGGTTTTCTTCAAAGCATCTGTATGTGTAGAGATTAAGAGCCTATGCTTTGTGTCAGTTAAGCGTGGGTTTGACAAGATTTTTTTGCTTACAGGCTGACTGGCATTATGCAAGCTGGGTAGTCTTGCAAAGTCTCACTTACCAATTTTGGGAAATGTGGGTAAAACTTACTCGCTCTACAACAATTTATCGAGTGCTTACTATGTACATTGTGCTCAGCATGGGAGATGCAGTGAAGAACAAAACATACACACACATAAAAAGTCCCTGTCCTCATAGAATTAACTTTCTGATGGGGATGGACAGACAGCCAATAAACAAGAAAAATAAGTGAACTACCTATAAGAACTACATAAACAAGAAAAATAAGTGAACTACAGTATTTTTGATGGTGATAAGCGCCACGCAGTGCTGGAGGAATGGCACGTTAGGCAGAGTGAATGAGCACGAAGTCCTTGAAGTGGGAGCATGCCTGTGTTCAGTGTGACTGGGGGAGGCCAGAGATCAGGCAGGATCTCCCAGGCCATAAAAATGGCTTTGGCTTTTGCCCCCGGTGAGAATGGGAAGCGACTGAGGGTAAAATGTCCAGTATTAGCAAAGCCATAGGGGAGGCAGCCATCCCTCATATTATTGCTTCTAAGAAGGTAATTTGGTACAACTTTACTGAGAAAGATTGGTAATGTGCTGCAAAGGCATAAAAAAATGGTCTTGTCCCTGATCTCTGAAATTTAATTTTGAAGTTTTTATCCTATACAATATTCAGGTGTGCACACAGAATTGTGTGTAATTATATTTATTACAACATTATTTAAAAAACTAAAACTCATCTAAATATCCAATAGGAGAGTGGTTAAACAAAAGGTTTAACCAATGAGATGATGTTCTGGGACAGTGAAAACCATGAGCAGCTTAACTTCTTATTGTTAAGTGTAGCAAAGGTTCAGGTGATCTCAGTTTTATTTAAAATGGGTCAACACCCATTACAAATATATGTTACAGATATAAATCTATGTATATATTGTATATGCATTAAAATGGAGAATATACAGAGTAATATTAACAAAGATCCCTCTATTTAGTGAGATCATGGGTCAATTTTTATATCTCTCTTTTTTCTCATTTTTTTCAAAATTTTTGTGATAAACATGTATCACTTTAGTAATCAGCACAAAAAAACATTTTTGGTCAACTTCTATAGGACACCTTTACTAACAATCCCTAAGGATTGCTTCCCCCTCCTCGAGCCTCTTTTGTTGTCTCCATCATACACATTATTTCTTTAGCGTCAGTTTCCTACAAGACGATAAATTTCATTACAGTAGATTTATATGTCTTTCATATGTCCTATAGCTCTATTGAGTCCATATCCACAAACCGCCTGGCACATGGTGGTGCTCAGTGTTTGTTGGATTCTACAAATTACAAAGTACTAGGCATTTAATTCTCACTTATATTTCACAACAGTGAGATCTAAAATAAGCATGCTTAGGGTTTGCACAAGACTTAGTAATCCAGAGAGTACATAAATTGCACACATGATAGCTGATACATTGTGACACACTAATAAATTGAAAGTCAACAGCACAGTATAAGGTACATATAGCTACTCAATAAATACTTGATTATGGTTGACTGATTTGAAGTCTTAAAAAGTATCCTACTCAAAGGGAGAAGGAGAATATAGAAATTCTTCAACATCATAAGAAAAAGACACAGCTATCATAAGTTGCAATATATTCATTTACTCAAAGAACATTTAGCGAGTCCAGCCATGTATGGCAAAACTGCTTTCTAATTTGATCTAAATATGAAACTGTGTCACATCATGATATCCAACCCTTAGAAAATAACAAGGGAAAATTTCCCAAATCCACAAGGAAAGTTAGGTATGCCTCCTCTATGCCACTTTGTTTCCACCTGTGTCATAACATTTAACCTATTAAATTTATTGTTTTATGTATTTCTGTCTTTCCCACTGGATTATAAGCTCCGATTGCATCTATCATTCCCATCACCTAGTACATAGAATGTACTCAAGAATACCGGATGAAGGAATGAATAAACATTTACTTAAATTCTCTGAATCAAGAAATGACTCAAAAATGTATTTAGTAAAGTGTAACAGAAAAAATGCCAACGCATCACCTTTCGGGGTCCATACTCTTCCCCTGTCTCCCACTCTGCTCAAACTTGTTCGGCAGGTTGACGCCTCTCACTTTGCCAGGGGAGGCAGCTTTCCTATCTGGAAGTTTCTTGGGTGATAAGATCTCTGTAGGATGATTAAAAGTGAGTTTCCTTTCAACTTTAAATGGGTATTTTGTACTTAACACAGATTTTTAAACTCATAATTTTACCAGGGAAAATTTTCACAAAAGATACACTTTCTTATTTTTAACATATTGTCCTTCAACCTAGTGTGGTTTAAAAATGCAGAATGGGGCAAAAGTAGGTTTATAGTTGTGAATAACAAAACACAGAGTTTATTCTTTCATTATCATTAATTATTGTATTATTTTCCATAAGAACAACTGTAAACCTACTTTTGCCCCAACGTGCATGTGTTTTTGTTATTTGTAAGTTGCTGTATAGTAACTTACCTGCAAAGTACAGACTGGGGACTTTAGAAAATACTAAGGGGCAAGTCTTCACCCTTAAAGATCTTTCAATAGATATAGTTGGAGACAAAAAATAAGATATAAACAAAGGACATGAGAACTCCCATTTGTGGAGGTCTCACTGCATGCCAACAGTGCTACGTACTTTATATGCATTACATAAATAGCAACTCAGGACAATAATGCATAATGTTTAAATCCCAAACAAGTAGTGTAGTGTTCAAGGGTCTGACGTGTTCAGGGAAGAGAGGAGCTACTTCAGAGTCCAGTGATGAAAGAAGTGCTCGGGAAGGAAAAGGGGCATGAAAGGGGGCGAAGAGATGAGTAAGGCTGGGACAAACTGTAAGGAAAGGAAGGGCATTCCAGGCAAAGGAAAAAAGTGAACAAAAGCATGAGGTCAGGGAAGGGGAAAGCATGTTAGAAGAACATGAACAGACAATTTTGCTCAAAGAAGGAGTTTATAGGGAACCGTGACAGGTGAGGCTAAGGAAATGAAAGCATGTGACTATCAGGCCAAAAGTGCGTATGTAACATTGCAGGCCGCGTTACAAAACCACCGTCTGCAAGCCAGGGTTCACCCACTGATGAGTTTGATTTGGTCCAATCAGCCTCTCTGGTTCAAGGTCAATTAGTTGTCAACATTTAAAATCAATAGATTTTAGGATCTCTGCTTCTCTTGAAAAACTGATACCACTTGGCTCACATTTCCACAAATCGACAATCTGATCAAAGAAGTCTTCACCCAGCAGCCTGGCAACCCCCGCGGATGGAACCCTAGGACCCTTTTGAAGTGTCTTTGAAGTTCTAGTTTTTTTCACATGCTTCAATTAAGACAACGTATCACAACAGATACAATGAAAACACAGATATGAGAGTCCACTACCTTCTATTAAGCCAGATATCAAAGATGTAAAATTACCACTCTTCATTTTTCATAAAAATTATTTATGCTAACATGTCTCCCTATTGTGTTATGTCCAACCCATTTTACACATTTATGTTACCTGCCTGGACCCTGGAAGCATCTGAATTTTGAGCCTTTTAAGCAGTGGGGAGGCAGCAAAGAGATCACAGTCTAGGAGCCCAAGAGTCATAAAGTGGTTAAGGTAAGATACGGACTCTAGGAATAGGAGATATTTGAGAGAAGAATATATGATTATTCATGAATCTAACTTTATTTACTTTGGGCATGAGTTTCTAAGCAACATGGCTAGGCTCATTGAGCAGTAAAGAGTGACAGATCACACCATTGGCGTACCTCTGACACCTTCTTTGTCTGTCCCGTCTTTTAACTTGCACTTCCTTGGTTTATTCTTTCCACCTTCTTCTACAATGGTCTCCATAGGTGGTTTGTTCTCCATCTCCTTAAGCTCAATCCTAGGAAGGAACCAAGATGTTTGTCCATCTGGGCACGAATAGGTGACTGTGAACTCTCAGTTCTGACAATCAACCCAGCTAGCTTGCTGATTCTGAAATAAACCCACTTCTCTCAAGGGGGTGAGTGTTTTGGTTTGCTGAATACAAATCACCAATTCACTCACTCCCTTTGAGGCTAAGTCTGGGAGCAAAACCTTCCCCCTCTACACTGAGGGCTCAAAAGCAGTTCCTATATAAATGCTCTGAAGGCCTGGATTTAAGTTTTTTATTTTAGTTTCAGTTTGAATCTGCCTGTCCTTACCAGTTCTGTAACCAGATGCCATAGGGATGGTACAGTAAAATGTGGTTGTTGGGTAGCTTGAAGGCAAGGAATCATAGCCTGATAGGCAGTGTGTGCCCAGAAATAACCATTACACCCCTCCTTCCTCCTTCTCCCCACTTCTCTATCCTTTCTCCAGGCAAAACTGAGGGGCTTGCAGAGGACCAAGGGAAGAAGGGGTCTGTTTAGGCTGTGTGTGTGGTTGTAAGTTTTCTTTGGTCTCCAGTATGGAGTGTTGGGTTAATGTTTGGGGGCGGGGGAGCTTCCAGTAAATTCAGGGGCCAAGCTTCAAATCAATAAAACACCTACAACTGTTTTGAGTATTTGAGTCCTTGTGTCCATTTCTAGGATTTCTAATTTTCCTTGATTCACTGTAATTATTTCCCTCCTGGAGTATAATCCAAAACACATTCAAGGGGACAACCAAATTTGCCTACAAAAATATAATCATAAAATTATTTTGGATCCATTGATTTATTTTTAATGAGGAGGGGGATGTGGTGCAATGGAGAGAACACTGGGACGGCCAGGAGCCAGGGCTTGCCTTCTGGCTTGGCCACTTATTAGCTGTGTGGCCATCTCATCTGCAAGAGGGGGGGTTGGACTAACTAATCTCTGAGGCCTATTCAGGCCTTCACATGGATTTTGCGGAGGAATGTGTCATACAGGCCTGCCAAGAGGAAGCTGCTCCAACCCAACAAACATAAGATGTCACAGCCTCAAAACAAAATGAGAGAATAATATTCTAAGAAGCTGGCTATTATTCTCTAAACTTCCTCCACCTGAAATGCATAATAATTAATGGCACAGAAATTAAGAACATGATTAAGAACATACAATAGTGAGTGTTGGCCAAAATGGAAATAAAACCCATCTCCTCTTAGTCCAGTGTTCTTAATATTTTACCACATTGCTACACTTGTTTAAAAAAATTAAAATTATAATTAACTTTCTACTTCTATAAAATGGATCAAATTATAATACATATCTGAAATGGTTATAGTGAAGATTAAGTACAATAATATTTAGAAAGCGCTTGATAGTACCTAACTTCATAGATGATAACTAATAGTATTATTCATTATCATTATTATAATCAGTCAGCAGCAGCCACTAGTAACACCCACCCCCATTGCACCCTTGGGGTAAGGCTATTTACCCCAAGGGGACAACCTAATTTGCCTACAAAAATATAATCATGAGCTACAAAAGGTTGAGAAACACTGCCCGATGAAATGAACAGAGCAGCGAGGATTGCTGGTACCTGGAGGAGACTATAGATCAAAACACTGACCTTGGAAATGCAAGCACATTGTTAGTCTGCTCCTTGAAGTTCTCTGTGCTAGATAACACGGAGTCCACTGTGCCAGGCCTCTGAGGGACAGAGATAGAAGGATGACACCCAAGTTGTGGTCCAGGACACAGACAAATCAAAGTTA
The DNA here is from genome assembly GCA_028533065.1 of Trachops cirrhosus. Classification (NCBI taxonomy): domain Eukaryota; kingdom Metazoa; phylum Chordata; class Mammalia; order Chiroptera; family Phyllostomidae; genus Trachops; species Trachops cirrhosus. The sequence continues at coordinate 51,236,265 of CM052543.1, read as the reverse complement.
CAGGGTATCTCAGAGCAAGGCCACTATGATCATCTTTATTATTTTTATTTAGAGCTTAAAGTTTAGAGCTTAAAATCCAATGAGGCATGATCTCAGTTATCAAAATAGTCACCCTGGGCAGTCACATAACAATTGCTGCTTTTCCTCAAACGATTTCCTCTTTGGAAATTGCCTTCAGAGTTTGATACATCTTTAAGGGAATAGCCAACCTATTGAAACTGTCAGGAAAATGAGCAAAATGATGAATCCACTCTTGACCCAAAGAACTCTAAAACTGGGCTTTGGATTTGAAAAGAAGGGCTTGGATCAAGGTGGACTCATGTTCAAATTCCCACAGTGCTAACAGCTAGGTTAGGCCCAGCTATCTGGGGATAATAATAGGGTCTAATTTATAGGATTTTTATGAGATACTCTATGGAAGCGGCCAGCACATAGTAAGCAGTCAAAAATAGCAGTTATTATAATTACCATTACATTATAAAATAATCACACTATTACATTATACTAAAATTGAATAATATATAAAATTAGTCTTTTTAGACTAATGATATAACTCCCAAAAGGCTTTGAAGGGAATTCTTAGAACAAGGTTTTAAAACTGTTTTGTGCAAAAGCAGCATCACTGAAATAAGCAGTTTCCCAGTGAAAGTACTCCGCAGGTCAGCACTTGGGTTAAATAACAGGACATGATTGGGGGGAAAAGACAGTCACTCTCACCACTTCACAGCAGCTTCCCAAAGTGTGTTTTAGAGATGTTACCAAGTGCTGGGTTAACCTCAAGTCCCATGATTAAATACATTCAGGAAGTTCAAGGAGCATCTTTGCAGCCAGACTTCTCACATCCCTCAACATGCCCTGTCCATGGGGGTGATGTGTGCAGCCAGCTCCCCATCTGCTTTCGCCTCCAACCCCAACTTGCAGAGAGTGTCTCTCAGAACTAGTTCTTTTAGGAAATGCCCCTTTAAAATTATGTCTTAAAGTGCAGCAGGCCAATTAAAACGTCATCCTCTTAAACACATCTCAAAGCTACAAAGTTCTGTAGAATCCCTGAAGTTAGAGCGGGATCAGTGCTTTGGCCTTGCCTCTGATATTGTAGGTCTTGCCTAGCTTTTATGGAAAAGGGAGGGTTATAGCTGTGTGTGTCTCCAATTGCCACACACGGGCTTGGCAATCCTCTTAACAAGCCTGTACAAAGCCAGATTGTGGAGAAAACACTGCAGTCCCATTATGCCCAACTCCATCTCCTAAATATGCACCATGAAAGGGGCAGTTAGAGGGCAGATTTGAAACCATATCTATAGCCTTTTGTTTTATAGATTTTTTTCATTTAAAAGTCAGGCTTTTGCTCTAGGGGAACACAGGATTACCTATCATTTGTGATAATCCAATTCATTCACACCAACAATGTTAGTTCCCAAAGGTGCGCAGAAAGCACACTATTCAATTAGTCCTGTTGATTGACTATTTCATTGACTCTTTAAACTGTATTTACAACTTTACATGAAGGCCACACCAGCTACTTAATGGTCAATGATGGGTCAATGATAAAAGTTCTTCACCAACATGGCAAATTAAAAGCTAAAGATCCATCTCCATGACTTGAATACAATTTTACTGTAGACTTCATTAAAATAAAATAGTATAACCAGAAAAAAAGAGTGATTAAAAACTCTGGGCTTGAATTTCAGTTTCACTGCTTATCAGCACCCTACCTTCAGGTTTCCCAAGAGACCTTGCTGAGCTCCCATTTTTCTTATTTATAAAATCAGCATGATGACAAATGCTTTTTTATTTTCATTTGAGTTTTGAGACTCAAATGAAATAATATATGTGGAATAAGTTTTTAAGCCATAAGACACTATAAAATGTTCACAATTATAACAGTTTCTATTACAATTTATGTTTTTCTGTTGGTATAGACTCAAAACTTAAAGTTCATTTTCCTTTCTACACTTTTTGTCCAATAGTTATCATCTATACATAAGCACTTCTTTGCACTTGGGTAACTGCCATTTAAAATTTGTCAACCTGAATTTTCCTTAATAAAGACACACTTACAGATGATTCAGAGCTATAATGGGGAGAGGGGTTAGGAGAAGGAAAACAGTAATTTACATTTGCTAGGGCTTTTGCCAAAGCCCCACTTCCATCCATTTTAAAAAGGAAGTCCTTCAAAAATCTCATCTTCACCCTGCCGTCTCTGATCATGAGGACTCCGATTCCTTTGAATATAAACTCCACATTTTTTTTAATGGAAATGGATCGTGATAAAAAAAGCAATGTCTCCTTCACACATCCTTCCACTGTATCCCTGTTAAATGAACCCTCCAGGGATATCATGGCAAAATTAAGTGGAACAACTGGGATATCACCTAGAGGAGAAAAAGACAGTGAGGTGAGGGGAGAGAAATGGGAATTACAACAAATCATATCCACTTACAAATGCTCATGTGATTCTCAATACTCAAAAATAGAATTGTCAATATGAAGCCTTTTGTTGTACCCAATGTAACTGACAACCGATTATCAATAGATATTAATCAGTACAGTTTTCCCAAAAATGTAATGTTTTTTGCTCACAATAAGAACAATTAGTTTTCTAAACTATACTCAGTACATCTGAGTATGTTTGAGTTTACTCAGTATGTTTCTCTTGGATATACAGTACTGAGTTGGCCAAAAAGTCCATTACATTTTTTCCATAAAATAAAAGACACATTTTCATTTTCACTAATAATTTTAATTGATTTGGATATTTTGAGTATGTTGGCTATCTCCCATATGGTAGAATGTTGACTGTTCTCAATTAATGTCTCAATTTGATCGCTATCAACTTCAACTATTCTACCTCACCATTTAGCATCATCCATCAAGAAATCTCCAGCATGAAACTTCGCAAACCACTTTTGACACATTCAGTCAGTCACAGCACCTTCTCCCATACACTGCACAAATCTTTTTTGCATTTTTACCTTTCTGGAAATAATAAAACATAATATGCCAAAAATGTCACATATTTCTTCCATCTTTAATATTTAAATGGCTGCACAAAAATTCACCAATTTTGATTTTTTTAAATGCATGCTGATATAGCAGCTGTCAAAATACAATCTAACAAAATTGTTCTGAATGAAGTTAAATACAACTAAGCAATACTAGAGCCATCTTATGGAAAAAACAAAATGAACTTTTTGGCCAACCCAATAAGAAATGCTTCTCTTCACCAGAGGGTTTTCTTAATTTTTCAGTCCCCTTATATCTTAGGACACACCACCACAATATTTGTCTCTCTCTTCAAGTTATCATACAACTTTTAAATGATTATAAATATCTACAAACACTAAGTGTTTTGAAAAGATAGTCATCCTCACTAGAAGTTACCTTTCAAATGAAATTGGGTCTTATCAGAGGATAACCTGCAGAAAGCTTTTCCTCTCTAATGAGTCCAAAAATGACATTGCAAAGGAATATGAACATACGTAGCTTGAAGGAAGCAAAGGTTCTACTCAGGTAGAACAGTTATAGAGCTATGCAAGGTCCACAAGTCAGAAAAGGGGTACATAGCAAGATCAACATGATAAATCCAAATGGAGGCAGTAAGCAAGGCCCACTGATCAGGGACAAGATCACATTCTAAACAATCATTCAGCAAGCATTAATATCCAATATGCTGGATGATGATGATTAACAACTCTGTAAGACACACGTTTCCCTGTACTGGCCCACTGGCCCCTGTACAACTCATGGTGATTCTATACCATCTCCCTCCATTTCATTTTTTAAAATAAATTTCTTAAAGAGAAAGCTATATTATCTGCCTCTAGATTCTCCCCTCCCATTTACCCAATGCCTCTCTGCAATCTGCCTCCTGGCGTACTGGTCTTGGGCTGGGGGTGGGGGGGCGGGGGGGGGCACTATCATCTCATGATGAACACGCCGATGGATACGCTGCGAATCTCACTGGCATGCCCTCACTTCAACTCCTGTTAACTGTGGCCTCTCTTCTCCAGTGTCCATAGTGCCTCTCTTGATTCTCCTTTTTCTTCTCCTTGGTCTCCTTTGCTGGTTCCCTTCCTCTCCTATTTCTTATAAGATGGTAGTTTGCTTATTTTACAGGATTTTGTCCTTTTCTTTCTCCTTTAAATTCTCTCATGGGTAAACTTATCCAAATCTTGATCTCTAGTCTCCACCCTTTTCCTGAGCTCTGGAATCATCTCTACCTAAATAACCCTATAGAAATCTCAAATTGCCCAAAAGCAAACTCGTTACTATATTTGCCACCAATACCTGCCTTTCTCCTTTCATTCCCTATGGCAGTTAATGGCATGACTTTTCATCTATTCTCCAAGAAATCTGAGTCATCCTAAATACCTTCCTTCCTCTTGCTACCCAATACTTTGATTGGTAACCAAGCCCCATCAGTTCTACATCTGAAATGTCTTGTGAGTAGATTCCTTCATCTTCCTCTTGAGTGCCGCCTCCTTCGTCAGGCTTGTACCATATTATACCAAACTCCTGTAATTTTAAGAGCTATCTTCCTAAACTAAAAACTGGACCAGTACAGATAATCCTCTGCCCCAAAACTTTCAATGATCCTCAATGCCTACAGGATGAATTCCAAAGTCTTTATCACACCACTTAAGGCCCCTACCAACGATTTCAGTTTTACCTCCCTCCACTTGCCTGCACGATCATATGCCCTGGACATACAGACATCCTTGACAGCCTTCGCTTTCACCTGAATAAGGACTTTGGAATTGTCCATACTGTTCCTGAACTATCTCCACCGGCTTCTCTACCAGCAAAGTCCTGTCATCCTTTAAGACCTCCTCACACATCATCATCCTAAACCTCCCCAAGCAGGGTTAGGCAATCCTAGCCTTTGATCCAGTGCTGATCAAAACTGTTCTTACAGCATTTAACGATTTGGTATCATTTGCTTATATATCTATTTCCCATGCTAGATTCTGAGTCATTCAAAGCAAAGACTATGTCAGTAATGTTTGATTAGAAACCCAGTTAATTAATGATGAAGATTCAGAACCCCAAAGTTAAACTGTGGGTACAACTGTTTTTGTGAACTAATTCAGTCATACATATTTAATTCTGAAATTTCCTCAACCTTGTAAAAAAAATTATTATGGACCTCAACTATTTTTTTGGACCACATTACAAAATATAAGACCAAAAATAAGCTCTACTTCTAAGGCACAAATATTTTTGCCAAAAAATAGGCTTATTTTTATTTCATTTTGTAGATTTTTGATGAATTAGGATATTTCTTCGGTCATAAAACTATAGGCAAAAATGGCTGAAAAGTCCATCAAACTCATTTTACTGAATATATGTATAATGAATTCTAAGTATAATTTGTATTTTTTTAATATATAATTTTTCTGGTGGAAAGTTACGCTAAAATTTTTCAGGCAACTTAACATAAAGTTGTGTTTCAGTGTTTTTGCCTGCTGACATTGCGGGTAGACTATCTCTCTTCATCCATATAAGAGTCAGATGCGGAAGGGGATGATAAGAAACGTCAAAATAAACAAAGCCAGAGATAAAGGAGGAAAGCCCCCTAAAGGTGTGGCACCCGGGCAGGTGTCACACAGTCCACACACTGAGGCTGGAAGGTAAGTGTTCTGTTTCCGGCATCATGTCTATTTGTTTACCACCATATCTCAGGCACCGGGACCCAGGCCTGACACATAGGTGGTCCTCAGTAAATGTGAGCAGAAGGAAGAGAGGAAAGAAGGTAGGAAGGGAGAGAAAGAGGGAAGGAGGGAGGAAGGAAGGAAGATTTTAGGGTGTGAGAAGTATACGAGTTATTCATTAACTCTTTATGGAATTATTAACCTTCTAACTTTTAAATTTTAGTAATTTAGATTATACATATGCTAGATACACAGTTAGTGATCTTTTCCACAACTGACACTGACTGTAATTCTCCCAACCAGAGATGCTAATTAACCTTCTCTACTTTATAACCATGTTTAATTCCTTAGGGTCTGAAATAGGAATAAAGTCTGTACAACACTGTGATATGGCTTTTACATAAATTTGCTTTGATGCCACATCAGGTCTTCTCGAGCCTGCCTCTTAAGCTAGGGAGGCTTACAGTGGCCTGCCGGAAGACTGCGTTCTGTTCCTGCTGCAGCCCCTCCCTCTGCCAAAGCACCGCCTGGAAAGTAAACCCCAACGGACCAAGTTTTGCCCGCTGTTCTCATTGCCAGGCCAGTCACCCTCTGGGAAAGTCTTAAATATTAAATATATTTACCAGGAGTGTGTACTTTGTTTTGTTTCAGTCCGTGGAGCTGTACTAACTTCTCCGCCATGATAAATATGGGCCTCTGAAACAGAAGAAACTTGTTGTTTCCCACCTCAAGTTTTTGTCTCATGAAAGTGAAAGTCCCAAGTCCTGGAATCTGAACCCCCTGAAAGGAACAAATAGCAATTTACTGAAGGGATAAAGAAAAAACAGTCCTTAGTACTGTTATCCAGAAAAACATGAAGAGAATTAACCTTCGTCCTTACACATCCAATAACCCTACAGTGCTTTACAGCCACGGCTGCAGTAGTTCAGTATAAAATGAAATATAGCAATCCATGATGCTTGTCTGACATCAGATCCCTCATCTCCACATCATTCCAAGGCTGTAAGGACTAAGAAAACTTGTATGGATGCATAACTGCTCTAAATCTATGTCTAAGTCCTAAATTGTGGCACATTTTAAATTTTAATCATTTGCCATTGAAGGGAGAGAATTTAAAGGGTCATGAGAATCTCTGCTTTCTCATTCCTTCTTTTAAACTTTATGTCCCTTACCTAATATCAGACAACCCAGGGCCAAAGCATATGCTGCAGTGCAGTGATCTTGGCTGGTGGAAAGAAACAAACGCTTTGGCCACTCAAACTGGGTCTCTGTCTCCTTGGAAATGTCACACATCAAGGTTTACAAACTCAGATGCCTACAGGGACCAAGAAAGGATGCAAGCCAGTGGGTGAAGGTATGCAGTCAGGGAAGGTGGCAGCTGGAGGGTGCAGGCCCCGGAGAAAAGGGGGGGCCCATTGCCAGCTGCAGCCCAGTGTCACACACAGAAATGAAAAACTACTATTGTTAAACCTGATTTTTGAGTAAAAAATTCCAAAACTTTATATAAACTCTCCAAATTTTAAGTGGTCATGACTAATTCAAATGATCAGACCAAACAAAATTAGCTTGAAGGAGGAATTTAGCCTAAGGGCTGTCCCATAGGGACCTCTGGGTAGGGTATAAAGGTTTCCCAACCTTCCAGCTCCCTTCAAACCCCCCAAATCTCTGTCAGGAGGAAATAGTCCATCCCTGAGAAAAGCGTCTCTCATTTTTGGCAAGTTGAGTTTGTCCCTGTCTTCTTATATATCAATTAAAATCTATTCCCTATGAGGAGACAAGACAAAAATTATTATCATATCCTCCTAGAGTTAAGCCAGCACTATCCATTCGCAGATAAACAGAATTCACCTAGTTCTTCTCCACACACACAGGCTGATCAGTGACGTATTTTGTATCACTAGAAGAGCAGAATTTACAAATATCCACAAGTCCCAAGTGTGATCATCATAAAATCGTAAGACAGAAAGTTAAACTGGGTGGCTCTAAAGTCTGCTGTCCTGCTCCCAGCAAAATTATATGAGACTAAGGTGAAAATATTCTCTGGACTCCTACATTAAAATTAAAGTATAGCCTTGGCTGGTGTGACTCAGTGGATTGAGTCCCGACTTGTGAACCAAAGGGTAGCCAGTCCGATTCCCAGTCAGGGCACATGCCTGGGTCGTGGGCCAGGTCCCCAGTAGTGGGCACACAAGAGGCAACCACACATTGATGCTTCTCTCCCTCTCTTTTCTTCCTCCCTTCTCCTCTGTCTAAAAATAAATTAATAAAATCTTAAAAAAATTAAAGTATAAATCCTACCTTGTGTACAGATAGCTGTCGTTCCACAAATTCTGATACATGCTCCCAAATAGTAGAGACTTCTGTAGTTCAAAACAAACCAAGAATAATTTACTTCAGTACCCATGTGTTAGCATCTTAGTGCTAATAAATAAAAATGTAGATATTACAGAAGCCCAATTAATTTATAATTAACAGAAAATAAGGGCATTCTCCAAAAGTAATTTTCCAAGTAACTAATGCCTACTCCTTTAATTTCCAAAAATGTGATTAAAAACATAATAACTATAGCCCAGGCCAGGTGCCTCAGTCCGTGGAGCATCATCCCGTACACCAAAAGGTTGCAGTTCAACTCCCGGGACACATACAGGAGACAAGAGATCAATGTTTTTCTCTCACATCAATGTTTCTCTCTCTCTCTTTCTCAAATCAATAAAAACATATCCTCTGGTAAGGATTAAATAAATATATATGTAATATTTACAAGTAATTTTTGAAGAAAATTTTTGTAGAATAAAGGGAACTGTCACAAATATCCCATTATGCTATAAAGTTAACCATAATCTACCCTTTTCTTAATGACCCACTCAGCAAACAATTAAGTGTCTTCTCTGTGCCATCTGATTAATGTGAACATCATTCTTATACTATTCTATAACACAGGAATAAAGCCAAGGGCCACTAAGACATGACAGGCTGTTGTCTGTACATTAACTGTCTCTATACTTTTATTTTTGATTAGTCCTTGACTCAGCTCTTCATTCTCACGTGTTGGTGTTAGATGACCAGCTGTCGTTTTCTCTACTACCAGAGCTCTGCAGGCCCCCTACCCAGTCCTAATTCACTGTTTCTGATCTGCTGTGTTCTTGACTTCAGCAAATATACTATTATAATGACTAAAAATAATAAATTTTAATTTATATTATATTGATTAGGCTGTTCCAATTGTCCCAATTTTTCCCCTTTGCTCCCTCCCCCTAGTATCCCCCACTCCCTCAGGCAATCCCCACACCATTGTTCATGTCCATGGGTCATGAATATGAGTTCTTTGGCTACTCCATTTCCTATACTGTACTGTACATCCCCACGGCTATTCTGTAACTACCTATTTTTACTGCTTAATCCCCTCTCCTCTTCACCCATTCCCCAAACCCACCACCCCTCTGGCACCCATCAAAATGCTCTCCATATCCATGATTCACTCTCTCAAACTATTTTCTTAGTTTGTTTTGTTTTATTCAGTTATTGATAGGTATGTGTTTATTGCCATTTTATTGTTCATAGTTTTGATCTTCTTTCCTTAGATAAGTCCCTTTAACATTTCGTATAATAATGGTTTGCTGATGATGAACTACTTTATTTTTTTCATGTCTGGAAAGCTCTTTCTCTGCCCTTTGATTCTAAATAATAGCTTTGCTGGGTAGGGTAATCTTGGCTATTCATGATTTTGAATATTCCTTGCCAATCCCTTCTAGCCTGCAAAGTTTCATTTGAGAAATCAACTGATAGACTCCCCTGTAGGTAATTAACTGCTTTGCTCTTGCCACTTTTAAGAATCTCTCTTTATCTTTAACCTTTGGGATTTTAATTATGATGTGTCTTGGAATAAGTCTCTTTGCATCCATATTGTTTGGGGCTCTCTGTGCTTCCTGGACTTGCATGTCTATTTCCTTCACCAAATTACAGATGTTTTCTTTCATTATTGTTTCAAATAGATTTCCAAATTCTTGTTCTTTCTCTTCTCCTTCTGGCACCACTATGATGAGAATGTTGGATGGCTTGAAGTCCCAGAGGCTGCTTACACTATCCTCATTTTTTTTGGATTCTTTGTTTCTCTTGTTGTTCTGATTGGTTGTTTTTTGTTTTCTTACATTCCATATCATTGGTTTGATCCTTGACTTCATCCATACTACTGTTGATTCTCTGTAAATTGTTCTTTATTTTAATTAGTATATCCTACATTTCTTACTGGATCTCTTTTATTGAAGAGATAAAGTCCTACTTTTAGAGCTATTGAAGTCCAACATTCCTTGAGCATCCTTATAACCAGTGTTTGAATTCTATATCTGACAGATTGCTCATCTCCATTTTGTTTAGTACTGTTTCTGGAGTTTTCACCTCTTCTGTCATTGGGGCCATGTTTCTTTGTCTCCTCATTTTTGCAGTCTCCCTGTGTTTGTTTCTTGTATTTGGTAGAACTACTATGACTCCCTGTATTGGTAACATGGCCTTATGTAGTAGGTGTCCTGTAGCATCCAATGGCACAGCCTTCCCCATCACCCAAGCAGGGTGCTCGAGGTACACCCTTTGGGTGGGCTGAGTACACCCTTCTCTTGCAGTTGAGCCTTGATTGCTGTTGGCAGGCCAATGGGAGGGATTTACTCAGGCCAGTCAGTGGCAAGACCTGGCTATGACCCCTGACCACCAACCACTGCTCTCTGTGGAAGATCAGCTGTGCAGGAGCAGGGTGGCGGTGCTCTGATGTGGTCTGTAGCTGTCCACTGGGTAGGCAAACTCAGGTTTCCCAGGTAATGTAATCCAGGGTCAGCCACTACCTGCCTGAGGCCACCCAGCATGAGCTACCAAGCAATTTGCAGATGGCTGCTGCTAGTGCTGGGCCTGTGGCCACTTAGCCAGAGGTACAGGAGCTGGGGGCTCACTAAGGCTTGCTGTTGCTTGTTTAAGAGGATATAGGAAGATGTCTAAAATGATAATTTTTAAAAACAGATCTTTGGAAAATGATCTTTAGGGGCTTTAGCTTTATACTGAATCAGTGCATCGACTTTGCACTCTCTGCTTTGAATGATCAGAAGGAGGCCTTCTAATTTATTTTGTTGTTCTGAGCTGTGTTTACTGTAGCACAGAAATGAGTTGCTGCCAATAACTAAAGTGTTGATGTGTGATATAAAGGTATACCCTGGGTATAACTAACATTTAGAATATAGAAAATTATGTCTGTGTTGACATCTCCATTCCAAGACTAACTGTGTGTATTAAAGATACTCTTCAGTCTGGAACTCTTTGCAAATCAAAAGAGTTTGATTTCATTCTCAGAGTAAAGATCTAGAACAGTGACATATATCAGGTTACCACTGTAGGACATAGATGAAACATAACAAAAGACCAATTATTTCCCACTTTGAGAACTGCCTGATTTATTGGTATAACTTTTTTCTGATAGTTTAAAACATATCTAAAGCAGGGAAGTTGTAGTCTTTTAATTCCAGTATATCAGGTTTATAGATATTTTTATTAATATGCCAAGGAAGGAACAAGTTAGGCAACGAGAAGTAACTTTCATGGGCATCTGGGAACCACTCAGGTGATGGAAACTCATTCACTCGTCAAGAAATCGAGGACTGCATGGTACAGTGAGCCGAATGTCAAGATTCTGCCCTTCACTCTGAATCACGGATACACAGTTCACACAGTTCCTCTATTCTTCCCATCCTATCATTTTCCACACTCCTCCCCGCCCCCACAGACAAAAGAATTCTACTGCTGGCTGCTAAGAACTAAGGTCTTTCACCAAGTCCCAACTGTACACTGAATTAAAATCATTATGACCAAAAACCTCATTAATTTATTAATAATCCAAAATCTCAGTATCCAGATTTACATGGAGACCTTTCAAAGTAAGGTCAAAACTGTTAAGCCTGTCACCTGAACTCCTGATATGCAGTTCAAATTCCAGAAAAACAATCTACACCAAAAGGAAACGATTTGACTAGGGTCGGGAGAAACTATATAGCCTGTAACCAAACCCTAGTCAAAAGACTTGATGGAGCTTAATTGGAAATTTGAGGATAGTCTTTTTTCATGTGGATGACACATTCAAGTCCACTGTGTTGTTTTACTCTATAAAACTAATAGGCAACGTTACATAAGAGCAGAGTTTATTATTCTAAGCTGAAATCTGCTATTTCTTGCTGAAGAAGATGGAAAATATGCAACCATCCCCTTTAGGTAGTTTTCAGCCCTGCAATTCAATTGGAATAGATTTGGAAATTTTATATGCTGTGAGTTCTAACTTTGATTTTTCTGACATCCCAAAGGATCATAGAAGTTATCACTAAATCTCAAAACAGAAATAATTTTAATCCACTCTAAAAAGCAAATTAAATAATATGCTACTCTATTATTTTAAGGAAAATGATATGTTAATCAAACACTGAAATACCAAGAATCACTATTACAAGGAAATAATGTCTATATTCAGTTCTAAAGTTTGCACACTCAAACCTATACCTTAAACACAGTACCGAGTAGCAAGAATACTGTATCTCATACGTAATCATTATAGAAAAGAACTAAGTGCCCATTGTGTGAAGTATAGAATAATACATATGCGTGAAATAGATGTTAACATCAAAAATGAAAAATAAGTTTCCTGACTTTATGAAAGATCTTATAAAATTAAAATACTGATATACAAACAGAACAAATTATTACTGAGCAATTTGAAAAACAAAATGTCCCCAGAGCATAACGCAGTGGGAAGGTCAGTGTGCTGCACGTCTGAAGACCTTCCCGCCTCCACAGTCTTCAGCAGTTTCACCCAGTGCGCATCTGTGAAATGATGATGGGGCCTTCTGCATACTAGAATTATGTAACAAACTTTGGTAAAACACACCGAAGCAGCAGGATTTCACAGAGACATGCCGAACAGTTAGTTTATGTGTTTTGCTGACATTGGGAGTTCACCCTCATCTCCTTAACAATGGGTCATTGGCAAAAGTTAATAAGTAGTAATTTGATTTCTGCTTCTGTCACTCAACCAACAAAGTTCTTGCTGAAGTCACCAGTGGTCTTCTTGTCAATAAAATCAATGTACGTGTTTTTCACCTTTGATCCCTCAGTCATCTCCAATACTGGTGACCAGTTACTAAGTATGAATTTATATTAATTTCTGTACTTGGTTAATGTGTATCTTTCCCCAGTAGATTGTAAATTCCAAGGTCTTTGCTCGCCATCAATTCTCGAGTGCCCAAGAAGCACATAGACATTCTAAAAATTACTTGAGTGAATATATTATACATAAACTTATAAATATGGCAAATGTTTTTTAAATCCATAAAACCATTGTCTTTGATGCTTTTTAGAACTATTTTGACAGGGAAAAATAGGACTGATGCAGAGGAAAGAGAAAGAAGATGCATCTACTTATTCATTTTTCTCCCCGAAGCCTTTGGTTAAAGCCCCGGCAACATCTCTAGGTTACGATGGACTGATACTAACAGCAGCTTCCGTTTCTGAAACACCTCTCTTCCCAAGGGCTCCTGTCTCTTGTATCTCAGTGCTCGATTTCAGTGTCATGCTGGGGTGACTCTTCTAGGAAACTGTGCTTTTAACCAAGTAAGTTTGTAAGTGCCTAGTAAGTTTTCAATGAAAAGCTGCTAGGTCTTCTTCTAGACACCCAGTTCTTTTTATGATCATTTCACTTTCTTAACATAACCCCAAGATATCAAGGGCAATGTAAGTAGCTGTGTTTTTGCCTGAACTCTGAGAAGGAGCCACTTGAGGGTGGTTGTGATAAGCTAACATTTATTGAGCTTTTACTTTGTGCTAGTCCTGGAGCTAAGTGCTACATGTACATTATCTTTTTTAATCAGAACCCTCAGCTGGCCCCTGCCCCTTATTAAGGCAGTCAATAAAATGGGCTTGGGGCATCCAGCCTGAGCTTGATGTGATTACCAACTGGTTGACAAGGTGACATGGCCACCCAAGGGGAGAGAGGAAGGCCTTCCACTTGGGCCCTCAAGCAGATAAAGGTTCAGCCCCAGGGCCCCCACCTCAAGTAGCTTACCCTCCTGGCTCAGCAAGGGCAGCGTGGGCAACACATTCCTGCCCAGGTCCTGTAGGGAAGGGAGGATGGTGTTCAACATCTCCAGTCCTCAACTGGTCCTTGCTGGCTCCTCAGTTGGTCTATTTTCTTCCTTCTTTATACGGAGCTCATACAAAAGTGATTTTTCCCACCCTCCAGTCTCCTTTCCTCGGAGATCTGGATGATCCTTAAATAAGAGGATCCTTAAAAATTACCAAATATTGAAATTTTTCTTATTTAAACGTTTTCCTCGCTGTCCCTCCCCCTGCTCTGGCTCTCCCTGGCGACTTGCACCACAGGAAACCCGAGAGCTGAAAGGCACCAGAAGCAGCGTGCGTCCAAGCACCTCACCACTGAGAGGCCCAGTGAGCGAGTGAGCCCCAGCTAGGAGGAGACGCGGGGCGAGTAGGCCAGCCTGCCAGAGGGAGAGGCGCGTTGCTAAGACGCAACAAAGGGTCGCTCAGTTGCTAAGGCCTTGGTCCCGCCCCCTAAGAGGGGCCGCTTGTCGTCCCTGTGATTTCGTGAGCTCCAGACAGCGAGGTTGGTTGGAAAGTAACTTAAATGTTTGTTGGTTGGTTTGTCTGTTTGTTTGACCCTCCCCCTCTTTCCCTGAGCAGCAAAAAGACTCAGTCACTTTTGTGATCACCTTATACAGATCTGGGAATACCTTTTGCCCCCAGCCATGGACATTTGAATCTCCAGATCTGTTTGAGGGTTTAAGTTTGAGCCAGAATCTGTTTCTCAGGTTTGGTTTTTCCTGGGCTCCTCTCCTAGGAAATGGAGGGCTGGAAAACTAGGGAGGGGATTGACTTTTTAAACATTACATTCACTTTTTTCACTCCCTATACACTTTATGAATCTCATACTGCAGAATGGTTTTCTTACTCTCCCTCTGCTGACAATGAATTATCACAAAATGAACACACATGTAAACCCCACCCAGTCAAGACCTGGGATTCTCTCAGTACCACAGAAACGCACCTCAGTCCCTCTCCAGGCATTATGTCAAATACTATAAACTCATTTTGCCTGTGTTTGAACTTTTAGAATTATACAGTTTGTATTCTTTTGTGTGTGGCTCTGTCACATTATGTTTGTGAGAGTCCTCCATGGTTTCTGTAGCAACAGTTTGTTCATATGCACTGTTGCATATTATTCCTCTGTATGACTATGCCACATTTTTTTAACCCGTTCTATTGTTGAGGGGACATTTGAATTGTTTCCACTTGGGGCTATGAAGAATAATTTTGCTCCCTGGCTGAGTGGCTCAGTTGGTTGGAATATCATCCAATACCCAAAAAGGTTGCTGGTTCGATCCCGGGTCGGGGCACATACAGGAGTCAAGCTACTGACATTTCTCTCTCTCTCTCTCTCTCTCTCTCTCTCTCCTCCCACCTACCCTTGCCCATCTATAAAATCCATAAAAACATATCCTCAAGTAAGGATAAAAAAAGTTGCTACATTCTTTTTTGTTGAATTTATTGGGATTATATTGGTTAACAATATTATATAGGTTCCAAGTGGAAAATTCTGTAACACATCATCTGTATATTGTATTGTACTCACCACCCTAAGTCTAGTCTCCTTCCATCACCCATTTATCCCCCATTTGCCCTCTTCTACCTGCCCCCACCCCCCTTTACCTCTGGTAATAACCAGGCTGGTATCTGTGTCTATGAGGGTTTTTTTTGTTTGTTTGTTTTTTGCTTAATCCCTTTACCTATCTCACCCAACCCTCTAGCTCCCCTCCCCTCTGACATCTGTCAGTCTGTTCTCTGTACCTATGAATCTGTTTCTATCTTGTTTATTTTGTTTATTCGGTTCCACATATAAGTGAAATCATATGGTATTTGCCTTTCACTGACTGGCTTATTTCACTTAGCTTAATACCCTCTAGGTCTCATCCATGTTGTCCCAAAAGGTAAGATTTCCTTCTTTCTTATGGCTGAGTAGTATTCCATTGACAAATGTACCACAGCTTTTTTTCTCCCCTCATTTATTGATGGGCACTTGGGTTGCTTCCAAATCTTAGCTATTGTCAATAGTGCTGCATTGGGTGCACATAGGGGAGCACATATTCTTTTGAATCAGTGTTTCAGGCTTCTTCAGATATATTCCCAGAAGTGGAATCGCTGGAACATAAGGCAGTTCCATTTTTAATTTTCTGAAGAAACGCCATACTGTTTTTTCCACACTGGCTGCACCAGTCTACATTCCCACCAACAGTACACGAGGGTTCTTTTTTCTCCACAACCTCACCAGCACTTGTTGTTTGTTGATTTATGGATGATTCTGACAGGTGTTAGGTGATAGCTCATTGTGGTTTTAATTTGCATTGCTCTGCAAATATTCTTGAACAAAAGTTTTGATGTTTATGTTTCTGATGTTTATATAACAAAGTAGATTACTGGTCATAGGAAATGCTGATTATAACAGATAATGCCAAGCAGATTTCCAAAGTGCTTGGGGTCACAGTGGTGGTGAGAGGGACGAACTGCTGGTACTTAGTGTGAACAGAAACGAGGGGTGTTCAGCAGCCTGCAGTGTTCAGGACAGTTCTGCATGGCAAAGGTTGTTACACATTTTGTACCATTTCTCACATCTCATTGGGCTTTCATTAAGAAAAAAAGACTGCTTATAAGCCTAGAAAAAAGCCCACTTTATATATAAATACAAAGAAGTTTTTGCTCAACTTAATATGATTCATTCCCTAAGAATTCAATTCCAAGTAAATAGGGGCAAGATTACATTTTTTTACAGAATTTAAGAAACTGTATCATCACAATCAGTGAGGCTGGTGGCAGCTGAGCAGCCAGCACACCTGACTCAGGCTGCATTCAGTGTGACCCCTCCTGTAAGTACACAGCGACTCCGTTCACCTTCCAGCACAGTCATGCCCAGACATGTACATACTAAAATATGTATTCTTTTACTTACCTATAATTTCTCTATTATGCCAGACTTATGAGTTTATATTCATTTTTATATAGTATAGGTAGATAAGCCATGTTATCCATAAACTCAGTTCAGGATAGTAACAAGGTATTACAAAATATTTGTTATATAAAAAAACCTCATTGTGTCAACAGCACTGAGACCCTCTGTGTTAGAACATGGCAAGCTCTATAACTCAGCCTCTTTGTCTATTTTGTCTGCTAGGAAGGTCAGAAATAAGTTTTGGGACTTCCTTAAGCTAATTGCTTGGAAAAATAATTTCTTCCCACTCTCCCTTTTACTGCCTGCCTTTGGTCCTGTATTCTGTTGATGGTGTTTAGTTTTGAAGTGCTTGTTCTTGCAGAGAAGTTTGTCTCGGATCCTTTGGGGAAATGGGCAGAGAATAAATATTGGTGCATGGATCAGCAGCAAACAGTGGGCAAACTGCTACCAACCAGCTAATTTTTAGTGGCAATATTAGCATGATTGTTCTATCTTAAAATAATCACAGAATGTAAAAATATATTAGTTTCTTAAATTTTGAGTTAAATATCGCAATGACCCTTTTAGTCTCTAGAAAAGCTCTCTTCAGTTTCAGAAGGTCAAGGATGACTGCTAATTACAAGTGAAACGTAGATGGCAAAAGGAGGCTCTTCTAACAATAAAGACAAAGACCTCTTTTTCAAAGTCGTCTTTTCCTTTTGTCCAAGGTCTCTGGACAAAAGAGGCTGTGGAGATAATGTGACCCTGTGTTTACTAGCAACTTCCAATGAACAATAAATATTATATATCCTGAAAATACATACCCTTCAGTTGATAACAAAGATCAGGGCAACCAGGGATTCCCCTGCTAAGCATGTGCTCTTTGGATATATCTGCATGATATGTACAAAGATACACATATATGCAACATTGTTTGTAATGCTAAATCTTAGAATTAACCTAGGATAATCCTCAAAGAGAAGTAGTTAAACTGTAAATCTGTACTTTTGAATACATATTTAATTAAGAGTTTTCTTAAAAGAAAGCTGTATTTTTCTGTGCTGATTTTAAAAAAATATTTATTTTTAGAGAGGGAGAGAAACATTGATGTGTGAGAGAAACATCAAATATCGACTGGTTGCCACTTGGATGCCCCCAACTGGGGACCTGGCCTGCAACCCAGGCATGTGCCTTGACCAGGGATCTAACCAGCAACCCTTCAGTTCATAGGCCAGCACTCAATCCACTGAGCCACACCAGCCACAGCTTATGTGCTGATATTTTAAAAGTTTCAAAATATATTAGGTGAAAGCATGTTGCAGAATGAGATTAATATGATCCTGTTTGTTTCAAATATATATATATATGGAATATACATTCATATTCATGTATATTTGTAAATACATAGAATATTGAGGAAAGATACACACAAATGTTAGCAGTAGTTATTTTTGGAGAGTGTGAAATTATGTGTGGAGGTGGAAGAGTTCAGAGAACATTTCTGTTCACTTTTCTCCTTTATTTACTGTTTACCAAGAGCATGTATTACTTTAATAATGTTCTAACGATAATTTACCAAAGACAGAGAGAGAGGCACAGGCAGAGTGCAGGGATTTATGCAAGTACTGAAAGGAACAAATTGAGCCAAAGTTTTCCTAAATACCTCAATGTACATATACTTTTCTACAAGTTCTAACTTGCCTTGCAAAACCCACAGTGAATGAGCAGTCACTTTACTAGGCCCCAAAGTGTTACCTAGTGGCTCATCATAAGGGCACTTAGAAACCAAAATAAATATTTTCAATAAATATTTTAACCCACATCTATTAAGGATCTCATTTATGTCAAGCACTTTGCTATTTGCTAAGAGAAAACTTTTACACATGAGAAGTACCCAATTCATTCACCATTTAACAAATATTTATTGAAGAAAGTTCTAAAACCAGCATTGGGTTCCAAAGTCAAAGTGTAAATTGAAAGTTGGATTTGGGCAAAATTACTGTAGAAATAAATATCTTCTTAGAAAGACACCATGTTGGAGACTCACACACCATCTCTTGGTTCAGAGACCCGAAGCAGCCAGTCTCCCTCCAGCATTGGATCAGATCGTTTTCTTCAGGTGAGCATGTAATGAAGCAATTGGCTTGCGATTAAGAAATGAGTCTTACTAGAAAAATTCAGCCAAATGGTAGAATTGCACTCAGCACTCTGAGAGGTACTTGAGAACTGAGACAGACTGAAAAATATGCCAGATGCATATCTTCAATCCCGTGCTTGCTTACTCAAGGGCTTATGCAGAGAAGTAAACTTGTAGTTTTATTCCTTGTCAACTCAGCTTAGAACTGCCTTCCCTAGAATTCCCTTCCCTGTACAATTCTAGATTCCAGTTAGTTCAAAGAGAAATGTGCATGAGATTTGGAAGGCAGAATTAGCAGAAGACATTTTTATGCTCTGAAGATCACTATAGGGTCAGACACTGGTCTGCTGGCTCATGGTGTAGGCAAAGGCCAACAGCCGGTCCCGCAGCTCTCTTCTGCAGTTCCCGCCAGATCTCCTTCAGCCGCTCTGAATCCTCTACTGGGTGCATGTCCAACACAGTAGTCAAAGGCACCACCTTATCCTGAAAGTCACTCATATCACTAAGGTTGGCAGTAATGAGACAGAAAGCAGGTTCTAATTTGTTCTCACAGGTTCTGTTTTGTCCCTGTGGATTCCAGCTTGTCCTCGCCAGTTCCAATCTTTCCTTAATCTCCCCCATGTTGTAACCACCTTTCCTTCCTGACTGTTGACCCAGCTGACTTTAAGCCCAACAACACCAGACACAGACTGCTTAACCAGCTCCTACAATTATGTAAGGGCTAATGCCCATAATAAATCCAGTATTCTCTATCATTCATAGTGTTCTGTTTCTCTGAACCCTGATGTAGGACTGGTGGTAAAAATTATTCTCTTGCAGCTATATTTAAACTTGAATTCACAGAAATCAAGTGCTTTATATATTAACTCATGTTAGAGGCATGAAGACGATGTCATGGGAGTACAACAGGAGGAAGGTTACTTCTGAGATGACTGGTGTGAAGGTTAAGCAAAGAGGTTCAGGCTCTATTTGGAAGGAGTAGATGGTTTCTGAAGGTCTTGGAATATGAGGATGACCAGATCACTTTCAGATTATTGCACTCTCTTATTATATTAAAATGAAGTTCATATCTCATTACATGGCATAAAGAATTCATATGTTAGATGACAATTATAATCAGAGACATTTCTGAGAGACATGAGGTGATGCTACCAAATAATTAAAAGGATAAGTGCTGGCCATGGGAAGGCTGGCCGTGACGAATGTTGTTAAGAGTGACATCTGTTTATAAACTTTTTAAAAAAGATTTTATTTATTTATTTTTAGACAGAGGGGAAGGGATGGAGAAAGAGAGGGAGAGAAACAACCATATGTGGTTGCTTCTTCTGCACCCCCACCTGGGACCTGGACCGCAACCCAGGCATGTGCCCTGGACTGGAAATCGAACCAGTGACCTTTAGACTTGCAAGCCAGCACTCAGCCACTGAGCCACACCAGCCAGGGCTGTTTATAAACTTTTTTTGCATTTTCTTTTTTTAATTAATATATTTTATTGATTATACTATTACAGTTGTCCCATTACCCCCCCTTCATCCCTTCATTCCCCTCCACCCTGAACACCCTCTCCCACCCACATTCCCCCCTTTAGTTCATGTCCATGTGTCATAAGTTCTTTAGCTTCTACATTCCCCATACTGTTCTTACCCTTCCCCTGTCTATTTTCTATCTACCATCTATGCTACTTATTCTCTGTACTTTTTCCCCCTCTCTCCTCCTCCCACTCCCCTGTGGCTAACCTTCCATGTGATCTCCATTTCTGTGGTTCTGTTCCTGTTCTAGTTTGCTTAATTTCTTGTTGTTTTTGTTTCAGGTATGGTTGTTAATAATTGTGAGTTTGCTGTCATTTTACTATACATGCTTTTTATCTTCTATTTTATCTTTTATTCATCTTTATTCACTTTTTTATCTTTATTCACTTTTTTCTTAGGTAAGTCCCTTTAACATTTCATAAAATAAGGGCTTGGTGATGATGAACTCCTTGAACTTGACCTTATCTGAGAAGCACTTGATCTGCCCTTCCATTCTAAATGAAAGCTTTGCTGGATAGAGCAATCTTGGATGGAGGTCCTTGCCCTTCATGACTTGGAATACTTCTTTCCAGCCCCTTCTTGCCTGCAAGGTCTCTTTTCAGAAATCAGCTGACAGTCTGATGGGAACTCCTTTGGAGGTCACTGTCTCC
>CM052543.1:51198839-51214781 GCA_028533065.1 Trachops cirrhosus | reverse complement strand
TTTTTTTTTTTTTTTTTTGGTCTGGTCACATCTGTTATGTATGAGAGGCGGAGCCTTAGGTGTTCACCAGGGCGGGGCAACCCAGTTGCTGGGTTGTGTGTGATGCTATATGTTGGGGCAGGGTCCAAGAAGGAACAATGGCGCTTGCTCCGCTCTTTGTGGGACCTCAGTCCCTTCAGCCGCTTCCCCCGAGCAAACTGGGCCCCTCTGGTGCCAATTCCCGTGTGAGTGGGTTTGTGCACCCCATGGGACTTTCCAGTGACCTCTCCTGTGAGGCTGGGAGTCTCTCCCTGTGTCTCAACCCCCACAGGTATTTTCAATCAGTGCTCCAAGGCTCTATTTCCCAGCGCTGGGATCCTGGTAGCACGCAGTGCCTTGCTCCACAATCGCCACCTTGCTGGGTCTGCTAGTTGCCACCCCTAGGCCGGGGTCTGCCTGCCACCACTTGTGCACCCAGGGTCTGTCCACTGAGGTCTTGCACGCCCCGGTTGCCTTACGCGTCCAGTCCCAGCACTCTCTGCTCTGCAACCCCACCCCTGGCTGCCCGACTACACCCCTCCTACCTGTCTGGATGAATGTGTCTATTTTAACGCCTTGGGTGTCCGCCTTCCATACAGTTCAATTTTCTGTCAGTTCTGGTTGTTATTCTGTTTCTAAATTGTTGTTGTCCCTATCTTGGTTGTGCAAGGAGGTACAGTGTGTCTACCTATGCTTCCATCTTGGCTGGAAGTCCAGAATAATGTTAATAAGTGTTAATAGAGGAAATTCTAGTTTACTTAAAGAAATAATGGGAAAAGTTAAAATGAAATTTGTTGGCTTCCAAAAATTCTAAACCTGTAGTTACCCAGTTTTACCATTATATTGTATTATACCATTCCACATAGGCAAAACAAAATGTATATTCAACAGAAAAAGGAATACCTCTTGATTATTTTATTAACTGGAGTCTACTGATAAACATACTCCAAACAACTGAAATGTAGGTTACTTGAGGCAGTATATAATGAAGTGGTCAACCAACTCGTGTCACACAATACATGAAGATTAACTTAAAATGAATCATAGATCTAAATCTAAAAGTAAAAACTAAAACTTCTAGAATAAAACATAACAAAAATCTTATGATCTTGGGGTTAAGCAAATATTTCTTAGGGGACAAAAAAGCATAAAAGTTAAAAATTTGATAAATGAGACTATCAAAATTTAAAATTTTCACTCTTAAAATGACACCATTAAGAGATGAAAGAAACTCTGGCTGGTGTGGCTCAGTGGACCTAGTGCTGGCCTATGAACCAAAGGGTCACTGGTTTGATTCTCAGTCACTGAGCTGCAGGCCAGGACCCCAATAGCAGGTACACAAGAAGCAACCACACATTGATGTTTCTCTCCCTCTCTCCATCCCTTCCCCTCTAAAAATAAATAAATAAAATCATTAAAAAACAAAAGAGAGATGAAAAGGAGCCCTGGCTGGGTGGCTCATTTTGTTGGAGTGTCATCTCATCTACCAAAAGGTTGTGGGTTCAATTCCCAATCACATGGGGGGCACACAGGAGGCAACTGATCGATGTTTCTCTCTCACATATGTTTCTCTCTCTCTCTCTCTCAAATCAATAAACATATCCTCAGGTGAGAATTTTAAAAAGTAAAATGAAAATGAACAACACAGAACAGAAAAATATTCACAATATTCACAATATCAGTATCTGACAAGTGGTATACAAAATATGTATTTTTTAAATCTTATAAAGCTAAATATACATCTACAATACTATAAGACCCACCCACTCCAGTTCTAGGTATTCAACTGAGAAAAATAAAAATACATTCACACAGTGTTACACACAAATATTCATAGCACTTTATTCACAACAACCAAAAATGCGGCAGACCCATGTATATCCACACAACGCAACACTATCAGTAATGGAAAGGGATGCACTTACTGCTACAGGCAATGTCAGGGATGAACCTGAACATCATTATATTGACCAGGACAAACCAAACACAAGGAAGCTCACTATGTGACTCTGTTTATACAAAATTCTAGAAAATGAAAACCAATTTAGAGTGACTCAAGCAAATCAGTGATTGGCTGGGCTCAAGATCCAAAGAAGAGATGAATGGCAAAGGGGAATGAGAAATCTTTTGGGGATCAGGGAAATATTCTGTATCTTGAGTATGGTGGTAATTTCACAGGTTATACCACAGTCAAAACTCATCAAAGTATACTCTTTAAATGGGTTCAGTGTGTTGTACATAAAATCTATCTTAATGAGAACTTTTAAAAAGAAGTAACCCAGAGTTCTGGGGTAAGTAAGCTTAAATAATTCATAAATAAACTAAAAAATAACTCACTGAGAGATTTTAAGAGGAGGCTGGAAACAGCATATGTCAGGACTAATTGACTTGAAGAAATTATCCAAACTGAACCTGGGAAAGGGGAAAGGGTAAAAAGAGCCTAACAGAGCAA
The DNA here is from genome assembly GCA_028533065.1 of Trachops cirrhosus. Taxonomy (NCBI): domain Eukaryota; kingdom Metazoa; phylum Chordata; class Mammalia; order Chiroptera; family Phyllostomidae; genus Trachops; species Trachops cirrhosus. The sequence goes on along the minus strand of CM052543.1, from coordinate 51,212,311 downwards.
GAGCAATGTGAGACAAATGAAGTTCTGGGAATAGAGCAAAGAGAGTAAGATGCAGTCATTTGAGAAAAAATGGCTGAGAAGTTACCAAACTGATGGAAACATTAACCATAGTCACATACTCTGAATATTTAAAAAAGGCTAAAACTAAAGGCATGACAAAAAGTATACCATGCTAACACCAATCAAGAGAGAACTGGAGTGGTTACATTAATATCAGCCAAATTAGATTTCAGAACAAAGAATGTTCCCAAGATAAAGAGGGTCATTTCAAAGTGATAAAGGTTCAACTCATGAAGAGGACATAAAAATCCTAGTTATTCTACTATGACATTTATATTCTTAATAACAGAGCTTCAAAATACAGAAGCAAAAACTGATAGGGGAGGTTCACCGGTATTCAATTCTCTCATGTAAAGACATACATAGCTTATTATTTTATGTAAACTTTTAATTCGTCACTTAAGATACAATAATACACAATTTCAAAAATACAAAATACATCATAACCAACAGGGGTTTATTCCAGGAATAAAAGGATAGTTTAAAATTTAAAAATTCCTACACTATGATTCACATTACCAGAATAAAGAAATGGGAGCAAGCATACTCATCTTAATAGGTAAAGAAACAGCACAATAAAATGCATTCTCAATTTAAGAAAATAAATCTCAACTTCCAGTCAAGATGGAGGTGTAGGTAAACACAATTCACCTCCTCAATAACCACATCAAAATTACAACTAAACTATAGAACAGCCATTGCTCAGAACCATCAGAAAACGAATTAAATGGAAAGCCAACAACTCTGGAATTAAACAAACCACATCCATCCAGACTGGTAGGAGGGGTGAAGATGTGGACACACAAAGATGCAGAACAGGCTGGTCCCACACTCACATGTAATGGATAAAAGGAGGGATGTCTTGGGAGCAAGGGCTCCCAGCCCCACACCAGGCTTCCCAGCCCAGGGTTCCAGTGCCAAGAAGACAAGTCCCCAGGACTTCTGGCGGTAAAAACCAGTGGGATTGAGTCTGTGGAAGAAACTGCTGGATTCCCAAGCAGTTCCTCTTAAAGGGTCTACACACAGACTTATTCAGAATCACTCCTTCTCAGCTCCAGCATTGGGGTAGCAGTTTAAAAGGCACCCGTGGCATACGGAGAGGAACAGAAATTGGCATCAAGGCTAGAGCTGTGGGGCAGCCTTCTCCCAAACAGAACTGCAGAAGAGATCACTGTTCCTGATCTGAACCCTCACCACACAGAGCTGACAGGCAGGTACCATGTCTGAGACTCCATCACCCTAGCTCACACTGCCCTTGTGATTACCAGAGGTTCTGCCCCACCCAACTTATGGGCCAATCCCTGCTGTTAACAATGGATTTTCCCTATGAATGGCTTGTCTTGACTCATGTTTTGGATCTTCCTAAATCAAACAAGCAACAGCCAGCCTCAGCAAGCCCCCACCAGTATATCTCTTGCTAAGTGGCCCCAGGCCTGGCACTAGCAGCAGCCAGCCTGGATTCACAGCCTGGGCTCACTTGGGCACTCCCAAGCCCAGCACAAGTAGCAGCCATCTGCAGATCACTTTATTCCTTATGCCAAGTGCCCCCAGACAGAACACAGGCAGTGGCTAACCTTGGCCTGCACCACCCAGGAAACCCTACAGCCTCGGCAACCAGTGGAGAGTTACAGACCACGTCGGATCACTCACCCAACCACCTCCACAAATGACATAGTCAAGGGATGAACTCAGAGAGCTCCAGAGCCCTACTGACGTTAAGTCCTCCTCTGTGGAGTGGGCCCCTGCACAGCTGATCCTCCACAGAAGGCAGAGGTTGGTAGTTAGTGGACACAGTCAGTCTTTACAGCTGACTGGCCTGGGTGAATCCCTCCCATTGACCTGACAATAGCAATCAAGGTTCAAGTACAAGAGGAGGGTGTATTCAGCCCACAGGGAGGGCACACCTCGAGTACCCAACTTGGGTGAGAGGTGAGGCTGTGCCATTGGATCCTACAGGACACTTAACTACCATATTTTGCTATGTATAATGTGTTCCCATGTGTAATGTGCACTCATGTTTTTGTGCTCATTATATACGAGATTATTATACCTGTTTTTATACACATGGTATGTGATCATTATACCCATGTATAATATGCATCCCTGTTTTTCCCAAAAAAATTTGGGCAAAAAAGTGAGCACTACACATGGCAAAATATGGTATATTAGGCCATGCTACCAAGACAGGGAGTCATAGCAGCCCTACCTAATACACAGAGAAAAACACAAGAAGGCTGTCAAAATGAGGAGACAAAGAAATATGGCCCCAATGAAAGAACAGGTCAAAACTCCAGAAAAAGAACTAAACAAATGGAGATAAGCAATCTATCAGATGCAGAGTTCAAAACACTGGTAATAAGGATGCTCAAGGAACTAAATGAGTACCTCAACAGCATAAAAAAGATCCAGTTACAAATGAAGGTTACACTAATTAAAATAAAGAACAACTTACAGGGAATCAACAGTAGAGAAGATGAAGCCGAGAATCAAATGAATGATTTGGAACATAAGAAAGCAGAAACAATCAGATCTGCAAGAAGAAAAAAGAATCCAAAAAAACAAGGATAGTATAAGGACCTCTGGGGCAACTTCAAGTGTACCAACATTCATATCATAGGGATGCCAGAAGGAAAAGGGAAAGAATAAGAAATTGGAAATCTGTTTGAAACAATAATGAAAGAATATATCCCTAATTTGGTGAAGGAAATAGACATGCAAGTCCAGGAAGCACAGAGAATTCCAAATATGATGTACCCAAAGAGCCCCACACCAAGACACAGTATAATTAAAATGCCAACAATTAAAGATAAAGAGAGAATCTTAAAAGCAGCAAGAGAAAAGCAGTTAGTCACCTACAAGGGAGTTCCCATTAAGACTGTCAGCTGATTTCTCGAGAAACTTTACAGGCTAGAAGGGATTGGCCAGAAACATTCAAAATCATGAAAAGCAGGAACTTACGGCCAAGGTTGCTCTACCCAGCAAAGCTATCATTTAGAATGGAAAGGCAAGTAAAGAGCTTCCCAGACAAGAAAAAACTAAAGGGGTTCATCATCACCAAACCGTTATTATATGAAATGTTAAAGGGACTTCTTTAAGGAAAAGAAGATCAAAACTATCAACAATAAAAAGGAAATAAATATATATATATATCTAAATTGAATTTAAAAAAACAAACTAAACAAAGAAGAACAGAGACAGATTCATAGATATGAAGAGTATTTTGATGGGTGCCAGATGGGGTGGGGGTGTAATTCCCACCCCCCGGCAGATGGGGGGTGGATTATACCCCCAACCCCATGGGTGAGGAAGTAAAGCAATTAAGAAGTACAAATAGGTAGTTTCAGAATAGCCATGGGGATGTGAAGTAGAGTATAGGAAAGGGAGTAGCCAAAGAACTTATACACATAACCCATGGACATGAACAATGGTGGGGATTGCCTGAGGGAGTGGGGGGTGCTGGCTGGAGGAGGCAAAAGGGGAAAAATTAAGACAACTATAATAGCACAATCAAAACAATATAATTTTAAAAAAATAAAAAATGTAAAAAGACCCTAAAGCTGAAAAAAATATCAACAAAGTCTAAATGGAAGAAAAGTCCCTTGATCTTAAAGAGGTTATCTAGTAATGCTATCCTATAGCTACATCTCAATGCTAAAATAGTCAACAGTAAAATAGAGCTTTTTCCCCAAGGTTGAAAAACCAGATAAGGATTCCACTACCAGTTTTTATTCACCATTGTCCTAGAGGCCCTAGATGGTGCTATAAGACTAGAAACAGAAATAAAAGGTATAAGATGGAAAACAAAACATAAAACAATTTTTATTTAAATATTACTTGATTGTAAAAACAGAAAATTTAATAACTATTGAATAAGTGAATTTAGCAAAAAAAATCTAGATAAAAGGACATATTTTAGAAATCATATTTCTATATACTAGCAAGAAATTATCAGAAAATAAAAATTTTTATATACCACATATTAGAATCAAAAAATCAAATATCTAGGAACAAATTTCAGAAAAGTTCCATAAGATTAATATTGAAAGCTAAAAAATATCATGAGTTTGTATTATAAAGAGAAAATAAAGATGACCTAAAGAAATGGAAAGGTATATCATGTTTATGAATCAAGAGACTCAATATTGATAAAATGTCAGTTTCCCTCAATTTGATGTGTAAATGTTCATGCAAACCTACTCAAACACCCAGCAGGAATATATGGTAGATATTGATAAGCTAAACTTTAAATTTATACAGAAATGTGAAGAACCTAAATAGTCAAGAAAAGCTTAAGGAAGAATAAATTTGGAAGACTTATACTATCAGGGTTCAAGATTCACTATGAAGCTACAGTAATTAAGACAGAGGGGTACTGGTGTAAGGATAGACAAGTAGAACAACATAACAAAACAGAGTCCAGAAATACACCACTACTTATAGACTCACTTGGTTTACGACAAAAGTATCCCTATGGACCAGCAGGGAAACGGTGCTTCGACAACTGCATATTCCTAAGGGAAAAACAATAAGCTCTACCTCACACCAAACTCAAAAATTAATTCAATGGATCATAGACCTAAATGTGAAAGTTACAATATAAAGTTCTAGAAGAAAACATAGGAGAGTAACTTCATAACTCTGGGGTAGGCAAAGATTTCTTAAATGTGACAGAAAAGCACTAACCTTAAAAGACAAAGCTGATAAATTTGACTTTATTAAAATTGAGAACTTCTATTATCAAAGACATTAGTACCAAACTGAATAGGCAAATCACAAACTGGGAGAATATATTTGCAATACATATATCTGCTATTTCTGATAAAGGATCATATCCGTAACACATAAAGAACTCTACAGATCAGTAAGAAAGCCTTTAAAATGGGCAAAATATCTGAACAGGCACTTCTCAAAAAAAAGGAAGCTAAACATACGTCTCTACCTTATGATGCAGGAATTACATCCCTAAGTATATCCTCCTCTAAATAAAATACCAAGTGCATGTGTTTGTGAAAACTCACACAAGAATGTTTACAGTGGCTTCGTTCCTCACAGCCAGAAACTGGCAGCAGCCTGAACATCCAAAAACAGGTCAATGGATAACAAGTTATGGTATATTGATACAATGGAATGTGGCATAACAATAAAAAAGGAAGAAACTACTGATACACACAACGTAGATAAATCTCCAAAATGTTATGAGCAAAAGAAAAGAAATGCCAAGGGTACAAACTATAAACAACACTTCTATAAAGCTGAAGAAATAGCAAATTAATCTATGGGATAGAAGTAGGAAAATTCACCTCTGAGAGATGGAGTATCAACAGGGAGGTAATACAAATAGTTTCCTTGGAGGCTAAAAATGTTCTATATCTTGACCTAGGTGGTGGTTATGTAAGACATGCATCTGTAAAAAATATATACATGCTTCAGATCTATTATACTTTATGTGTGGACCAGTCATGCACATATTATTTGTCATATCGCATGCAGAGGCTCTGTGCAGCATACTCTTTGGTATCAGGACACTTAAAAATTAAACCTTCTTAACCTTATCTGGGGACACAATATAGCACAGTGGCAAAGAGTCTGGGTTTGAGAGTCAATCCTTCGACAAAATTTGCTGAGCTACTTAATATGTGCCAGGCTGTGTTCTGCACAGTGGGATAATGAACAGCCAAGAGCTCACCCTCAAGAGATCATAGCCTCATGGGAGGGAGATACAGACAACCAAATATAAACAGTGTAACAGTAAGAACTGCAGATAAAAATAAGGCACATATAGATCGAGGAATCTACTCTACAGAGGCTTCTCTGAGACTACATTTGAACAGAGACCTGAACGATGTAAAGAAGCCAACCATGGAAAACTAAGCCCTAGGCCTTTAATTTTCTCTTCTGGAAACCTTGGACAAGCAACTTAATTTCTCTGGGTCTTAAGTTTCATCACTAGTAAAACAGAGATCATAATAACTCCAGGTTGTATTAAGGAGTGAATGAAATAACATGTAAAGTGCTAACAGTCTCTGACATATCATAAGGATATAGTAACAATTGCTTAAACCATAGAATACAAACAGGATGAATACACCAGTTCTACAGGGTATGGGCTTTTTCTTATTCTTCTATATAAACAGCGTAGGTGTTCCATAAACATTTGGGGTTCAGAGTATTTGGATGTGACACCTGTTTGCAACGAGTCTTTCAATACTGCTCTAGCACAGAAAAAAAAAGGACAAATTAATGGGGAAGCTGAAGAACAAGAACTAGCTACAGAAAACAGTGAGAATGCCAGCAGACAGGATCAGAGTAGTCATTCTGAACAGACAACTCATTTTTCCAAGTTCAAGTCACAGAAGGCAAAATTCAGATGAACTAGGTAACAAGCTAAACAACCATAGTTGAATCTAAACTTCCGCATACATATTTCACACCTTTTGCTCATCCTATTTCCTCCACTCAGAATATTCTCCACATTTCCATTCCCAAACTACCACCTGCAATTCCTAAAAGACACTGCTTTCCTCAAGCCTCTCTACCTCTTTGATGGTTCTTTAAGTTGGAATTCCCTTTCTAATGTACTATCATGTCCTTGTGCCCAAGCCTCAGCTGTTATTAGGAAAGCTTGCTCTGTCTGCACGGGGAGGTTAGTTGTCCCTCACCTGGCACACATTTCTCATCTCCAATAAAGGCTCATTATTTCCTGAGTGATTGTTATGCAAAAGCACTTTGTAAAGAGCAGGTGTTTGGGAACTTCCCCAGGATCCCAGTCACAAAGGACCTTAAAGCACCATCTGGTGGTGAAAGAGGATGACTATACTTCTAAGTCACCAAGATGAGCTTTCAGAGCTTTAAGGATCACGTTAGTCACACACATAAAAAAAAGCCGTGAATTGAATGTTGCCAATTTTTTTTCTTGAAGAAATGTTTCATGCTCTTTTACCTACTCCCATTTATTTTTATGCCCCACCCCTCACCTATTTCTTCCCATTCCTATTTCTAAATTCCTTTCTGCACTTCAACTAGACCATTGAAAACTTTTAGTTGGCATTTTTTTTATTTTGGCTGCCCTGAGAGCATCCAGATTTCCTTTTGGAATTTACACACCCAGACTCTGTATAATCTTGATGGCGCAATAAATCCTGCTGACCGCACTCCAGTGCCAAAGCTAAAGAAAACAGATCCTCACCCTCCTCAACTCAGCAGGACCAGGGGCCAGAATGTGACTCAAGCTCAGCCCTTGGCACTTTCTTGAGCAGACCGTTGAGCCAGTGACAGAGAAAACAGGGAAGTCTGGAATGTATGCACTGCAGGACAGCGTGCGTCCCTCACTATCCAGCTTTCTGACGACTGCCAGGGTTCCTAACACCCAGCCCTCCACAGCCCCCTTGATTCCTGCCCATTTCCAGTTTTGATTCTCCCAGCTCCCATTATTCTGTGAGCTTCCTGAGACTCTTCCAGTAACTCCCTCCTCAAGTTAGCCCAAGTCAGTATCTGTGGTCTTGCCTGCATAGGTTTGTAAAACAACTAAACATCAGACTAGAGTGGTGGCATAAAATGAGGCAACCCACCTTCCCATCTTATCATCAGGGGATAAATCTGAGGATCACAGAGAAGCACTTAAACCCTAGCATTAGTCACGCAGATTACGCAGAGACATGTGCACTTAATTCGAGGGGCATTTGAAATGAAAATGAGAAAAAGGGCAAATGTCAACAGGAAGATTAGATATTTCCAGTGTAGATATTTCCAGTGTAGATTAGATTGGGTAGTCCTGGCCTGAAAATTAATCCTCATAATAGAACACAAATTTCAGCTATTTTGGAGAAAAGCAGCTGCAGCAGGGAAGCACTCAATGGACTCCCCCACTTTACGCAACCTTCCTCCCTTCAGAGGCAAATGTGGGGGGAACAGAAAGAACACATGCATGTATCCAGGGAGTACATCATGTGGGAGAATTTATGAGACCCCAAAGAAACTTAAGGGCTAAAACTTCTTTATTCTGTGGACTGAAGAGTATCTTGTCCAGAAGAAAAAGGAACTTGGAGAATCTCTCCTGAAATATTGTCACCTGATGGCTTATGCAGTGAGGTTGTCCTCTGGTCTTGAGCAGGGCAGGGGAGAGACTTAACTAGGCCAAAGGCCAGATGCCTGCTCCCTGTCTATCTTTAGAACACTCGTTTAATCTGTTAGTAAAAACAACATGAAAGTCTAGTGTGTATACAGAGAAAAGAACCTATCTGGGAAAGACCCCTACTCAATGGCTGCTAACAGCTTATCAAGTATTTCTTTCGTGGATCTTAATTTGGGTGTATCTAAAGTCATTGCTAAACAAAAGGTCAAGATTTTTTCCTATGTTATCTTCTAGAAGTTTATAGTTTTGCATTTATTATATTTAGGTCTATAATCTATTTTAGGTTGGTTTTTGTGAAGGACGTAAGGTCTATGTGTAGATTTTTTTTTTTTTGGCATGTTGATGTCTAGTTCTAGCCTGATTTGAAGACTATCTTGGCTCCACTGTATTGCATTTGCTGCTTTGTTAAAAATCAGTTGACTGTATTTATGAGAGTCTATTTCTGGGCTCTCCAGTCTGTTTCACTGATCTTTCTATTCTTTTGCCAAAACCACAGTCTTAATTACTGTAGCTTTAGAGTAAGTCTTGAAATTGGGCACTACCAGTCCTCCAACTTTGTTCTTTTCCTTCAGTATTGAATGAGCTCTCCTGGGTCTTTTGCCTCTCCATACGAAATTTAGAATCAGTCTGTTGATATCCACAAACTTGCCAGGATTTTAATGGGATTGCATAAAATCTTGTCAAAATTGCATCTTTCTAAGCACGAACATGGAATCTCCATTTATTTAGTTCTTTGATTTCTTTCCTCAGTCTTCCAGTTTTCCTCATACAGATATTATACATATTTTCTTAGACTTATCCCTAAGTATTTCATTTTGGGGTGTTAATATAAGTAGAAATGTTTTTAATTTCAAATTCCATTTGCTCACTGCTAATATATAGGGGAAAAAACTGACTTTTGTGTACTAACCTTGTATCATGCAAACTTGCTATGATCACTTAGTACTTCCAGTTTGCCAATTTTTTCAGGTTTCCTATATAGATAATCATGTCATCTGCACTTTTATTTCTTCCTTCCCAATCTACTGTTTATTTCCTTTTCTTATTACATTAACTAGGACTTCAGCACAATACTGAAAAGGAATGGTAAGATATCCTTGCCTTGTTGCAGATCTTAGCAGAAAACCTTCTAGTTTCTTACAATTACGTATGAACTTAGCTATAGAATTTTTGCAGATGCTCTTTTTCAGGCTGAGGATATTCCCCTCTATTCCTAGTTTGATGAGAGTCTTCACTGTGAATGACTGTTAGATTTTGTCAAATGCTTTTTCTGTATCTATTGCTACAATCATGTGGTTTTCATCCTATTGATGTGATGGATTACATTCACTGGTTTTCAGCTGTTGAACCAGCCTTGCATAACTGGGATAAATCTGACTTCGTTGTAGTGTTTGATTCAATTTGCTAATATTTTATTTAAAAATTTTGCATCTGTGTTCATGAGATACTGGTCTATAGTTTACTTTCTTGTAATGCCTTTGCCTGGTTTTGGTATTTGGATGATGCTGGCCTCAGAATTAGTTAGGAAGTATTTCTTTTGCTTCTATCTTCTGGTAGAGATTGTAGATAATCAATACAATTCCTTCCTTATAGGTTTGGTAGATTTCACCAGTGAACCTATCTTAGACGGACTGGACTACACCAAAATTAAAAACTTTTGTGCTGCTTTCTCATTAAGAAAATGACAACAACATACAGAACGGCAGAAAATATTCACAAACCATCAATCTACCTATAAATAACTTGTATCCAGAATATACATGAACTCTTACAATTCAACAATAAAAAGACAAAGGCCAACGAAAAAATGGGCAAAGGATTTGAATAGACATCTTTCCAAAGAACATAAACAAATGGCCAGTAAGTCCATGAAAAGATATTCAGTATCATTAGTCATGAGAAAGTTGCTAATCAAGACTAGAATGAAATACCACTTCATACCCACTGGAATGGCTACAATCAAGAGACAGTAACTAACGTGGACAAGTAGGTGGAGACACTGAAACCCTCATACACTAATAGAAATGTACAATGGTGCAACTGTTTTGGAAAACAGTTTAGCAGTTCTTCAAAAAGTTAAATGTAGAGCAACCACATACCAAACTAACTCCACTTTTCAGTATATACCCAAGAGAAATGAAGCATAAACCCACATAAAAATGTGTGCATGAGCATGCATAGCAGCATTAACTTATAGCTAAAAACTGAAAATAGTCCAGTGTGCATCAACTGATATATAAACTGTGGTATATTCATACATGGAGTATCATCAGCAATAAAAAGGAATGGGTATTGACACATGCTAAGACATGGATGAATCGTGAAAAGTGAAGAAAGCCAGTCACGAAAGACCACACACTGTATTCCATTTATATAATACCCCAGAATGCAAATCCAGAGACAAAAAGTAGATAATTGCTTCGGGCTGGGGGTGGGGTTGCACTGCTGAGGGCAGGGGATTAACTACTAATGAGTACAGGGCTTCTTTTAAGGAGGATAAAAATATTCTAAAATTAGATTGTAATGATGGTTGCAGAAACTTGTGAATGTATTAAAAAACAGAATTGTACAGAGTGAATTTGATGGTATGTGAATTACATTTCAATAAAGCCTTTTTTAAAAATATAGGCAAAAGCTGAAAGCAGGTGTTTGTAAGTTATGAAAATAGAAGGTACAGAAATGCAAAATTATTTGATCACTTTAATTGGTGATTATAAACCTAAAAGTAAAAATGTCTTAACAGCTATGGAGTTAAGACAGTCGTTTCTTCAATTAATTATTCACATATTGTATTTTGATGATGCAAATACAAGAACCAGAAAGTAACAATAAGGCAGAACCTATTAGCAATGTATTTGAAATCTAGAAATAATATTTATAAGGATATGTTCCAGGTTCATACACGACAATGATGCAGTTACAATTCAGAAGACAATGCACTTATTGGGTATATATACATCATCACAACTGTGAAAATACGAAACACACATTTGGGATTGCTATTTCCTCATTATTTTAAATTCTAAAAAAGTTCCTTACTATCTTTTCATGTTTTTTTTTGCAGTAAGTTATTCAAAAAAGTAACTTAGAAACTTTTTTTTTAATGGATCTACTGGGTACAGATGGTAAATGCTGTTATTATTTTTCCTAGTATACTAAACATAGACACTGGCTGAGACTACTTCCTGCCTTTGAACATTTTTACTTACGTTCTTATCTCCTCTGACAACTCATAATTTTGTCTTTCCGCTAGAAATTCAGGCATATAAAAATGTTAAGATGTCTTTCTCTGTCTAAACTCTTTGCGCTTCCTTCCCTGTATGAAAGAATAGGGGAAATTACGTTTGTTTGGCATTTTCCAAAGTTTAATTAATTCAAAACTATTATAAGAGCTTTTCAAAAACATGAACTTAAAAAATCTTGGCAAATCAGTAGTTCAGACTTCTTAAGATAAACTATGCACACGTAAAATGTGTTAATAAAAATATTTCAATGTATCTTAGACCATTCAAGCTGCTATAACAAAATACCACAGACTGAGTAACTTATAATCAACAGAAATTAGTTTCTCACAGTTTTGGAGGCTGCAGTCCAAGATCAAGGTGCCAGGATGGTCAGGTGAGGGCCCTCATCCATCTATCACAGACTTCTCTTGTGTATCCTCACATTGTTTAAGAAGCAAAGTAGCTCTCTCAGTCCTCTTAAGGAATTAATTTCATTCTCGAGGGCTTACCCTCATGACTTAATAACTGCCCAAGGGCCCAACCTCCTAATATCGTCACACTGGGCATTAGAACGTCAATGTATGGATTTTGTCCCCACAAAACCATAATGGGGATAATGTATGAATAATGTCCCCAAAGCACATTAAGACCGTAGCAAATGACAGTGTACATTTCTGGTAAAAAGAAACAAGTTCAGGACTGCCGACCAAGATGGAGGTGGAGGTAGACACACCGTGCCTCCTCGCACAACCAAAATAAGGACAACAAAAATTTAGAAACAAAAAAACCAGTACTGACAGAAAATTGAACTGTATGGAAGTCTGACAACCAAGGAGTTAAAATAGACACATTCATCCAGACTGGTAGGAGGGGCAGAGTCCAGCTGCCAGATAGACAGGGGTCTCAGCTAAAAAAGCAGTGGCTGGCGGACCCCGGGGCACTGGGTGGCAGCGGGTGGACCCAGAGAGATGCAGATTGTGGAGGGGCACGTCGCACAAGGCAGCTGGTGGACCGGGCAGTCCCACATTCGAGTGCAGATAAACCAGGGGAAACAGGGAGCAAGACAGACCGCACAACCCAGGGCTCCAGCTCAGGGAAATAAAGCCTGAAAACACTGACCGAAAACACCTGTGGTGGTTGAGGTACCGGGAGAGACCCCCAGACTCACAGGAGAGTTCTTTGGAGAGACCCACAGGGTTCTAGAACGTACACAAACCCACCCACACTAGAATCACCACCAGAAGGGCCCAGTCTGCTTGGGGGAAGCAGTGGAAGGGACTGAAATTGACCAGAGAGCGAAGCAAGCAGCGTTGTTCCTTCTCAGACCCCTGCCCCACATACAGCATCACAACACAGGGACGTGAGTTGCCCCGCCCTGGTGAATACCTAAGGCTCCACCCCTCATTATGTAACAGGCATGACAAGACAAAAAAAATGGCCCAAACAAAAGAACAGATCAAAGCTCCAGAACAAATACAACTAAGCAACAAAGAGATAGCCAACCTATCAGATACACAGATGCACTGGTGATTCAGGATGCTCACAGAATTGGTTGAATTTGGTCGCAAATTAGATGAAAAAATGAAAGCTACGCTGGGTGAAATAAAGGAAAATGTACAGCGAACCAATAAGATGGGAAGGAAACTGGGACTCAAATCAATGGAATGAACCAGAAGGAAAAAAGAAACAACCAAACAGAAAAGAATGAAGAAACAAGAATTCAAAAAAATGAGGAGAGGCTTAGGAACCTCCAGGACATCTTTAAATGTTCCAGCACCTGAATTATAGGGGTGCCAGAAGGGGAGGAGGAAGAGCAACAAGTGGAAAAGTTATTTGAACAAATAATAAAGGAGAACTTCCCTAATCTGGCAAAAGAAATAGACTTCCGAGAAGTCCAGGAAGCTCAGAGAGTCCCAAAGAAGTTGCACCCAAGGAGGAACACACCAAGGCACATCATAATTACATTAGCCAAGGTGAAAATGAAGGAGAGAATCCTAGAAGCAGCAAGAGATAAGGAGACAGTGACCTCCAAAGGAGTTCCCATCAGACTGTCAGCT